>PYHW01010717.1:7088529-7107939 GCA_013186435.1 Turdus rufiventris
GTAGAAATACCAGTTAGATACATGCATGAAAGATATGGAAGAAGTGAGAAATCTAGGCATGTAACTGATTAGCTTTGGTATGGGAAAGGCTTCTAATTTTGAGGTCACAATGGATATATATATTTATATTTATCTAGATCTGTCTATATTTTTCTATATCTATATATATAATCTATATTTATCTATATAATTTATAGCTATATATCTAATTTTAAGCAATTTTTTGCTGTTTTTTAAAATCTTCTAGATGTGTGATTTGCCTACATTCTGCTATGATTTTCAACTCTTTATGACTGGTTTCTTTCAATTTAAAATGTCATTGACAACTATCTTGTCAAAATAGGTAGAGGTTCTGTTATCGTGGTGGTGTTCTCATTATGAGCAATTAGAAAAATCATTGCAGATATGTTATTACTGATGCATAATATAAAACTTTTTTTCTCTGATGCAGCTTTCAATTACATCCACTGTCATTGCATTTGACATACCTATAAAATCTGAAATAGATGGGTTTTTTTTAATAACAAGAAAACTGTCATATGACATTCTATTACTCTCAAGATTTTTCAAACTTTCGTGGAAACTGCTGGTCTTCAATAAAACCTTATTAAATTTTAAAAAATTGCATTAAAAAACTTGTTTAATATCTCTTTCTCCAAACAGATTCTTCAAATTGGTGAAAATCTAGACTAAGAGTTCCTGCTAGATAACTGGATAATTTATTTCTCAGTGAAAGGTTCTCAGTGAATCTTAGTTAACTCACTTGTCTTTTATAATTATCTTAGGGTACAGCTAATCACAACATGTACTTCATAAGTTTTATTCCTTAGCTCAAATGAAGATTGAATTTATTACAGTACATAACATTTATCCCTCTTTCTATTACCACATCTGGGGAATCAGGGAGTTAATTAGTTCAAATAAAATTATAATAATGTATAAATAAAAAAAGATAACACTAATTACTTTTCAAAAGTTAGCTATGGATCTCTAAATTTCAGTAACTAGAAGGACCAAGTTTACATGAACATATAAAGCCTCCTTATATGATTACAGTTGTTACATACATACACCTCAAATTATCCAATCAGTGACTGCTGTAAGCAGATAAATAATGCATATTATTGTCAGAGGTTTGGATAATTTCCAAGTACTAGCTTCATGAGGAAAAGAGAAAATACCTTTGGTAATCATGCATGACAAATGTAAAATAAACCCCCAAAATGCATATATACAGATAGATGTTTTATAGAGGTTAAGTTGATGAATGAGGACATATTAGAACAGACATCAAAGTTGCAGGGAGCAGAATAATGCATTAGAAGATAAATTTTCCCTTCAGAGAATAATTTGGGCTGTGGAAGGGTTCAGCAAGCAGGCTTAGTGAAGCTATGACAAGGCATTATTAAGGAGCATTGATATTATATTAAATAGGTAAATATTTTGTTTATAGAATGAATAAATATGAGTACAGTACATGACCTTTTTTAGAGGCCTTAAAAACTCTTTCTAATTGGCATTTCTAGAACTGGATGAACCTAATTCGGAAAACCAGAGGTAATTCATACTAGAGAAATTCTACTTTTCTCTTCCACTCCTGCATTAGTATAAAGTATGACAAGCTTTCCTTTTTTGTTTCAAACTTGTTATTTATATGCCTCAGGAACTCTGGACATTTCAGTGTATTTCCAGCCTAAAAGAAATTTTGAAGTGTCATGTTTATGATCTCCCATCATATTTTATATGTCAAATTAAACTGTCTTTGTACTGACAATATTTGATATAAACTGTTATTACACTCCATACACCATCAAGATTGGATTGGATGTCTTTGAGCATTTTATAACATTTCATTCTGTAACTAAGTTTATCATCATTAGAAAAATTAATTAATTTATGCATAATTAATCTATGTGCAGTGCAATCTTTAATTTTTAATACTTGTCTGGGGCAAAAGTTTGCATGTTTATATGACATTTCATATAGCAATTGAAAATATCACTTTTCTTTTTGGTTCTTTTTTTAAGTTCTTTTTTTTATTATTATTACCGTAAGGTTTTCACTTTCTTTAAAAAAGTGTTTAAAGGGATATTGAAGAAACCCATTAAATGTTTCTTCACAGGTTCAAGAAAAAGAACAACACCTCCCACCCAAAACACATCAAAGAAAATCATAGTCTAACCAACTTCCTTGAAATTTTTTTGTATATTATCAGAAGTTTCCATTACATGTATAAAAGGATTTTCTTCTTAGTATACTGCAGGGTTTTGAAATAACAGAACTTTCAAGGCTAAGTAAGTATTTTTCTAGCACTGATAATTAGACAAAATTTGAATAAATACAAGTTTTCTGAAGTAATGTGTATATGTGTGCATTAATAAAGATTTCATATATGTATAAAATACACTTACATATACACATATATACATATAAAGAGGAAACATAAGTCCCATTTTTAATAGGGGAAGAAAGGAAGATCCAGAGATTGATCTGTTCCTGGCAAGATGGTGGAGCAGATAATTCTGGAAATGATGCAAAGGCATATGGAAAACAAGAAGGTGATTGGTGACTGCCAACACAGATTCACTAAAGGCAAATCATGCCTGAAAAAAATTTGGTGGCTTTCTACAGTGGGGTTGCAGACTGGGTGGATAAGAAAACAGTGAATAACAACATCTATTAGTACTTGTGCTAACAACATCAATCTCTAAAATAAAGAAACATGGATTTGATGGACAGTTGTACTTGTTTCAAAACAAACCAGCGAGAAATTCCAAGTCAGAATTACAATTTAATAGGAAAATTAAAATAAAGGTAATAATACAGAAACAGTGGCATAAACTGACATTCAGGATATGACCTGACATCCTGTTGACCAGGATGTTGGTAGGAGTCTGATTAAATGGTGGCTGTAGTCTTCCTGATGTGCTTCTGTTGAAGCAGTGATCCTGTGGAAGGGTCTGGTCTTCCTCTGAAGGTAAAGTGGTGGTTATAGAGCTCTTGTCCTCTGGGAATCCAGTGGGTAGTGCTGGTCCCAGTGTTCCAAAACTCAGATTGTATCCAGGTAGGAATGTTTGGCACCTGCCCCTGGGCAGAGCATTTCACAGTGGGAGGATGGCATTTTATGTTTCATTCAGAGAGACTTGATGGTCTATTAATGGAAGATATCTTCCAGAGGGAGTTATCAGGGATGAGTCATGGAAGAGATAAAGAACACTGCTCCACTTGTTTTTAACAGCTTATGAAGATGGTCATAGAGTACATACTTTTGGTTACATCTTCCATTGTAGCCTAAGACAATGGACCTCTTGGTGTGTAAGGAGTTAGCTGGAAGCTTGTACTCAAAGAGCTGCTGTCAATGGCTCCAAGTCCAGAGGGAGACCAGTGATGAGTGGTGCACCTCAGGGGTCCATACTGGGACTGGTATTATTTTACATCTCTTTTGGGGACAAGGACAGTGAAATTGAGAGCACTCTTAGCAAGTTTTCTGATGACACCAAGCTAGGCAGTGCAGTCAACATGCTGGAAAAAAGGGATGACATCCAGAGAGACCTGGACAGGCTTGCAAGTCGGCCCATGCAAAAAGTCCTGCACATGGACTGGGGCACTTCCTACCACTAATAGAGTCTGGTCAGAGAATGGGTTGAGAAAAGCCCTCAGGGGAAGGATTTGGGGGTGCTGGTGAATGTGAACCTCGACATGACTTGAAAATGTGCACTTGCAGCTTAAAGGGTCATCCATTCCCTGGGCTAGAATGGGCATCAGATGAAGCATTGATAAACTGAGGCTCAGGGAGGTAATTCTCCCACTCTGTTCGCATTAGTCCCCTCTTCAAATTGTCAGCTCTGAGGTCCCCAGCACAAGAAAGGCATAGAACTTCTCAAGCTTCATGAGGAGGGCCAGAAACCTGATTAGAATCTGGAGTCTCTCTCCCAGGAAGACAGACTGAGAGAGTTGGGGTTGTTCAGACTGCAGAAGGCTCTGGGGAGACCTTATGGAAGCCTTGCCATACCTAAAGGAATCCTATAGAAAAGAGGAGGGAAGACATTTTATCAAGGAGTATAGTGATATGATAAGGAGTAAGAGATTTAAACTGGAAAAGAGTATATTTAGAGTAGACATTCTAGAGTACTGCCCTTATCTCATGCCTATTGCGTCATTTTCATCCCAGCTGTGCTTGTGCTAAGTCGGAATGGAGATTTGAAACAGTTGTCACATTTGTTCTGTCAGTAATACCAGTTGACATTGAAGAGGTGCCTACATCCAGTATTTGAAGCATATGGGACTCTGAATTTAAAACATAACACACACACACAAACACACATGTATTTATATATATATTTGTATATCTATATTTGTGTGTATATATATTTGTATATATATACATACATGTACATAAAGTGCAATTCATCTGGGCATCACAAATGTGAACTCAGTTTGATAGCTAATCTAGAGGTCCAAAAGCATAAATATGTCAAAGAAAGAAGAAAAACAGAAAACAAAAGGAGGGAAATTTCTACTTAACACATACTATTCATATTTTTTGTATCACAATTAATGTACCTTTTATTTTATTTTATGGTCATGAATGCAGTTTTACTTTGAATGATATGTTTACTTGAAAAAAACATGAAGAGGTTTTTAACTGAGATTTCTAAGAAAACAAGGTTCATAAATCACAGTATTATCATAAATACCTTAGCCTATGTCACTCTGTGATTTACTCCACCTATTTGCAAAAAAAAGTCTGACTGCTCCAACTGAGTTAAAGAAATCCCAATAAAACCTATGTTCATGGAGGTTTTCTAAGAACTGACAGCTGAGACTGCTGCACTTTGGGTGGAGTGCATTTGTACTGTACTTTGTTTAACAGCTTCTAGAGTGGAGTGGTGAACCTGTCCGCATACAATCCTAGAAAAGATGCTGCATCTGCTGCTATTCCTTAGCAAAGACAGCAAAAGGACATGACCCAGGGGACACTGGACTGATGTATTGGTAGGGCTGTTGATGCCAGAATATATGACATAAATTCACTGAAGGGAACTTCATTTTACTTAGAGCTTGTCAAAGACAAAAGGAAAATACACTAGTGAGACACCATTTTATTTGATAATTGTGAAATTATTAGTAATATTCTTGAAGATGTGCAAAAAAAGTAAAAATTAATGGGGAATTTTCTACTCCTTAAATGTCTGTCTAACAGCTGCCAAATGGAGCTTTTGGAAGTCTAAGGCATTTGGGATTTTTTAGTTCATTTGTGATAATTAAACAGTGCATTTATTGCAGTTTCTGACATTAAATTACATAAAAACTGAATCCAGCCAAAGAAATTCTGACAAACATGTAATTATATGAAATAATTGAACCAGCAGGTATCCTATATTCTTACTGACTGTATGTAAAAGAAACATACAGTGTGTTTTGTAAAAATAATTTACTAACCACTAGCTTTCTGACAAGACTAGGGGCTGTAAAAGTAAACTAATAATAAAATAAGCTACTAAGGATACATTTGCATTTATAGCAAGGAAGTTTTAATTTTATAATCATCTTAAATCAAGACTTATGAAAATGTAATGAAGTCCAATTTACTGTTAATAGGCATTTCAGTTCTCTGAGAATAAACTTTTTCTTGCATTTCCATAATCTAACTGATAGTAAATAATTTAAGCAGCATGGTACAAAAGATAGTGTTACATATATTTTAAATGAAGCTGTTTAAAGAAAAAAAAAATGACTTGAGTAGCAAAATGGTTTGGGAGAAAAAACAGTAGAAGGAGCCTTGGAGGAAAAATAAACAAGATTTCTAATGTTTGCAAATAACACACTTTCACATAAGCATTGTCTTCTCCTACATGTTGCCTTTACTCTGAGAAGGCTTTGTGGTTTTGACCAGCTCTGTCCCTCTGTCTGAGCCCTGAGGGCACTGCAGAACCTACTGTCCTGGTGTGCCTGTTTCTTCTGCCCCAGGCCAATGGTCCAAGAGCCTGTTTCAGACCCTGGGGCCATTAGCAGTGCTGCAGCAGGAATCTTCAGTTTCCAAAATTCTGACTCATCCTTGGCCCATAACCCAGGGACTTGAACAATCCCCGAGGCTGGGGCTGTCCTGGCGCTCCTTGGCTTCAGGATGTCACTTGGATGGGATGGTGATATGGGCCCTGGCTGGTCACAGGGAGTTTCCAGTGCTCCTGTCCTAAAGCCCTTGGGAAGAAACTGGACTTTATGGCACCCTGACTACATGCTTAGCTGACTAAAACACTTGAGCTAGAAATGACAGGCACTGCTGTGGATTTCCTTCCTGCAATGGTACTAAGAATCATTACTTCATTCATAAGAAGCATTATTTGCTTTAGTTGCAAAGCCAAGATATTTTTGAAGAATTTATTTTACCAGATCTAATTCAGAAAAGTTCTTCTCTTCTTCTTATAAAGATAAGCATTTTTGGTAACATTTGTTTTTGCGTACTTCTTCCACTATGTTATTTTTCAGTTGATAGGAGGATGGATTGAGACAGGTACTATTGATTTGCTTTCTGAGTGGAAGTGGTATGTTAATAACCTCAGAAAACAGGATAAAGCATAACCTTGAAAAGTGACCTAACAACTGAGAAGATTGAAGATATCTGGAAAATTTTATTAATTTCTCATCCCACTAAAAATGCATCTTTAAAGACACTTTTTTATAAATTTAACTTGCAACTCTTTCTTCACAGTGCTGCATACAGTTTGGTCTAATAAAAAAGAAATCTATTTTTTGTTTCAAGACAACAGTGCAGAATGAAAAAATAAGCACTATGCATAGAACATAAAAATGAAAATGAAATGTGTTTCTTTTTCTTTCCTCTTCTCTGGCTTAAGCAAGAGTTTGGGTGTTTAGTTTAGAAATGGTACTCGAAAGGGTGTTTAAAAAATATGTAATATCATTCCGAGTCTAAAGTCAGAACCTTTTAATATTTTTTTAATCAGACAGTTTCTCAGAGGTAAAAGTGTTGGTCTATGGTACTTCCGCTGACCATGTATCACTGCATTTGGGGTCAGGATAGACAAAACTTTATGTAAAATTACATCTTTAAGGAGTGTGAGTGGTTTGAGGTTTGTCACAAGCAACTGTGGAATCAAGATTTTTTTTTTGTCAACTAAAAGCAACACTGGTATTCCTATAATCCCTGAAAGTGCAGGGGCATGTGGATACCTCAGCATTTAAATCTTTTTAAGCATTCATTTAAGTAATTTTCCAGTCATATGCAGGACCATGTTTTGATCCTGACAAAATTTCTTTCAAATTCTGGTGTTTCTTTAGCAGTGTCTCCCAAAAATAAACATATTTTTTATGTTTATATGTTTATATGGAGTAGAAAATATATTAATATCTATTTTAATGCATGACAAAATAAATTTCTGTATGCATCTCAGTGAAATTATTGCCTGAAAGTTTAGAGATACTTTAGAGGGTGTCATTAGCAATTTACCATGTAGGAAAATGTATGAGTCAGGATCTCGTTAGTTTGTGTGTCCATGATTATGGGTGGCATATCCATAGTATCCATAAGGACTATAGACAGTACAACTAAGTCTTCAAGAAGGCATATTCAAATTCTGTACATTTGGAACCAGTTCACAGCAGTATATCTCCTTCCCTTTTACCCCACTTCACTCCTACACTTATAAAACTTATGTTTGCTGAACTGAATTTCTTCAGAAACTAAGGAAAGGGTGGGGATATTCTTCTGGAAGCTGAGAGAAATTGGCTTAAATATTTTCCAACAGAAGGGAGAATAGAACCATTTAGTCTTAGAAGATTTCTACAAACTCTAGTTGAACAGGCAAAAGAAAGCCATTTCTATATTTTCCTCATGTTGCCACTGTTTCCAGCCATGGACCAGGTTCTGGTGACAATAAAACCAGCAAATATTCTGCCATAAATCTGATGTACCAGAATTAGGCTCTCTGAACACTTAGAGATGAAAGAGTAAATTTCTAACAGCTATTATTAAAAATCACAGGATTAAGACAAAGCTTTCATTTCACAAATGTGGTAGCAGGTACTTTTACTTATATTGTGCAAAATAAGTTTGGGATCTTTTCAGTCCCTCTACAGTTCTTCTTGACTCTTTAGCTTTATAAATAGAACTTCCTTTAAAATTAAGCAGCTTCACTGAGACTACACACTGCTTACAGCTGTGAAAGCTAATACTTATTTAGCAAGATATAACCTCTCATTTTCAAAAGCCAACACACCTTCTGTGCTTCTCCCAGGACATTACGCAGGCTTTGTTAAATACTTGGTTGTTAGTATTCATGTAGTTTAGAAAGTGCTACTTATAATTCTCTCTGCTGCTTTACAGAACCCTCTCTGATCATGATCAGAGTAGTGAATAAAATGTAAAATTCATACCATTAGGAAAAAAAAAATTAGAAAAAAACAAGGCCTTCATCAATTAAATGGATGTGTTCTTATCAGTCTGTAAGTCTTTAGCATGTCTGTGAACCCAGTACATTTTATCTTGGCCACTCTTTCTCAAACCCCTTTGCTACCATCCACCTGGCAGGTTGGCACCAGAATATTAACTAAATCTGGATGAGGAAGGAAAACAAGGGTATGTTTAATTTAAGTGAAATCCTTCAGTCATGACGGTACACTTGTAAACACACCAGTTTTAGGAATTAAACTGGTTTTTTAGTGGAATGTGTGGTGGCCCCTTTAGAAGCACTGTTAGTGGAGCCAATAATACTTGTCTTTCTCTAGCAAATATCACAAGTTTTTCCTTGAAAGTCCTTTCAGAACTATTTTGTTTTGCTTCAAATATATTTTTTTCCCACACCTAATGACAGCCAAGTTGAAGACTGATTAGATTTAAAATGGGCATAAAGCTATTAGATCCATATGTTAGATGATATTCAGCTGGAAGAGGTAATTGTTTACATAGCTGGAAGAGGTAATTGTTTACATGACTTTGAATGCCAATAGCACAATAAAGAAAATCCCTAAGGCTAGCTTCTTCACACACTGCATTTGTTATCTACTGGAATTAGTTTACTACTCAAATCTCAGCCCTCGTATAGCAAACTCTGAACACCACAATTTTTGGTTTTTTTAAAGGACTTAAACTAGTTACAGAGTTCTAGTGCAGTTCTGGCTGTACAAAGTTTCCTGATTAAAAGCTCATCAGTAAAAACCCTAAGAAGCCAACCTGCTCTAATTTTTGAAGACTTAAGAGTTGGTCTAGCAATTAAAATTCTAATTAGAATCTGAAAATCTAGATATTTAAGTTCAGAAAAACTGAAGTAATAACATCACTGAATTTTTTAATATAATTTTTGTGATTAAAGATGCTATGTACATTTAATATTACCCTTATTCTACTAATAAAAAGCTGCCTCATGACTGAATTTAACTAGCAACTTCATGTCTTGAGCTAGAAATTTTTGTGCATTTAGAACAAAGAAGCAAACAAGGCACTCTCAGGTATAGGAAGGTGGACCAGAAGTTTAATGATAATTTCCTCTTTTATGAAACATCTACCATTACCAGTCCTAAGGGAAAATAAGATAGTTCCACTCTAAAAGAAGACTTAATGGAGCTGTATGAAAAAGTACAAAAACATATGTTGCTTAGAATATCGAGGTGATAAAAAGCAAAGGATTTCCAGAAAGAGGAAGAGGATTTGAATGTTACCAATTTTATTTACTGTACTGATGTTGTCCATTTCTAAACTCCAGGAAGTCATGCAGTCTTAAATTAGAGAAAAATCTTGTGCAAAATAGAAATCAACCACATCTATTTTTCCAATGTTTTAGGCAGAGTACCAAAACTAAATGGCTTCATATTCTAAATGCAATATTAGTGTTCTAGTAAGAATGCTACAGCTGGCATTGTTGATTTCATTAACATGAGTAGAGATAGTGTTTGTTATTTACTTTTAAATCTGGATTCAATTAAAAATGCAATAGGCTACCACATGGAAATAAGCATTGATTTTTAGCAATTGACTCATGGAAACATTGCAGGAGAACTCTTAAAGAGAAAAAATACTTTCACAGTGTTTGAACTAGAGCCGTAATTCCCTGTGTGAAGTGTACAAGATATTTCTCTGAGTTTCTGCTGATACCTGGAGCATGCTTACTAGCAAATATTAAAACAGCCTTTGATTTAGGTTCTACAGGTTCTATTTCTCTTCTTTTCTCTGTAATTTCTACTTATCTTGTTTTCATGAGCAGTATTGTGCATACTGTTTTTTGTTTTGTTTTTTGGTGGTGTTTTTTTGGTGGTTTTGCTTTTTTGTTTTTTTGTTTTGTTTTGTTTTGTTGTTGTTGTTGTTGTTTTTGGTTTTTTGTTTGTTTGGTTGGTTTCTTGTTTTGTTTTGTTTTGTTTTATTTTGTTTTGTTTTGTTTTTTAATGATAGAAATTATTGTCTAAACTATGCAGAATTCCTGAAGAATGACCTATATGAACAGAGGACCATTGGTTGGCCAGGACAATTTGGTGCTCAAATAAGAATATGCTGTAAAGGTCATTTTGCTAAGCTTACAGGTTAGCCATAAGAAGATTTTTCAGATTCAGGGCCAAAGTTAAACATCTTAGAGGCACTCAAATAGAAAGAAAAAGAGATAATAAAAATAATGACTTTTTCGATTTTACAAGTAACAGAAACTGGAATAGCAAAATTAAACTATTACCTGAATATACAGTTATATTATGTTTACTGCTTTCCAAACTGTAAGTGTAGAAAACTACTTTCTATTTTTAGATATATCTATTTTATATGTATAAAATTTTATCCATATTGTAGGGTTTTTTTTTTCCAAAGCCATAGTTTTGGAAAAAAATACAGGCATACAAGCCTTCAAACCAACCTAAAAAATAAAAGAAAAATTGTCCTTGAAGTCCATCAAACCAGAAATGTTTCATATATTTGTGATTTCATGTGGTGGTTCAACTATCTGTGTTGATGACCTGTGCTTGTTCCTTGATGAAGATTGACAATAGCATTTTCTAGCAAGACATGCAGCTCAGAAGTTCAGAAGAAGATAAAGATTTCTCAGCATTGAAGAAACACCAAACATTTGCAGATTTAGCAATAGTAAATATCTATAATTAAGAAATTCTCCTAAGATACAGAAAAAAATGTTTTTCTGAGAAATAATCCATGCTTTTTAGGATCAAGTCAAAAGAAACATGTAGGAGAAAGTGAGAAATAAAACAATAGAAATTAAATTGGAGAAGTTTTGGTGTCCTTTTCCCCTGTTTCAGGATGTACTTAATTATACTCAAATCATATATACATCTGTATAAAACTCCTTGAATAGCCTCCCTGAAAATCCCTGGAGCAAAATTTTTGCAATAGGCTTCAAAATTCAGTTTGAGAAGGAAGGGAATAATATGAGAATTTGTCTATATTAAGAGGAACAATATGAGAATTTGTCTATACTAATAATTTATGGTTAATAAGAATTTTTATTATTTAATGGTAGAATAAAACTGTCTTCAAATGTTCTGAGAGGTCTCATATATGCTTATAAACTATATATTCTGGTATTATATGAAAATATAGCAAGATTCTGACCTCTTTGACCCAGAATCAGAGCAAGGCCCACGAGTAAGCAAGATATGATTACATGTAGGAGAATTTCTCACTGTTTCACAGGCATGAAGCTATAACATAAAACATACCAAAGTCCATCGAGACCCCAAAAAAAATTGATAAAGATATTTCAAAGATAAAATCTGCCCTTGCTTCAACTACTAATAATTATTAGTTGGATAACTAATACCTTTGGAGTTTAAGCTATTTTCAAAAGTGGGAAATATTTTGTGAGCTGTGAAATAATAGACTTTAAACAACACCATGAATATAATGTGCCAAGACAATACATACAATCTAATTGACATAAATGTCTTACCTAGCGTCTCTGAATCATAGTTTCAGTATGATCATGACAGCTGTCTTTTACAATTACCAAAAACATTTTCTATGAATCTTGCACTCAAAATAGTTTATTTCATTAAAGACACATGAATTCTTCCCTCCCCTCTATTAAATCGAACAAAGAACATATTTCAATTAACTATTGTAGATAACAGCAAAAAAGAAGGATATAAAGAAGTATACCATCTGTGCTGTTAAACCTATACACAGTGCAGTGTGCCAAAAATGGAATTTTTATTTCAAGTAAAACTTTTAATTGCTTTGCTTTTATGGGATTGCTTACCTTAAACTTTTCTGTCTATACAAAACATATGCAATTGCCATTGATGTAATTGGAAAAACATGCATTTTGAGAGTTGATATAACAACTTATGTCTTCTTGCTTTACTGAATATATAAATCTTACCCTTAGTTCCCCTTACATCTTTTTCTGTAGTTATCACCCTTAAACTTCAAAGTAAAATTTTACAAATTCCACTTACATGTAGAAAACATGCCATATTCATCATCGTAAAATCACTCTTATCTAATGTGTTCTAACTTTTATCTACAGCACCTATTTATCTTCATACTATATTTCTAATAGGCATATAATAAGCTATTTCTTGTATAAAAGGAAATGCTGCCACAGCATTTTTCAGTAGAAGGTAATATGGTTTCTTTACTATTCTGTCAGCTCTGTCTTCTCTGCACACACTGGCTAGTTCTTCTTTTTTGGAAGAAAACCAAAAAATAGTGATGCCTTCAGACAGTATCTGCCTCCTATTATGTTCAACAAGAGAGAAACAATGCAAAGAGTGGTGATGATACTAAAAAATATATAAAAAGAGAATATTATGAAATGTAGCCCCTCTGATAATTAGACAGCCATGAATTTTAAAGGATTTAAAGGATGTCCCAATATCACTTAAAATTTAGTTCCTTTCACCTCCATCTAGTCACCAAAAGGTGGAATTTACCTGAAGCTTGTCAAGATACTCCCATTAATTAACAGAAAAAAAATTAGCACCTCTAAAGGATCATTGATGCATATGAATATGGATGGCTTATCAGAAGTGCTTGATAGAAAGCCTGATCTAGAAACTTTGTCAGCAGCTAGTTACTCTCCAGATTGCTAAAGAAATGTTTTCCCACAGAACTTCAGAGTGAGATATATTTTGCCCACCTTCAAATGCCTAAAAGTTAGAAACTTGCTTTAACTTTCCAGCTCAAGTGCCCTGGTCACTGTCAGGTATGGGTTGTCATGGAAGAGGTAGCACCTGTTGGTGTCTTAGGATGGGATGATTCACTGTTGAAAATATTCTTTTTAGTCAACTACAGGCAGATTTTAAACAACTTTTTTTACATTAAGCATCTATTTTCTCATCTTTTAATTTTTTGTGATATTTAGTATTTTTTGCCAGCTACATAAGCCTCTAATTTGACTTTAAAATTATTTAATTTGTTCCTGAAAAAAGAATTTATTTACCTGATCCCTGTTATAAAGATTAGTATTCAATTATAATTTAAATCTTGTAGTGAGCACTAGCAGAGAAACAGGAGATATTAACTTCTTTTGAGATGTGAAACCACCTTTGCACATTTCTGGAGCATGTGTGTTTTTCCACTTATTTTCTGTGTGCATTTATCTTTCTGTGTCATCCCAATTTTTGTGCCATTCACAGTTCTCTTGAAAATATAGTACAGTCTTGCCTTATAATAAGTTGTTCTGCTAATTTTGCTTCACATTGAAAAATTCTGGAATCCAGACTGATGATTTTATTAAAAAATATTTTTAAAATTATAAATAATCCACTATGTCTCAAGATTATGCAACTGCAGTGACCAAAAGTTATTTCAGCAATATTTATCTGCCTATTTTAGTGAGCAATCCAGATATAGCTGAGACCATAATCTTTCTTCCTCCTCATTTCCTTCATTACCTAGATCAGTGAGTACAGCTGTCAGATCCCTGCAGCGAAATAGGTGAGAGCCCATCACTGTATGCTTAATTTGCTTTGGGCATCAGAAAAAAAAAAAAAATCATCTGCTCTCTTGTACCCACAATGCAGAACTTGCAAGTATATACTTTCTTTGGTTTTTAATTTTAATATTTTACTAGAGAATGAACATTTGATTCCATGGCTATAGCAGGTTAGACTAGAATATAATACACTGTATTACATTGTGCACTAGTTGAAACTCATAGCCCTGATGTACAAAATGCTACTTACTAGTACAGAAGCTTTCCTATATACTCGATTCTCAAACTCACTGAAGCACACTTGTTACAATAGAAATCATGCCTTTAAATTTAAGCCCAAGTACTTACATAAATTCTTAATTCTTTTTGTGCTTCAGTAAAAAGACTTTAAAGTTATGCTAGAAAAGAGGCAAAATATGCTGGACAAAGGACACTTCCTTTCTGAAGCTGTGCAACTTTGTGTAAAGGACTAGATTCAGGTTAAATGCATAATACCGGTGTTTCTGCTGCATACATGTCATCCTAACAGCAGAAAGCACTAGGAATTCCACATTAGTGAGGAATACTGGACCAAATGTATTGTTTTTTCTGGGACTGGATGATGTCTATTTTGGATGCTGTCATGTGATAAGGAACACTTTTAAATATGACTGCTAAAGAGCAGTTTCTGACTCCTGAGTAAATGGGGAAGTGTTGTGTGTCTGTTAGCAGCATCCCTGTCTAGGATTCCCTGCACATTAGGCTTCAGAGTAGGTGAATGATGAATGTAGATATTTAAAAATTACACAATGCTTGTTTTCTTATAGTTAAGTTCTTGCTTAAATGTAGCTCTTGAGGAATAACTGCCAAATGGAACAGAATTTCTGTAGCTGAATGGACTTTGAATTACAGGGTGCCATGTATCAGAGTTATTTCTCTACACTGTATTCTAGAGGAAAGCAGGGAAATAACAGTGCTTTAGAAGAGTAAGGACAGAAGTTTGAAAAACAGATTGGCAAAGTATTTCGGTGAGTGGAAAGCATGAAGAAAATGGATCAGAGTTTAATTCAAAATGTACTTAAATGGGGAAAAAATAGTGTTGCTGCAGGCCTATAAAGATCTTATTGTGCATGGCACTAAATTTGATGTAAACTGACACACCAGCACTCTGAGTTAACTACTAGTGGCGTATTTCAAATTCATTGTGGAGAGACATAATGACTTTTTTGTCATAAAACCTGAGCAGCTGTATTTTAATAGGGAATTTAAGGGGGAAAAATTAAATAAAGGTATTAAAGGTATATCACTGAACACAAGTTACAGAAGAAACAATTCTTTTTGATATTCAGATGTACAGTGAAGCAGTTTTTATAAAAGTTTCTTTTCAATTGGTCCTTGTACTCATAGTTTTTAAGATAGATGGCCCTTAGCCATTGGGACTCACTGTTCTTTCACAATCAGTGTGTTGATTTTGATAATATGGGAAGGAAATACAATTGTTAAATAATAAAATATCCCCAAATTTTTTTGACGTCACACTTTTATTTAATTTGATATCAGTAACATTGTGTGGCATAGAATCATTTTTAATAATGTAAGGAGAAGTTAACCACAAATAGTTTCAGCACCATTGCTTTACCCTCTTCTGTCTTTGCAAGGACATTATTCCTGACCCAGAAAGATCTTGCCTCCTAGCAGTTGGTATTTCTACAGTATACTTGCAATATTTTGTTACTTTCTGTGTAATGTAGTTTTAGCCTTGGAAAAGATTAATTCCAAGAATTACTCAGAAGAAAACCTCTATTTTTTGTTAACTCATACCAGGAATGATCTAGGCATTAGTATTTCTTTTGAATTGGGGTTCTATATTTTAAAGAGTAAGTTCATAGGAAAATCCTATTATAAAGTGTGGGAAACTGATTAATGAGAGTTGAAACCTTTTGAGATATTTGGTTGCTATTTATCAATTTCCATCACTCTGGATGATGCTGTTTTTAAGCTTGCTAAGGATTTTGTTTATCTAAAGAAGGGAAAGCAGTAATGGTTCAGAATTTATCACATATATTCCTTCTTTCTTAAAAAAATACCACACACACACAAGCCAGCTCTAAGTATTTATGTCCTTATTCACCTGCATGTTTTCAACTCTCAATATATTTCACATTCTTATTAAAGTTCTGTGTTTACAAGTAGAGCTTAATGATACCAACATTGATTTCACATTACCTGTGGATTAAATTTTTATAGTTTCCCTTATACATGGCATAGAATTCCACAGAACTTTCCAAAGCAGAATAAACTTCGTAAAATAGGACTGAAAAGGAGACCTTAAATAGCCCTTGGAGTAAAGGCAGAGTGGCAAAAGATTACACATGAATAAAACTCAAATTCATGTAAGTTAGAAGAATTTGGTAGGTGACAGAAATATTTGCACTATAACAGGTACCAAGAATCAATTAATTTTTCCTGAGCTATCCAAAAATCAAGTTGTCCAAACAGCATTTAAGATTCACAAATCTAGTAGTGTTGTGGAAGAAGTCTGTCTGACAGACAAGCTTTCATTGTCACAGGGTGGGAGGCAGTGGGGGGAGCTCAGGATAAGGCCAAAGGGAAGAAAACTAATCACAAAAATTATCTCCACCCCAGGCAAAATTAGAAATCATACTTTGAACAACATTTCATGTTAGACTCAACAAAGCCCAACCTAACATAAGCAAACCAGAACTATAAAAATCATAATAACTTTGCAAGTAAATAGGAAATCAGTGAGCACTAGAACTAGATATGTATCTATTTTCCTGTATATTTTTCCTGTCTATTCAAACAATTGAAACAATTTGAATGGAAGAGTGATGATGTCTGGTGTGTGCAGATTCACTGGTCTAGTGTGAGATCATAGCAAAGCATTTTAGGCAATTATAATATTTCTACCTTTTTTTCTTTTTCTTACATATATACTTGAGTCACACTTGCAAGAACATAAACATCTTTAAAATTTTTGTCCTTCTGTGAAATTAGCTTCATGCTGATCAGTGAATTACAGTAATTTCACGATTATAAGCCACACCATTTTGACTAAAGTTTTGGTCCGTACCAGGAAGAGTGGCTTGTTCTCCGGAGCGGCCAATATATGAATGATGTTCAGAAATTTTCCAACCCAGAAGTGAGAGGCCGCAGCAGCCCTGAGCCGAGCTGGAGCCCGCATGGCCCCGGTGGCAGGGTGGTGCCGCCGATACGAGCTCATGATATATCTCTGTATTTTTTTGGTGTTTTCAGTCTTGTGCAACTGTACGGCTCCCCGCCCGCCCGGCTCTCTGGTTGCCCGGCTCCCTGCCCGCCCAGCTGCTTGCCCACCCGCACGCTGTGCAGCTGCCCAGCTGAGTGGCTATTTAAAGGCAAAGTGGATCCGTTGGAAATGCTTGTAAAATGACCACACTATCGATCGTATCTTTTTCCGCTTTTGAATAAAACTTGCAGTGTATGCTGCAGCAGCTATTGTCTGTATCTTTTTTTGCTTGGAAATAATGTTTCCAAGGTCGGCACCTGCCAGTAAACCCCATGATCCTGTGATTCTGTTACTAATTGGCAACTTTGTGAAAGTTTGCTGTGAACGAAAGTGCGGCTTATAATAAGGTGTGGCTTATATATTGACGAAGACCTAAACATTACCGACACCCGAACCTGCGGCTTATGATCAGGTGCAGCTTATAATAGTGAAATTACTGTATATAACTATTTAGGGACCTGTGAGCTCATACTTACCTGGAACATGATCTTAGAAAATTCACTACTGTAGAAGCAGGCTGATACCTAACACACAGAAGAATTAAAATGTTTTCAGTACAAAATTCAATTCTCAATTTAGAAAGAAATAATCAGCTGAATGTGCTTTCATAAGTCACAATCTGCAGGCAAATTCTGTCACCAAAGAAAAGAGATTATACTAGGATGAATTAATAAGAGTATTCTTTGTCAGCTGAACGACTTCTACTTTATCAAACATTGTAATACTCAAGGACTACTGGACCCCATTTTGGTCATCACATTTTGGGAAATAATGAAATGGATGTATGTCAGTGGATGTCAGTATAACTGTGTTGCCAGAAGTCTAGAGTATGGGGCTGGCAGGGAAGACTGTAAAGAATAGGGAAAAGAACTGGAGGCAGTAATCAAGAACAGATATGATATTACTTTTCTGTTAGTTAAAGTTGTTTGGGATTTTTTTAAGTCAAGGGCAGTAATCAGTTCTCAAGATCTTTGGGACAAAAGTAAATGCAGCAACAGAATGTTAGATATTATGTTGGATATACAGGAAAATGTCAGAGATTATTAAGTGTTCAAAAAGACTATTTAAAGATTACAGTGTTTTTATGAGAAATTTTAAAGCCTACATCCAGATTTATCAGAAGTGACCTTGCTATGATTAATCTCTCTTTAGGGTATAGGTGATATAATAGAATATTTGGTGTACTGTTCAAACAGATTTTCAATGAGATAGGCAAGGTGATAAGGAGGAAGAAAATGGAGAAACTCACAGAAATATTAGGTTAAATATCCATGGGATAAATATAATCTTTGCCTGTGTGCCTAAGCCTGTAGAATTAAGTCCCTGGCGTACAATTCTTCCAATATATGAATCAGTAGTTTCACAAGATTCAATATTAAAAGGTATAACACACAAACTATAAACTGTGAAATCAAACATATAGTTGTAGTCACATCCTTGGGGACCATAGCCATTCAAGATGGTGAGGAAATACATTTGAAACATGGAAAAAATGGAAAAAATGCAGATCTCCTCTATCAAACGGGTCCTGAATTAGAAACAAGAAAAGTGAAGCCATTTTTTTTTTTCTTTTTTCTTCTTATTCTTTTTTTTTCCCAAGCTATGCTAATATTTTAGCTTTTTCACAATCTCATATGAAAAGGATTTTCCATGTTATTTTAAACTTAAAGTGTCTTCTGCACTAGGTTGAGTCTGTTAGGGATTCTTAATATTTTTACCTGAGTAAATAAGGAACATTACAGGGAGCAAAAAACCTGAAGTGATTTAATACTTCTCCACACCTGTTTTTACCCCTTCAACTTTTTCAGTAGTTACCCTACAGCTACCAGAAGAAATCATTCTGTGCTAGATTTCAATATGCAGCAAATACAAAAGCTCCATCTGTCTTTCCAAAATCAAACAATATAACATTTCTCTTGTTCCAATATTTAGCCAGACTCAGAACATGGATTAGGAAAAGCTGCCTGAGCTAAACCACATTAAAACAGAGATTATACAGATTGGCTGTCTGTAGCACTGCAAAGTGCTATCATCACAATTCTGTCTGCTCTAGTGAAGACATCTAATGTCTTGATAGGCCAAAAGGTTTGCAAAAGGGTTTAGCCAAAAATATATAAACTATCAGGCTAGAAGCAAGAAAAAATCTTCATGCCAATGTTTACATTTTTGAAACATAGTGTAAAATAAGGGTGCTTTTTAATTTATTTTTTTTATTATTTAGTGTCAGTAGAAATGACATATTTTTTTTTCATATTT
>PYHW01010717.1:7115266-7133963 GCA_013186435.1 Turdus rufiventris
TTTTTTTTTTTTTAAGTGAAGACATCACCTGTTACTTATTAACCTGGATATGACTCCAGAAATAAAAACTCCTATTCACTTTCAGTAAATTCCAGCTGATTTATAGCATCTCAGTGTTACAGCAGAGCAGTAAAGATGGCTATCCACTTAGACTGATTTTGCGGCTATTTTTGCATCACTGAAGAGAATGAAAGCATTCAAGCTTTCAACTAAGAGTTGGTCCATAAAAAGTAATCAGGCCCACATTCCTTTATGCAGAGTAGAGATCTTAAAAATTATTGTTACTCTCCTTTGTGAGTTGGAGAATGTGGCGATTCAAGCTCACCTTAGAGTGTTTTGGCAGCATGTTACAAAACTAAAGGTGTCTCTGTCTATCCAGGTTATAATGGCCCTAAAGGTTAAATGCAATGCTTTTGCTGTTACCATGTGTTTTTCTCTTTATCAGTGAGGTCAGACCAGATAGGTTAGATATTTTCTGGTCAATAACCTATGGAAGATAGAATCTGATATTTTTTTTCCACCTGATAACACTCTTGGTTCCAGAACTGTCATTTAGATTTTCAACCACGGGTTTCTAAAAACAAAATCAAATTTTAGAACCTTTCTCATAACAGACTAGCTTGACAATAGATTAATTTTGCATCTAATTTTTGTTCATCCAATTAAAACAAAAACAACCAAAAAACCCCCAAAAAACCAAAAAACAAAAATAAAAAACCACAAAAAACAAACAAACAAAAAAGCCAAACAAAACAACCAAAACAACAAGACACCCCACCTACTTCAGATGCTTACAAAAGCTTATAGCATGGTAGGTAGTGAATTCCCCTGACAATAGTACATAATAGTTTATAACATAAACATGTTAGAACATATAAACATATTAGTTTATAACATCCTGTAAATGAGTTCTCCCACCGCTTAAGTAATTACCCAAGGCTGAAATCCTCATAATGTATTGTGCTTTAAGGGCCCAAATTCTACATCCAGATCTTTGAAATACAACATGAAAAAATGCAGAACTCAGCTTCAATTAACACAGAACTCCTCACTCAGATCAGGCAGAATGGAAATGTTGAAACTGCGCTTGAGAAATCAAGAACTCAATTTCTGCTCATTGAGCATCCTTCCATTTGATAGTAAGACTCTCTGGATGCTCACAATCCTGCTCTAGGGAATATGAAGAAAGAAGAGCTCATGTAAGGCTTTTAAGTTGCTATTTAGTATTTATATTTTTCCTGTTTGTCTTTTTTTTTTTCTCAGACCATTAATGGACCTGATCTGGCCCATGATATTAG
This sequence comes from Turdus rufiventris, assembly GCA_013186435.1. Classification (NCBI taxonomy): domain Eukaryota; kingdom Metazoa; phylum Chordata; class Aves; order Passeriformes; family Turdidae; genus Turdus; species Turdus rufiventris. Next base: position 7,116,565 of record PYHW01010717.1, read on the forward strand.
AGCAAATCTATCTCATAAAAATAGTATTGGACTTGAGACACAGATGAAACACAGTAAGTAAAAGTCACCTTCTTTTAAAAATATTTATTATTTTTTCTAGGTCTTTATAGAAAAAACGTGTCAGGGGCCAGAGAGAAAAAAGGGAATTTATTGTGAGGGCAAAGTACTTGGACCAAGAGAAACCCACAGACTCCAGGCATTGTCCTCAACAGGACCTTAAATCCTTTTGTTCTGTATGGGGAGGCTTGGTTTTATGATAGGTCTAAAGGAACTTGGCATACTGAAAGTATCTAAATGAAGGTACAGAAGAATAAAGTTGCTATCCATACACATACAATGTAATTCTGATTGAGAAAGAGAGAAAATTAATTGGATAAAAACAATGGTCAGCATCAAAACAGATGGGTGGAAAAAAAGTAATTCTGAACAATTAGAGACAGTTTCTGTGATTTAAATAGCAAAGATTTAGGACTGTCTTCCAAGAGGAAAATAACCAATGCTGACCATTTTCAAGAAAGAGCTCAGTTTCTTTTGTTTGCTTGCAAAAAAAATTATTTGCCTAGAGAATACTTGGTAATTTAAAAATTTATTTCACTGAGATTCAAAGCAAATATTTTGTGAAAACCTTATATTTTAAGTAGTATTAAAGGAAGATTCATGCATAGAATCCTAATTGGAGTGACTCAAGTATAAATGAAATAAAATGGAACATGTTTTTTATGTCTTCTGCACACATGAAACATATAAAGAATATTGTTAAGGCTACATTCCATGCTCTAGAACATGTGAAGATTAAGTTTTCTTGTGCAAACTTAAGATGCTCTTTTAAATACATTGTACAACAATAAATGAGTTTTAATTATATGTCTATAGAATCTACTTCTCTACAGAAAATTTCTCTGATAATATACATAGGGTACAATAGGCTCACTTACTAGAGTAGCTGTACAACACTGTTTTTCTTCAGTTCCCCTACTATTCAAACACCACTTTGAATAAAGTATATGTAGTTATGTGTCAGTCTTAGGCCTCACAGTAATATTTTCACCAGTCTTCCTTCCCTTCCTCTTCCCCTTCTCCTTCCTCTTTTCCCTTTATTCTTTCGTTTGCTTTTTTATCTTTTTTTCCTTATTTTTCTTGATTTTATTTACTACCACTAAAGAATTTATACTGCTGCTATTCTGAGGTATGAATTTTTTGTAAATCAGTTCCTAGAGAATATGAATTGAAGATAGATTTACTAATGAGAAAAATCTTAGCATATTTTGTGAAACATTCCTGGATTGTGAGTTACAAATCCAAGGCGATGATCATATGCATGAGAACTCTTAATAGTAGGTAATCTTCCATACATAAAAGCCAGTCACCCAGTAAAAGAAGAATGCATCACTAGTAGGCATCTTTCAAAATGGATTTCTTGACAAAAACGCCACCATCTTTTCCCAAATGCATTCATTTATACTTGCTCAGATTCTTTTTCCACAGCCTTTTTCTAGATGGGTTCTCCTTGTTCTCACCCATCTACAGACCCACTCTCATGATCTCTAGTACTTCATATTCTATATAAACAGCCTTAACTCTGGGCTCCTTTTTCAGCTGGTCTGCCCTTGATCTCTACCAATCTCCATAGGTTTTTTGCCTGCAGTTTCCATGGAGACAGTTTATCACCTTCCTGGGTCTGTGTTTCAGCATCATGGATGAGACCTCTTCTTCAGTCTTCCATGTTCACCTTTGTCTCTTTTATCTATCTGAGTTCAATTTCTTGATTTTTAGATTGAACCTTCTGATTCCATCTCTGATTCACTTCTACTTCGCAGTTCTCCTACTCTTTTTCTATCAGTGTATCTCTTCTGCTCTCTTTCCTTGTTTCAGCTATTGGCATAAAATGTGGTGACATGGACACTTCCTTGCATTGCCCGTGTGCACCCAGGCGTCACCTGTGAATGAATTTTGTGAGGAAACTCTTTCTTTAATCTTGGAGTGCGCATGTGGGCTGTGGGGTGATAGATCACAGGCAGCCTGGCTGCTAGGGTGATAAGAAACACTGAGGTGAAAACATTAGCATTAATTTCTTTGCCAAAATAGAATTTTCTTCCCATCTTGTACAAAGAACTTTTAATAAGTCCAGATTTAGGCTCATGCTGACAAGCTGGAACAACAGATCATTTCTAACAGATTTTTTTACATTTTTACATTTTTGGAAGTGGTTACTTTAGGGACTTTCATTAGGCCTTTAGATTTTACATCAGGTAGAACCAGATCTCAAATTCTTGAGGAATAGATGCCTAAACTCTGAATAGTTTCAGCGATAAAACTGAAATTAAGGATGGTATTCTTCTGCCTCTCTCTCAGTTTAGGATCTATACTTTTTTTAAATAGAAATGCATAATAATTCAGGGAATTATATAGCTGAAAAAGGGATGTAACATGCAATTGAAAGGTGAATTTTTTAATGTAAGGTTGAACAATTTCGGTCAGGTAATACTACCAAAATAGATGTTTCTGTAAATGTCAATTCAATTGTTAAGAACTTTTTATCTTGGTTTTAGGAAGAACACAGTCACCTCTGCCTTTGTTGTCTTATGTGTTTTTTTGCTCACATTTTTCTCTCTGTTATTCTGTACTTAAAGCAACTTAGACGAATTATAACATAATCAAAAATCTCAAAAGGATATTATAAACGTTATTTTATAAAGCAACCATTATACTATTCAAGAATTCCAGCACAGTAATAAGTCACTATACAAAAAAGTTAACCAAATCAATGGTTTTATTCATATGAGTAAGCATTAGGAGACAAGTGCACAGAATAAGAATTTAAGTATGCCAGAGAGGACTTTAACACAGAGACATTTAGCTTCAAGAGGAATTGGTTCTGTAACTGTTTCTAACTAGTAAATAACACAACCTTACAGATATTAGGGTGTAACTCTTCCTAAGRCTCAGGAGAAAAAAACCCTGCATTTCTCATTCATGAGACAAAATTGTGAATAATTTGTATAASGATATGGTAAAAAAAAAGTTATACTTTAGAAATAGTGTGAGAGCTTTCTGTCTCAGAAATTATTTTCAATAATACTTGAACTTATAAAATATCAAAGTCACTAATGCTTTCAGTTGCCTAAATTCCTATGGGTTTTAAACAGCAGCAAAATAGAAACAGGAGCTGAGATTCATCTAGCCTTGTCGTAAGTATCCATAATAAAAGCCTCTGAAAAAGTCTTCTGAGATTCCATTAAAATAAGGAAAGCTAGTAATTTTTGGTATGCAGAGCTGGTGCCCATCATTCTTTGTTTAGAATCATGGAGATTGGAAAGACTCTTCAGAAGTCAAACACTCTGCTCAGAGCAGATCTAATTAGATAAGGTTTCTCCAGGCTGTGCATAGATCAGTCTCCAAGGACTGAGATTCCACCACTGCTCTAAGCAATGTGTTCTTGTATTCTACCACCTTAAAATAATGTTTTTCTTATACCTGATCAGTATTTCTGATGTTTGAACTTGTGCTCTTTGGCTCTCATTCTGCTACTGTGAGCCATTGTGTTGACCCTAGCAGTTGGTGCTTGCTGCAAGGTGCAGGAAGGACCCACAGAGCCAAAGCACTGACTGTGATGCCAGGCACACACGGACAGTTGTTGACCTGCTGGATGAGACCACTTCTGCTCTAGTCTTTTGCCTTAGTGACAGGTCTGACCAGTCACAACAATGGCCCCCACATGCCTTTTATCCTTGCCCTCAGAGATTTGTGGCCGTTCTCAATATGTTTAGCATTACTCCCAGCAGTGCCAACAATGCTCAAATGGAAAAGCAACACAATGGTAGTCCCTCTGAAGCATCCTGGAACTTATCCCTGGCAAAGCAATGAACCTGAGATGCTACCAGGCTTGACCTGGTCCAGACTGGAGCCCTGGTCCTCACTGGTGGGAGTCTTCAGTAGCTATAACTTTCCCCTTCTGTGTAGAGAAAAGTTTTGGGGGCAGTCAGCTCTGATGAATCAACTTACAGGTCTTGTTTGTCCTCACCAGCACTCAGGGAAATGAAACTATTTTAAAATTGCATATCTCTAAATGAAGCAAGAATATTTTTTCAAACCCTCCATCCCTAGTGTGACCATGGTCTCCATTGCATTTGTAATTTTTCTTGACTCAGGCTCTTGCCCAGCCATGTTTTGTCAAAGATGGCAGTCAATGAAAGCAGCTCTTTTCCCTGTGTACTCTCACAGAAGATGATTTGAATGGTTATCTCAGAGCTGGCAGAAGATGTGATTCCCCCTGGATAAATAGCTAAGGGTCATGCTATTTGCCTAAAGACTATCTGGAATACTTGAATGCAAAGGAAATACCTGGGTAATGACTCAATAAATCCTGGCTCTCATCTGGAAACTCCTCTTCAAAATTTTTCAGCGAAGATCCTTCACACATTGTGCTCAGTATTGATTCATCTTCTGTATGAGATACCTCGGTTTTCTTCTGAGGAGTGAAGTAAACTAAAATTGTCCTTTGAAGTATATTTGCCCATTCAATTCCATTAGCTCACCATATAAAAGAATAAAATCTTAAATTTACACTGCCTGTAGTACATCACAAATTATGTAGTGTGAGAGCCGTAGGGATTTTCAAAAGAGTTGCAAAATGTAAAATGCTCTAATCCTATTGGTGTTTGAAGGAAGTTTAGCATTAAAAAAAAAAAAAAATCACTGTAAAAACAGGATTTAAATAGACTTGTTTCTATCATGTGTTTGAAGTCATTGAGTTGTTCTTAGCATTTCATCATCATAAACTAAATTTCTTCTAAGAATAAAGGTCAAGATTTCCATTATCTTTTGTTGTTAAGTATCCTCAACTGGAGTATATGGGCAATGAATACCAAAACAAGATGGTTACCTGTATTTATGTTCACTTGTAAAATGGGCTTTGTCCTTCTCTTTGTACAGCTATGTCCTTCTCTTATTAATTATAATGTGCATATAAATTCAGATATGTTACATACATAGCATGGAAGTATCTCTTCCAGAAGGAAAGTAAAGATCATACCAGCATAAGCTAAATAAATTAAGCTGTGATAGTAAGTTCAACCTCATTGAAAATGAATTGGACATGGATTGTGTAAATCAAAAGGAATTACAGTATGACTTCAGCAAAACCAGAATTCTTAATTGTGTTAATGCAACAACTTTTTAAAGTAAGATGTATATTTATTTTTCAATTAAAAAAACATGTTTGCTGGTCAGCAAGCTCAAGGGAATGAACTTTCCTCTATATAAAAGAATTTTAGCTAAGGAGAGAAGAAAATCCACACCTCTTAAAAGTAATCATTTTAGTGGCTCAGATTTCAATTAGTCCCTGTAAGAAGTGCCTTGAAAAGACTTGGCTAGTAGCAAATTATTTTTCAAAACTCTCTGAAGCTCTAAAGATTCAGTTTGGCTGCTCAAGAAAGTTTTCTCCTACTTGTAGATTGTATGGTTGTAGATTGTATGATTGTAGATCATTGTCTCAGTTCTGTTAATGTGGCATAAATGATTAAACAGTTTAGTTTGGATTTCAGCCACTGTAGGCTTCTGCTATTGCAGACATACAGAGTCAAAGGGAAAAAGGATCAGGGATGTACAGTGGCCTGTCTCTTCCCAGTAGGTTAGAAAACTATCTACAATCCATTCTGAAGAAATGAGAATGGAGTGCTTAGTCTAACAGCAACTGGAAGGAACATGTGCTTTTTTTTTTAAAGTGTTGCAGTGTCTCAGGGTATTGCATGCTAGGATAAGGACCAGGGCTGGCTTATATAGTAATTATTTAAGTAAACTGTGAAACACATATGCACAGAACACAAAGTAGAATATAAAATATCTACTCAAAATTCAGGAAAAGAAGAATGGAAAAAACAATAATATTTTCCAGCTACTTTGAGGTTATTTAATCTTTAAAATAAAGAAATTATGTGATGTATTATAAGAAAATTAGAAATCTACATGTCATTATCTCAATAGTTTGAAGTATTAAATAATTTTTTAATGAAACATGCAATAATTTTAAAAATGCATATAGTAATATTTTACTTCATAGGTTAATGTACTACCCCATAAAAGGCTTTCAAAGAAACCATTATCTCTCATGTAATATATGAAAAGTCTATACATACTATGATCTCCATTGCATATTCTGACAAGGAGTAATGTATTTCATGTCAAAAAACACTTCTGAATGTCACCTTATGCTTTAGTATATCCTCATAGCTCAAGTGAAAATGGTGTCAAAAATCCATTTAAGAACATTTCAATAATCTATTCTGAATTTTGAGCCTTCATGATTTAGCAGCAGTTTTAGGAATATGTCAACCTATAGCACAGTTCAGTACTTCACAAAGCAGTATGGCTGTCTAGAACCATTTATCTTTTCTTTTATGCAGTCTAATCTAAAACTAACTGCAGTGATTTCTTGTCTAGCATTGAAAATACCAAAGAAATTAGCTCACAAGAATATAGGTCTGAAGGGTAAAGGAAAAGAGTTAACTGAAATATGCTAGGATTGAGATGTGCCTAGAGAATCAAATATAAGCTAAAATATTTATTTTCATGTTAATTAGTGATAAGATGCTTCCCAGACTGAATATTACCGCTAATTAGTTTGGGCTATGGGATTAATAGTTTTATTTCTTTCCTTATATGCCATCACAACTCAAAGGTTAATTCATGCTCAGTCAGAATAAACAAATGTCCCCACAGAAATAATACTGTTGTAAAGCCTTCTGGAAATTAGTTATATAACTTCTGTTTCACAAGCTTACCCATAAGAGTTTCTATAGTAGTGTGTTGCTACATTCCTGGCAAACTGAATTAGTTCCTAAGGATGGTGTTTCTCCTCTTGAATTCATTAAAAAGTAGCTTTTAAGTAACATAAACAAAAATTGAATTAGATTAAATGATGCATAATTTTCTATGCAGAACTAGTTAATCGCCTGAATATTGGTGCAGGGAGAAGCTTCATTTGGATTCTGTGCTAGAGTGGTAGCAAAACACTGAGAAGCAGAGGGCAGAAAAAGACAATTGATGCTGCAAAAATCTGTTAAATTACAATTTAAAATACACAAATGTTTATGTGCCATGGGATTCACAACTGTTATACAAATGGCACAAAGAAGCTGTGGTGTTAGGATTTATATAGTAACTAGTAAATTCAATTTAAAACAAGGGTCATACTGGATTAAAACCTACTGTTTACAAAATCTTGTGACCTGGACAAAAGAAAGGGATTGAGGGCTGGCTAGGAAGTCTATTTAATAATAACCCTATTCTGTTATTCCAGCTCTGCAGAAATACCCTCACCTATTAGCTTTCTTCTGGAGATATACAAATCTACAACAGTCACGGAAAAATTGAAGGAAAAAAAAAAAACTTTAAAAGGGAGAATGTGAGGTTTTTTTTGTGATCCTGTTGTTGATTTTTTCCCTAATTTTTATTTTAAAGCTACATAAAACATGAATGTTTAACAAGAATTTTTTATGATTATGAATTATGACATCTTCTTTGACAGCAGAAGTTATGAACTTTTGTTTTTCACACTTCTACCCACTTGTTCATCAGTGACATGATTATTAGCAAGTGCTGAACTCCTACACAGTTAGATGATAAATCTTCTGTCATTCAATAATTGGTAGTTTTCCTCTAGATTTGACTTTATAAGGTAGAAACCAAACAGAATTCAGCCCTGAATCAGTGGTCATTTTAGTCTCTGGGACAGTGGCATTATTTCAATGGCAGCAAGAAACATCCAAGTTTGTACTTTGAGTAAAGGAAAATAATCTAAATGAATTTATTATCTTTCACTTGCCTTAATTGAAGAAAGATTGTCTTGGGTCCAGTTCCTGAGGGTTTCTCTAAGACTGGACAAGTACAAAAGTAACAGTAAAAATTTGTTCAGTTATCTGATTGTGAGTGAATGATACTGGAATGATACAGTGAGACTCAGTAGGCCATTAGCAGAAGATAACTTCCTGGAGGAAGGATGGGGCGTGCAAAGATAAAGAACAATGCCCTACTGGTTTCAAAGGGTGGCCCATTAGCAGAGTATCTCACACAGAGATAAAGATCACTGCCCCACCTGGTCACAAGAGATGGTGATAGAATAGATACTTTGATCACATCCTGTATTGTAACCCAAGACAGCACGGCTGGCGCAATTGTTACTAATTGGTTACTTTGTTGCACGTGGATGCTCACTTAAAAAAAAAAAAAAAAAGGAAAAAAAAAAAAAAAAAAANGGACAAAGGACAAAGTTCGGAAATTTGCCGACACCCGGAAGTCTGCTTTTTACTCTGGTGTGCCTTATACTCGCGAAATTAATTTGCCTGAGCTTCTTATTGACATTGATTTTGTCATATAATACAAAAACATGACTCTTAATAATGTGTGATTTTTAAACTTTCACTAGTCTTTGTCTTAACTAGCCTTTGAATCAGTACCTGCTTTGATGTCCCTGTGTTTATTACTAATTTATTTAAAAGGAAGAATGTCAAAATATAGCTGTTACTGCCTCATGACATATCATTCAGCTGTGTGTAGTTTTAAAGGATTGCCAATTTCATAACATTGAAATGAAGGTGCTGGGTTTTTTTCAACCTCCCTTTAAGCGCAGTGCTTTTTTTTTTGTGTGTGTCACTAAACGTTAACGTGATTAACCAGAGTATTTAGACTGAATAGTTATCTGATTTGCAGAGTAGTTTTACCCAGTGAAATCAGGAAACCCAAAAGCCTTATTTTTTGTGGAAAATTAAGGATGTTTATTAACAATGAAAAGAATAGCAAAATGGGTTTGAGAGCTAAAAGAAAGTAGCTCATCAAAACTATTTCTTCAGGAGATATGTGGAAAGCAGAGGGCATTGATATCAGATTGAGATCAGTAGAGTCAAATAGCTAATTTTATCTGTCAGCAGTTGTGGCTATTCTATCCAAATAATACCTATTATCAGTGTGTATTTCTGCAAGGACTTGTGTACCCACAATAGCACACATGGAAAGAGAACTGGGAATACTGCACTCTCAATGTGCACTTAATATAAGGTTTCTTTAAGTAAGAGAGTTGGATAGATCATTTGGCCCAATAATGTAATTCAGAATTAAGGTGCCCTGAAAGTGTGAGTTCCTTCTGTCTTGTTGAAGGTCAGCAAAGGAGAAGTAACATAAGCCTTGAAATGGATCATCAAGAAAAAGAAAATACTTTTTCATATATTTGAAGAGGGGGAAATCCAAAGGCAAGATATATATACATATATATATATATATATATACGTATAATCAATGATAAATATTTCTAGCCTTAACCAAGAGTTTAGAAAACACCTATATTTTGATCTGAAAAATTATTTATTATACCAGATATTCACTGCTGCAAGATACATCTTCCAGGTGTTGATTATCTCATGCTACTTGGACTTGTGTTCTATGCCCTAGGTTGATAGGCAGGAACAGGTGGATAATATGAATTTTGCTCCTGTCAGGTTACAGATTACTTTTAAGTGAAGCACAACTTAATTTTATGGACAGTTTGCTGAAATTTATTTTATGCCTTGGTAAAGCAATTTATAATTCTGATGAACTATGAAGTATTTGATTATTCTATATTACCATCTTCCATTTGTTTAAATGAGAGTTCTGTTGGCAATTTAAACAACTGAGAGAGAAAATTTTATCTTGCACTGGACATGTTAGTTGCTAGTCATTGAATATATGCACTGTCTTCTGAAACAGGTACCTGGTAAATTGTGAGAGGCAAGATAGGAACAGATGGAGTTGAATGACACAAAAATGTTAAATATTTTAAAAATTAGATAAGCTTACAGTTAACAGGAAAAAAAAATAGGTTTAAGCTTTAATCCATATGACAGTCTCTGAACATAAAATACATTTGATACACATTTGCATTTAAAGAGGGTTAAAATAATTTTAGTTTTAAAAAAAAATCTGGATTTCTATGAAATATAAAGAGCTATAAGATCTCCTTGTGTATGTTTATTGAGCAGTGGTATGGAGTCTGAATTTGAGATCCTTGGTCATGGCTCAGATTATTGCATTATTTTAGTCTCCAAACTGAAGTTGCTAGCACTACTTTTCAGTTCTATTATTTGTATCTTCAAGAAGCATAGATGCCTCACATGCCATCATTATTGTGGCTTTTCTGTTCTCCATTTTCAGTATTGGCTTGCTAAGAAGATTTCAGCAGCATGAACAACAGTTCAGAAAACAGACAGTTCTGTGCTATTTACAGTTCCCTCTCCTGAGGTCACAATGGGACCCAAGCAGCCATACACCTGCTCAGAGGTTTTAAAGTGCATCACAATGCAGCAAATAATACTTGTTCATCCAAAATCCAAAATTCATCCAAAATACTGTTGAAGCCAGAAAGACATTGCAAAATTTATGAACATGTAATGAAATGTGATGAATACAAAACAAATTAATGAATTGTTATATTGTGAGCTTTATTTTAAAAGCAGGTTGGAGTCGTGCTCTTTTTTTTCCAAATATTGCACCTTTTGTTGAAGACAGGCAAAAAGGCAAAAAAACTGATTGACTTTATTCCTTGTAAGACAGCCAGTGCATTGCAAGAGCTACATGGTGCAAAACTCTGTTCCTATTATACTGTATTTTAACTTGCTCTCATGTACACCAAGTCTTTAACTATCAGTATTTCAGTTTACTTTTCTCAGAATAGTGGCAGTTTACAGAGATATCTATTTATTCAAAATAAAAATACAAATATTTAAAATCAAATAACTTCTAAAGTAATTAATGCTTTGCATTACATATATTAAACACACAAGAATTTATCTTTCCTGTTTTGCTTTGTTTTGTTTTGTTTTGTTTTGTTTCAGAGGAAAACTTATTTACCAATATTTGAACTCATATTTCCACAGAATTATGTAAAAGAAAGAGAGAAAAAAAATGGTAGAACAAATCTCTTATTTTAAAAAGTTCTATTGAATTTATAAGTTTCTTGCTGCGAGAAGTTAAAGCTCTGTGACTGCATCCTTATGGCCCATGGTTAGTTATTTAGCTGTTAGTGTATGGGATGTATTCCCTGGCAGCTTCTGTATGGTCTAAGAAGTTTCAATGTATAATTTTCTTGTCAGCCACAAAAATAAGAAACTAAAACATGTGATTAAAACTCACCTAGCTAAAGTGAAATGTAGCATCAGAAAACTTGCCCTCAAGATATGTGGTCTTTCTAGTGAAGAAATATAAAAAAATTAACTTAAACACAGTTATAGCAAGTATCACTTTTTTTTCTCAGTAATTGCCATGCTTTCCAAACTGTGATGTCTAGATCTAATTTGTCTCTCATCAGTCACATTTTTCATGTAGTTCCAAGATCTCCACTATGGTTCCTTTTTAAAGAAAATACTGAAGAAAGAAATCTAAGATATCACAAAAAAAGTGTTTTACCTCTTCTGTTCCATTTTTGACATTTTTCTACAGTAGTTCATAATGTCAATCTCTTACTTCATGAGAAACTTCTCTGATTTATCTCAGTTTTTCCTCAGTTTCTTGTCTGTCAATGACATCTGAATCATCAAAACAGACATTGTTACTCTGTTTTTAAATTATTGTAGAGCAGAGTAATGACCATTGCAATGTTCACATGGCATCAAACAGGATGGGAGACTTGGAGAACTGCTCGGAGAACACACTCTTGTAGTACAAGAGTCACAGGGCTTTCTTGCAGAGGAGGACCACTGCTGCTGCTTGCCTTCACTTCTGAGTGAACCCAAGTGCTTCCTTGCTTCTGGAGGAAAACTCATCATTCTGCCTGGTAAACATCATCTCTTCAGCTTCATCTCATATTTCTTCTCAATAATGCAAATCTGAGATATTGTACAGTAAATGGGACCAACCTCAAGTAGCTGTGAGAACAGCTTTATGTAATTTATGTGTCAGAATGGGAAATGTAAGAGCTTCTTGGTGTCTTAGGCAAGTTTTTTCCAATGTAATCAATGAATCAATATCTTAATGCAAACAAGAAAAAGAAAAAAATACAAAAAGCAAAAAAATAAAAAGGGAAAACAAAGACACAAAACTTTTTCTTACTCTTTAACAGCACAATTTTTTAAATCAGAAGAGATATCAGTGAAGAATCACTCTCAAAAGCCTAAGAAAAATCATAAATATTCCCCCTGCCTCAGATTAAGTTCTTAAAAGCCCATTACTCTCTCATCTGTGCTGACTCTATAAACTGCCAAGATGTCTAAAGCTTTAAGTTATTTTACTCTAAATTTACCTTCTGATAAGTTGTGAGAGCTTCAGAAACGTAAACATAAGGAAAATTTTCTTTGACTAGTAGAGAGCTTATTATGTGTTCAAAGTGAAAATTCATTTTTACAAACTATTTGACAAATATTTACAGTTAACCTGCTTATATGTATTTATTTTTTAAAGACATCCCATTTTAACCTGTGTTTTTACAGGAAACAGGTATTCTAAACAGTCTTAACTTGTACTGACTGGTAAGATACAGTACTCAAAATTGTTTATATTAAGCAAGTTCTTGTTATAATTGCATGGATAATCTTAAGTCTTGATTCATCATACTTTAAAATTAAGCATAATATTATGGATTTTCCTTAAAATCCTAGCCTCTCACTGTGAAATTTTGCATGCACTTAGAATTTTCTTTACATTTTTTGCAGGTATTTTTAAGCACACATGTCTGTACAAAATTTAAGAAAAAGAAGGCTCATATTGTTTCTTAAATCAAAACATAGCTAACTAGGTAGCTATTGCTTATGATAACTTGATTTTTTTTTTGTGTCAGAAAACAAAGATTTTTGCAGAAAAAAAAATTCCCAAAGCCTGTGAAGATCAGCCATTCATAAAAATGGCCACTCTCTCATTGTTTGCTGTCAGGACGCAACCAATACACTTTCTGAAAATAGGTCAACTTTGTTTGCTGTCGTGTTGATAACAGAGATCAATCAAACACCAGAGGAGGTTGGAAACAGAATATGGGAAGCAGGTAGCTGGTACAGTTAGAGGAACTTGCTGGGTAATGTAATTGTTATTTACTTTACACTGTATTTATTTCAGATATGAGCTGCATGAAGGTCTGTGTATAAGTTAATCAGTTTTAGGCCATTTCCCTTGAAGGTCACAGTTTCAGCACTAGAATTTGTGCTTAACAAAACAGTCCATTAATAAAATTATACTGTTTGCATGTTTATTTTAAGATCCTTTTAAGAAATACAAGACTATTTCATTGCTGTCTGTGTTGATTCTGTATGATAAATCTCAGCTAAATGCTATGGACAATGTAAAAAAGAGGTGTGTCTTAATTCTGTTCTGAAAAGTGAAAAAGAAGACTATCTTTTCAGTAGGCCATGTCTATTCTTGTGCACCTCTCTGCTGGGTTTGCATGGCCCAGTTTTAGTAGTGGAGGGGATACAGGGGTGGCTTCTATGAGAAGCTGCCAGAAACTTCCTCCATGTCTGGCAGAGCCAAGGCCAGCTGACTCCTAGACAAACGTGCTGCTGGCCAAGGCTGGGCCAGCCAGAAATGGTGGTAATGCCTCTATAACCTATTTAAGAAAGAAAATGTAAAAGTTACTGTGCAGATGTTACTGCACCCAGGGAAGAGTGAAATGAGAATATGGGAGAGAAACAGCAGATGTCAGCAAAGAAGGAGGGGCAGGAAGCGCTTCAGGCACCAGAGCTGAGATTCCCCTGCAGCCCCTGGTGCAGACCATGGTGAAGCAGCTGTGCCCCTGCAGCCCTTGGAGGTCCATGGGGATACAGAGATCCACCTGCAGCCTGGGGAGGTTATCACAGCAGAACAGAGGGATGCCTGGGAGGAGGTTGTGACCCTGTGGGAGACCAGAGCAGGGAAGGGTCCTGCCAGGGAACTGAAGATCCATAGAGGAGTCCCACATTGTAACAGGTTTCCTCGTAGGACTTGTGACCCTGTGGAGATCCCATGCTGGAGCAGGCTGTTCTTGAAGGACTCGACTCCATCGAAGAGTGACCTGCATTGCAGCATTTTTTGACAATTGTTGGTTGTGGGTTGGACTCATACTGGAGAAGTTCCTGTAGAACAATCTCCCATGGAAAGGACTTCATACTGAAGCAGGAGAAAGATTCTGCTGTGTTGCTATTGGGAAGCCTTCACAAGAGCTCCACCACCACCTTCTAGTCTAAACTGGCTGGGCCTTCACAGGCTGTCATGGGCTGATGAAAATGACAGCAGCGTTGCCAGCTCACAGATACCCAAGTGTTGTGGTTTCACCTCAGACAGCAACCAAGCTCCAGACAGCTGCTTAGTCAATTCCCCACCAGTAGGACTGAGGAGAAAATTGGGAGGGTAAAATACAGAAAACTCACGGATTCAGATGAAGATGGTTTAATAGGGAAAGTGAAATCTGTGCACACAGGCAAGGTAAAACAAGGAATGAATTCACAGCTTCCCAGGCAGGCAAATGTTCAGCCATCACCAGGAGAGCAGGGCCCCATCACACGTAATGGTTACTTGGGGAGACAAACACCTTCACTCAAAACATTTCCTCAGTTCCTTCTTTTTCCTCCACTTTATGTATTGAGTATGATGTCATATGGAATGGAATATCCCTCTGATAATCTGGGGTCAGCTGTCCTGGCTGTGTCTCCTCCCATGCACACCCAACTTCCTTGCCAGAATGGCCATGTGAAAAGCAGAAAAGGCCTTGGTTCACTGTAAGTCTTGCTCAGCTTACACAAAAGCCAAAACCATCTTTATATTATAAAAACTGCTCAGAACAAATCCAAAACACAGCCCCACAGCAGCCACTGTGAAGAAAATTAACTCTATTCTACCCACGACCAGCACAGCAAGCTTGTTTAGCAACTTGTGAATAAGTCAAGTTGAACACTACCCTAAAGCAGCAGAAGCAACACATCAGGGGTCTTCCTTTGTTTTGTGTTGTTGAGCCGGCATAGAAAATGCACTGTAAATGGATTGTAATTTTTAAACAATGCTGGCCATCTCTCCATCTTTCCCTGCTTCTTGTTTTCTCTGTAACTATACCTATTAAAAAGGGCTATTAGCATGTGGAGATTTGCTATTTCACATATACACAGGTATATATACATATATACAGTGCTACTTTTAATTACCTGAATAGTTCCTTTTCCTGAGAGAAAACTACTTATCTGTTTTCAGTCTCAGATTGCAAGGAATTTTAATATTGCACATGAAAAGATTTGCAAAGACAACTGAAAAATATTGTTACTTGAAGGCTATAAATACTGCTGTGTTCAAAAAGTGGGATAATTGTGGTGTTTACTGATTACAGCCATGATAGTCACAGAGAGTTTTGGATAGCAAATATACAGAGCAGATTAGAGGAATAGTGTGCAGCCTCCCCATTATTTTTGCCTAGATGCATACTAATTGTAAATGTAGGCATACTAAGTTTTTTTTAAGCGTTTGATTTTCTTAATAAAGAAAGATGTCCACTGGCTGCTGTAAGATCAAGTGAAGTTTAAATAATTATCAAAGAATATTCCATTGCATCTGGACAGTTATAAATATTATATAATTATATATAAATGTAAAGTAAATAACTAAATACATTTTCACTTTTTTTGCATATCTTGATTGGGGGTGTATTCTGTATTACCTGAAAGCAATAATGGACCTAGAATCACAGTATCATTAAAAGATTGGCTCTAATTTTGTCTTACTTAAGAAGTGATTAAGAGTGGCTCAATTGATCTGAAAGAAAGTAAATCTTGCTTTTCAAACCTAAGTGGAAGTCAGATTTATCTGAGTCTATTGGTACAGTGCTTTTCAAGCCTTGATAAATTATTTTTCCTACAATGCTTCCTGACATTACTCTTCTTTATAGGAGGTACAGCATTATATCATTAAAACATCAACTCCTGCTGGGAGATGCATTCAATGCCTCGCAATGCTGTAAGAAATAGGTGGTTTTTAAAAGCTGGTTTTAGCCAGTTGTTTACTAAGTCAGAATATATTTAGATGTCAATAGCAATTGAAGATTCTTTTCTTTTAATTAAAGCCCGCATTTTAAAATACTAAATCAAGATAAGTTGTTATGAAGAGGAACTCTTTGTCCCTCACATTTCCTACCAGGCAGAGATATTTTCAGGACTCTCCAAACAGCGGGAAATCTTGCTTCTAATCTGTTCACTTCATGCACTTCGACATCAAAACAGCAAATGTGGGCTATGGAGCAAGCTGATAACATGACACTCCAATTACTAGGTTTTGTAAAATTTAGGTATAGACCTGATCTTATTTATTTATCTAAAAAAAAAATGTTTATTTCTTATTTGCAGGTAGTATATGCAAATAAAATATGTATCAAGGAATTATTTGAGCTGTAAATTAGGAAAACTCCTATTAAGCCATTGTTACCTGTAATTAACTACACATTCAAACAGTTATGAAATTTCACCATTTACCCAGTAAAATATAAAGGACTTTTTGTCATAGAAATACAGTCAGGGAAGCAAAGGAAGAAAATTTGTCTCTGTAATTTTTTTATGGAAATATGAATATAAAAGGAAAATAGCTAGAAACTGCTTTCTCAGTAGAGTATTAGAAGCCAAGGAGATCTTAAATACTTGCGAGTAACAGAGGACTTCTACTATTCATGAAGAATTTACTTTTCATACAGAACACCCAGAATTTTCAGCAGAGAAATGCAACAAAAGGTCTTGAGTCTTTCAGCAGGGACACTAGGACATTTTGAAATCACTGTCCTCAAACCAGTCTAATCTGTAAGAGAGAATAAAATATCTTTCCAGCAAAGGGTAATGAAAATTTGTCACTGACTTTTTAAAGATGAGGTCTGCTCCTCAATTGTAAAAATAATAATTGCTTTCTTTTTTAAAAAGTTTGATTATCTTTTAAGTGGAATGATATTGTGACATAAATTTGTTTTAAACTTTTTGCTTTAAAATTCATCAGTATGCCTTTCAAAGCACGAAAAAAAAAATCTAATTGGTAGAAACTAGGTTCTAGATACAAATTTCAATTGGTAGAAACTAGATTTCCCTTTGTACAAAATAGAAGCCAGAAAAGTGAAGAAGCAAAAAAGACCTGACAATAAACCTCAACCCACTACTTCAAGTAGTGGAAAGGTAAAAGCAAATAACCTTCTTGAGAAAACAGAATTAATTTCCTCCTTTCAGAGCTAAGGAATTGAGATTGGCCTTGTACTGCATATTGAATATCAAGATGCAAGTATGGGTAAGGAATGAAAAATAAATAAAGGTGACTTGGTGTCACGGTCCGCACAACCTGAGCGGGGGTCGTGATAGTTCGTTCAACTGCGGGGTGCAAAGGACAACAGCAAGAGACTAAGGTTTTGTTCAGCAGCAAGCAGCAAAGCAATTTATTGAGGGCCAACAATTCAGTTT
>PYHW01010717.1:7149713-7160661 GCA_013186435.1 Turdus rufiventris
CAGAAACAAAAACCAAAACCACACACACAAAAAAGCCCAAACAAAAAACCACAAACAAACAAAAAAACCCACAAACAAACAAAATAAAACAAAAACAACAAAAAAACCCCCAACAAACCAAACTCATAGTACTACTACAGTGTTCCTTTATGTTGCCCTGTTGTGTCTGAATTATTTCTTCATTACAGTAATTCTGACCAGGGAATGGCACCTAGTGTCAACAGCAGAAATCTTTTCTCACATGATTTCTGGCCAGTTTCAGGTGTACAAATGGAAACTAATCTTCTACCTGTAACCCTTGGTCTTCTTTCTCTATTTCAGTCAGAGCTGTCCTACTCTATGACTTGGAAACATCCTCTTCAAGTTCTGTGTGCTATATCAATCACCTGCAGCTATACAAGAAAGCAGACTGGAAGCAACTACTAATCTGAACTCTGAGTGCCTATTGAGACAGTTCTAAGTGAGAAAAAGTCAAGCTAGTTGCAAGTTCGAGGTATTTTTATGGCCAAAGTTTTGCTTAACTCTTATTTGAGCATGTGCATCTGGGGGCAGAGTACAGAAGATCAAGGAGAGCAAGACTACTCCTAAGGTTCTTAGAGTAAGCAGCTTAGAATTTCAAAGAGAAAGTTGGAGGAGCTAGGTTTGATTAATCCTCTCCCACTGTGCTGCTTCAGACAACTGAGCTGAGAAAGGCATAGGATTCACCCTTAAGTCTTCAAAAGGAGGTGCTCTTTACTCCATCCCATATTTCACATAAGGCTCCTGCTTTGAGGGGAGCTCTGCAATACTCTTGAGAATGTGCTTTTACTCTTTGTACGAGAGCGATCATTGATATAATGGGTATAAAATTTTAAGCTTAAACCCATGGATAAGCATGAAGAAGCAGAGGTCGCTTTTGAAGATTAGAAGCAGTTAGATTGTTAAGTGCTACCTTCAATTAGTCTAATCTTCTTTTCCTTGGACCAAGTTGGAACATTCTGGATAATAAAGTTTAAAGTTTTGCTTGCCAACTGGCCTTCACAGAAACCTTTCTGCAGGTTTTGTAACCATGCACAAACCAAATAGTACCTTTTGGATATTTATAAGTATAGGAGAACGCTTCCTAAGAACTGTATTTAAAAAAATATTTGCAGAAGGACCTCTTGATAATCTCCTTGAAATGAGAAGGATTCTAAGATAAAGGACACAGAATAGCAGTATCTCTGGAATAAATATTCAAAGGACAAATATAATTATATAATATATAAACTAGATTGCATTGCTTAGTGGATGGGAAATACTATTCCATCTGTGATTAACTAGGCAGGTACTAAGTATATATGAAAAGACTTGAGTTATCTAGATTTCAAGATAGTCCAAGCTCGCTCTTATGACAAACTTTAATCCATTATTTAACTGAGTAGGATGGTGTGATTTATTACTTAATTGGATTTATACATTTTACTCTGCTAATGAGATTTTGTTTGGTTGCTAACAGACCTGAACAGCAGGTTATCTAATATTTTTCCATGAGTATAAGGAATAATCAGAATCAGTTTAGAAAATAAAAGATCCCAGCTAGTGGCCACAAACTAAAATGAAGTTATAACATTTCTGGATCAGCATTTACTTAATGACATGCACTATTTTTCCCTTTCTGTGATGAAAAAAGATCCAGTCTATTGATATAAATGATATTCACCAAATTGGTTGGTTGGTTTATTTGTTTGTTTATGGGGTTTTTTGTTGCAAGCAGACTACCAAACTATAATTTTGTGATTCAGTCACCAGAAGGTCTTTAAAACTTCAACACTGATACCTAGATGGGACTTTGCAGACCCTAGAAGAAATAAATTGCAGGTGATGTCACAGGTATAAGCACTCAAGCCTCGTTATTTTTGTCAGCCATGTAGGTACACGGCGGGGTTTTCCTCAGGCGAGAGGCAGAGTGATTAAAAGTGGGTTCTAGAGAGTGCCAGGAACAGGGGCAGGCAAACAGGGGCGTGGCACATCTCTAAGGGTGTGGCATGGCAGTTTGCATAGGCAGGTAAGTAGGCAGGGCTGCAGGTTTCTTCCTTCTAGTGCAGTCCTTTGTCTGTTGTTTCTGTTGATTGGTTGGTTTCTGTCGTTTTTTAGTAATGGTGTTTACACTGTCAAAAACTGCAAATAGTAAAAGTGTGTTTAGCCAAGTAGAACCCCCCCCAAAAGGATGCATCTGTTGAGACTCATCATGTGCGGAGTGTTTATCAGTGGTATCAGGGAGTGTTGCGGAAGAAGGCTGCCTGCGGTGTAAAGAGGTGAATGAACTCCTTTTGCTGGTGGCTGAGCTTAGGGGCAAAGTTGTAAGCCTAAGAAGTATTAGGGAAAGTGAAAGGGAAATAGATTGGTGGAGATGCACCCTTCCATCCTTGAGGGAGGCCCACCAGGAGTCAGAGGACTCCCATGCCTCCCACTCTCAAGCAATAGGAGGACACTTGGTGGATGAAGGGGACTGGAAATGGGTTTCAACTTGGGATAAACAAAAATTCCTCTCAACCTCCATCACCTACCCAGGTGCCGTTTCAGAATAGGTATGAGGCCCTGGATCTAGAGTACACTGAAGAAAATTATCTACCCAGTGAACCTCTCAATTGCACATCGTAGGCAAGATCACTACTTCTGACAAGAAAAAGAAAAGAAGGGCAGTCATCATGGGTGAATACTTTCTGAGAGGATCAGAGGGACCCATGTGTTGACTGGATCCATCCCACAGGGAGGTCTGCTGCCCACCTGGGGCCTGGGTACAGGATATCCAGTTAGCCTGACCTTAGTACCAGGTAAGGTTATGGAACAGTTTATACTGAGTGTCATCACTCAGCACTCACATAATGGCCAGGGTATCAGAGCCAGCCAGCACAGCTTTAGGAGGGGAAGGTCATATTTTACCAGCCTGGTCTCCTTTTATGACCAAGTGACCCTCCTGGTGGATGCAGGAAAGGCTGTGGATGATGTGTACTGGGACTTCAGCAAAGCCTTTGGCACTGTCTCCCAGAGCACACTCCTGGAAAAGCTGTCAGCCCATGGCTTGGACAGGAGCACTGTTCGGTAGGCTAAGAACTGGCTGGATGGCTGGACCCAGAGAGGGGTGGTGAACGGTGCTGCATTCAGCTGGGGATCAGTCACCAGTGGTGTCCCTCAGGGGTCTGTGCTGGCACCATTTCTGTTCAATATTTTCACTGATGACATGGATGAGGGTATTGAGTCTTTCATTAGTAAATTTCCAGACAACACTAAGCTGGGAGCGTGTGTTGATCTGTTGGAAGGTAGAAGGGCTCTGCAGGGAGACCTGGAATGGTTGGATGGATGGGTAGAGTCCAGTGGGTTGAAGTTTAATAAGTCCAAGTGCCCAGTCCTGCATTTTGGCCACAATAACCCCCTGCAGCATTACAGGCTGGGGACAATGTGGATGGACAGTGCCCAGGCAGAAAGGGACCTGGGGGTGCTGGTACAGCCGACTGAACATGAGCCAGCAGAGTGCCCTGGTGACCAAGAAGGCCAATGGGATCCTTGCCTGGATCAGGAATGGTGTGGCCAGCAGGGGCAGGGAGGGCATTCTTCCCCTGTACTCGGTACTGGTGAGTTCTGGCCCCTCATTTTAGGAAGGATGCTGAGACGCTGGAGGCAACAAGGCTGGTGAGGGGCTTGGAACACAAACCCTGTGAAGAAGCTGAGGGAGCTGGGGTTTTTTAGCCTGGAGAAAAGGAGACTCAGGTGATTTTATCACTCTCTACAACTCTCTGCATGTTGTTTGTAGTTCAGGTGGGGTTTGGTCTCTTTCTCCAGGCAGCAATCAACAGAATGAGAGGACACAGCGTCAAGCTGCAGCAGGGGAGATACAGGCTGGATATTAGGAAAAAGGTTTTAATACAAAGGGTGATAAAGTATTGGAATGGTCTGCCTGGGGAGGTGGTGGAGTCACCATCTCTGGATGTGTTTAAAAAAAATTGGATATGGCACTCAATGCCATGGTCTAGTTGAGGTGTTGGGCTAGGTTGGACTTGATGATCTTGGAGGTCTCTTCCAACCTAGTGATTCTGTGTGTGATTATTACATCTTCATTTTAGCACCATTTTCTGATTTTGCAGGCTAGCAGTATTTAATCCAATTAGTGATCTTCTATGATTTAAAGGAAGATAAAACTTAATATCTTGACAGTTCACATTGCAATACTGCTGTCACCCAAGAAATATTGGAGTTCTGAGGGCAAGGAATTTAAAGAAAAAATTCTAATTTAGTATTTTTTAAGCTTCAAATTTAAAATCCTCGAACATGTTATTATAATTCAGGATTTTTTTTCATTAGATATCTGTAGTTGTATGTTACCCAAATTTGGGATATGGAGAAATGGGTGTGAATAGAATTTGATAAAATAACAAAAAAATTGTTTTCAATAGATTTTCCCTGGACTATGTAATGTGCGGAATGAGATGCAGTGGAACTACTCCCTATTATATTATAAAGTTATATAATTACAAAAAAGTTTTACAGCCATATTTACAAAATATAGGTGTGAATATTTAACAAAAAACAAAGCAAACCAAAACAACTCTTAATGGTATGAAGATAATCAGATGTTTAATAGAAAAGTAGTTTGTACTATGTATTTTTAAAAAAACCAATAAATATTAGGGAATGTTGAAAAACTGAGTGCTCTGTGTATCCTGCTGTCCTGTTTGCAATGGAAATACTCAGAGCTTTTGGTATCTGTGTTCAAAATAACTATATTGAAAATTTAGAAGGTACAGAGAAGCGGCAATAGTTAAAAAGAAAAAAGAAAAAGAGAAACTTGGTGAGGTCAATCTGCTGGTTTTGTTCTGTTTTATTCTGAGAGAGAACTGCACAGTGATTGGGCTACAGGTAGCTCATTGTGGAACTGATCTTTTAAATAGAAATAAAAGATTCCATTTTTGGAAGTTAGACTAAGAGTAGAAGGGAAATATAAATATGATGAATGAACACATTTTAACTGTGAATAATTGATTAAGGATGATTTTGGTGCATTCCTCATCATTGGAATTCTGTAATTGAAGATAGGATAGTCCTCTGCTATGCAGTATTTAGTCCTAAGGGAAATTACAGTAATTTCACAATTACAAACCCCACCTGATTATAAGCCGCAGCTCTGGGTGTCGGCAACGTTTAGGTCTTTGTCCATATATAAGCTGCAATGGATTATTAGCCGCACTTCTTTTGTTCACAGCGAGGATCCATGTGCAACTTTCACAAAGTTGCCAATTAGTAACAGAATCGCGTGATCACAGGGTTTACTGGCTCAACCCTGCTCGGGATGGCCGCCAGGAAGTGGCCCCAGCCCCACTTGCTGCTGCCACCAGGAAGCAGGGGTGCGGTGTGCCCGGCCGGTGCCGCCAGGAAGAGGGAGTGGCATCCCTGGCCACTACCACCGGGAGCGGGTGTGCGACATGCCTGGCCGCTGCCGCCCAGAAGTGGGGATGCGGCGTGCCTGGCCGCTGCCGCCGCCACACTTCCCAGAGCTGGTCAACGCTGCCGCTGTGCCGCCACTGCCCCGCCGCCCGGGGCCGGGCAGGCTCTGGCTCAGCTTGGGGCTGCTGCCAGCTCAGACTTCCGGGTTGGGATATTTCCAAATTTTTTTCATATATTGGCCGCTCCTGAGTGTAAGCTGCACTTCCGGGTTGAGAGCAAAATTTTAGTCAAAATGGGGGGTGTTACAATAATGAAATTACTGTACTTCTGATTTATTTCTTTTACAGAAATAAAGTTCTGTAACTTCTGTATATCTGTGTACTAGAAAAATATTGACAGTGTCTTACCGTCTGAATTACCTCTAAAGTGAAAGAGAGCTTCTGAAAGAGCACAAGGAATTAATTATTCAGCCCAATTAGGCTTAAATAAGTTAATATAAATATTTATAATTAATCTAGCTGTTTAATTTAGTGTGATTTTTTGTACTGTATTGTCCTGGACATTTGTATTTTATGCTGGTTCTAAGAAGTGAGTGAGAGAATAAAGTAGTCAGGGTTTCCTGTGCCAACATTTTAAATCCTTACAAAAATTTATAGGAACAAAGAACATTGGTGTACATTGTATAAAAGAAAGCTCTTTATGCAGATAGTGGTCATGTGTGAATTTAGTCACATTTGCTTTGACCTTCAGGTGCAAAAAAACTGTAAAAACAGACACAGAGAACAAAACATTTAGGCTGACTATTTTATGTTAAAAGCTCTATTAGAGTGTTTCTCAAGTGCATTTTTAAGAAGAAAAATTAAATTACGAAAGAACTTTCTGATTAAAAAAATGATTGTGCTGCATCTTCTGAAGAAATTTGAGTGGATTATTTTGAAAAACTGGCAAATTTCGAAGAAGTTGTTATCACAGTGGGAAAGGCTATAACTTGTAACTATAATAATATCTCTACAGGCATGATAAATGTATCTGTGATTGGACCAATTGGGATTTCATGATCCGAAGCATTATGAATTTGTCAGTTCTGTTCAATTGTTTCCAACAAAGTGACTCCATTATATTGCTCATATTATTTGAAAGGAAAAAAAAAAAAAATGGAAAAAATCAAAATGAAAGGGTTTAAAACTAGATTGTGTTCTGACTCCAGGCAATCAGTCCTTGTCCAGAATCATTTTCCTATCTGTTGATAGATTCTTGCTGTAATATTCACAATCCATTTGTGGCTAGTCACAGCCCATTAACCATCTGTTCTCCTATTAAGCAACTTTCTTTTTATAATGTAAGTATTTAATTTTAATAAACTCTATCTGCTAAACATCTATCTTACGCATAATAACGAACTGTTTCAAACAAGGTTACTGGGCCATATAAAAGCAATATTTTTTTGTAATGTACTTCCTTGGATATAAAAGGGAAAGACTATTGGAATAGCTTGAAATTTTGATAATATTTAAAATACAGAAGAAAATTTAAAAATATTGTGAATTAGTACTAGTTCTTTAAAGTGTGATATAAACAAGTTTTGTATGCCGAAACATTTGCTTAGATTTTCAGCTGTAACTTTGATTTTATAGATTGCACCATATGGCAAAAGGAAGATCTGATAACAGCAATGTTCAAACATGAGGTATAGATGACTAGTGTGTTTTTAAAAATCCACTTGCTTGTCTTTCTTGCTTATAGTTTGGCAAATATAATGAAAAATATCAACCAACAACTATGGAATTTTATCTACGAAGTTTAAAAAAGCACAGTAGAAAATAACAGAATTAGGATTGTCAGATTGACCTTCAGTTTCAAAATGTACACATAGGCATTGTCATAATTTTAATTGCTTAATCATAATTAATTCCTGACAAATTTCTGAATGAGATAGGATTTCCACAGAACTTCACATATGAGTCAACCTGTAAGATTGCGGAGGAACATTTAGGCTTCTAGTACTTGAATTTTACAGCAACAAT
Organism: Turdus rufiventris; assembly: GCA_013186435.1. NCBI lineage: Eukaryota > Metazoa > Chordata > Aves > Passeriformes > Turdidae > Turdus > Turdus rufiventris. Next base: position 7,157,138 of record PYHW01010717.1, read on the forward strand.
GAAATTACCAGTTTTAGTGGGAGTGTTGTTACTTGCGTGGGGAGGGGAAATAGGGACTGGTTTTATTTGGTTTTGCTTGTGTTTTTATTTTGGTTTCTTTGTTTTTGTTTGGGGTTTGGGGGTTTTTTGGTTTGTTTGTTTGTTTTGTGGCATACTGTTCGTCTTGGGTTACAATGTAAGGCATAACCAAAGTTTGTATTCTACCACCATGTTTACCTTCTGATGAGCTGCTAAAATATGTGGAGAAGCGTTGCTTTATCTTTGCTATGACTCAACTGTGATAACTCCCTAACAGGGAAGCAGCTATCACTCTGAGGGGATCATCTCTGCTAATGGACCACCAAAATCTCCCTAGAATAACTCAAAGAATTGCATGCACCATCCCATTGTGAAATTCCCCACTCTGGGGGAGGTAGGTATCAAACATTCCTGCCTGTAGATAATCTGAGGCTTAGGACACCAGGATCCCACTATTCGATACCCAGAGGACAAGAGCTCTTGACAACCACCACTGGACCTCCAAAGAAGAACCAGACCTTTCTACAGAATCACTGCTTTGATAAGACAGCATTCCATCACTCCAACGGGACTGCCACCACCCTTTAATCAGCCTGTACCACCACCCTGACTGACAGGGTGTCAGGTTGTATTCTGGCTTTGGCAGTTTAAGCCAGTGTCTATGTACTATTGCCTTTCTTGTGATTGTCCTGCTAAATTGTAACTCTGACTTGGAATCTTTTAAAGGTATTTTTGTTAACCTTGAAATAAGTACACTATGTTTTTAAAATTACGTAGGTTATGTAGGATAATAACAGAATGAAATTATCAGGCTATGAAAACTAGAATCCTACCTGTGACTTGACATTTCAGTAAATACTTTGTGGGGAACTCTGCCTTATTTTTCCCAGTCACCTCTCTTTTTTTATTTTCACTGGTACTGAAATCTTCATCTGCTAACCAGTCATCTTGGAGAAAACACTGGTTATCCTATTCTTCAGTTCTCTAGTGTTTTGGTTTCTTTTTTTCTTCTTGCCCACTTTGTTTTGTGGCCTTTTATTTCTTTCACTTTGGTGAAAGATGTTACCCTGCATCTTCCACTGGTCTTGTTAGCATAAATCTGAATGTTGCTCTTACTCCAGGAAATTTTTTTACCTCCTATTTTGAATGTAACAGGAAATAGGAAGGCTATTGAGATAATGCTGTTCTTGTGTTATGTATAAAATAATAAAGTTTAGACTAAGAAGATGTACTTTAAAGGCAAACAATTTTTTTAAGTAAAATGATGTCTAAAAGAATTGCTGTAGCGAGATAGAAGCATCTTTCTTGTAGAAAAGACTGTGGGAAGTATGGCATTCATATACCCTGGAAATATTCTGAACATGAACATGCTTTTAAAATTTTCTCTTAAAACAGAAGAAAAAAATTTTGTGGGGCAAAATTTCAGAAGAATGCATTTAAAAATGAAAATATGGACAAATGGTTTTAAATATTCAGACATACCTAGAAAAAAGAAGTTACTATAGCAAAATTTCCTGAATAAATGAATTTTGTTCTACTGTCTTTGTGACATGTACATAACTTATTCTTCTATAACTTCTGAATTCATGTATCCAGTCTGGATGGAATTGAATAAGGGATAAAGGTCTTGAAGGCTAACTTCCAGCACATTTTATTAAAGTAAAAGGCTGTCAGAGTAGCTTCAACAAAGATGCTGCTGAAGGAGCATAGTGCTTTATTCTGATTTCAACTGAGATAATTTTCTTCTTACTAGCTGGAACAGAGCTGAAATTATATTGTTAACACGCTGATGTTTTTACTTAGCAGTAATATTCCTACATCAAGGATTTTTCAGTGTCTCATGCTCTGCTAGTGAGGAGGTGCACAAGACTGACCTGAACTAGCCAAAGGCATATTCCATGGCATAGAACATCATGTTCAAAATATAAATTGAAAGGAGTTATCTGGAAGGGGCTGATCTTTGCTTGGGACCAAGCTGGACATTGGCCAACAGGTAGTGAGAAATTTTATTGTGCATCACTTGTTGTTGTTAGTATTGTCATTATATTTTACCTTATTTCAGTTATTGAACTGTTCTTGTCTCAACCCACAAATGTTACTTCTTTTTCCTTATTCTCCCCACTATCCCACCAGGTGGGGGATGAGGAGAGAAGTGGGTGAGCTTACTAAATAATAGGCTTACTTGCATAACAAGATTCCTAAAAACTAAATAATATGAAAGATTAACGGTATGCCACAGGGGAAGCCAATCTTCATTTGTTTATGGTTCATGAAATTATTAAATTGAGTGTGTTCAAATTTTTGCTTTTTACTTTTTCCAGATGCTGTGCCTTCAGAAAGCACAGAAATTGGATGGAATTTGAAGAAGCTATGCTCTCAGCTGTAAGACTGTTTAATGGTTTAGAGCCTTTAGCTTCTTAAATTTCATCTCGGGTACAACCAAACTTTCAGAACAAAATCCCGGTTATTTAATGCTGAATTTCTTTTTTTAAGCTTCTGTAGGGGTTTGAGCAGTGAGACATTGATGCAGTCTGATTTAAAGGTTTCATGGCAGCCAGAAGATTTTGAGTTAATAACAACACTAAGAGAAACCAATAATACATTGGGAAAACCACCATATCAGTCTAAATTTCAGAAAGCATTCTCTCCATTCATTTCTCCTGACCCCATTTTATTGTGCTTTTGTGTTTGTTGAAAACTCATGTCAGATCCTTTGTCTTTCTTAATGCATGTAAACTTGGGAATGTAAAACAGTGTTCTCCCCAACTGGCTACTCTGGTAAAAATCACCTGCCTATTTTGGTGCCCAAAAATTATGCATCAATTTGTCACTAAAGTAGAAAATACATTACTAATGAAAATTTGAATTTGTACTGTAATAATATTTGTGCCATCTTTCTCTTCGACACTGTGTTCAAAAGGAAAATAAAATAAGTTGTCATCTCTCAGATACATTTAGATCAAACTAATAAGATAACCAATAAGGTAAGAAGGAACATGATAAAAATGGCAATTAAATATTGCAAACAATTTCAGGCAGAAGGTGAAAATGGATGAGTTCCTGAGTATCCTTCCAACTCTCTTTTTCTTGCTTTAGATATCATTCCACTATGTCTAAGAGGGGAAGAAAGCTGAAAATTGAAAAGACAGAGTGCACAGAATCTGGTCTAATCACTTTTGTCATCTGTGGATATATATATGTTTCAGTTTTCCTAGACCACTGAAGGTAGTGTTGGAAATTTCTGCATTTGACTTGGACGGCCAGCAGCTTGGAAACCAATCCCAAATCTGTAATTGAAGTACTATGTGTTTGGAATTAAAATCCACAGTTGATCTTAAAGCCCGCTTCTTAAATAGATTTTTTCCCAAGGAAAGGTATTTTTGGCAGCAAGGTATAAAACTGTGTCCTAATGCCAGTTAGAAGGAATGTTGGTTCCAGGCTAATTATAATCTATTCCACATAAAATGTAAAATAAGTAGTTCTTTGTTTTGGTTATATATATATAT
>PYHW01010717.1:7168545-7194143 GCA_013186435.1 Turdus rufiventris
AAAAAAAAAATGTTGGAGAGAAAGAAAAGGAAGAAATTCCTAAATCTTCTGTAGTATTGTACTGATTCTGTACAATGAAGTAAAATTAGACACTATTCATGTCTCAGAGTTCATAGGCAGTATTGTGTTATGCAATGTAACCTCCTCCTTCTACCTATGGAAGACAATTTTATAGATAAATAAAGAAATCGTTCTACCAATTTGGTTATTCAATTACATGTTTCTACAGTGCATAAGGTTTTTATCACAATGGTATTTGCAACAATAAATAAGTCTAATTTTTTTTTTGGCCAGTCCTTCAAGTGGGTAAAATAGTCATCACTCAAACCCACTACTTTCAAATGAACTACAGTGATTTAAGCTTATATTGTGGGTTATGTTTGGAAAAGCGTAGAGCTGCATATTTTCAAGAGGGTCTGTGGGTGCGCAGATTTTTATCTCTTACTGAATCCTTATAATAGGATTTATAGCCATGAATCATGCAGGTGCCTTATGAAAAAGGTTTAATCATCACTGGAAATACATGTGCTATCTGACTCTACATTGACACAGAGACCAGAGATTCAGGGTGAAGAGCAGTAACAGGGTATGGCTGGGTCAGATGTGCTATAGTTTCTGGTGACTGCCTTATTCATTGCTTTACCCAGAAACACAGAAGTAGACCTCTCTGGAGTCAGGTGGCATTTAGGCTTTGTGCGGCCACTGGCCTGCCCTGAGAAGGAAAGGGTCAGAAGTGTCCTTCTTGCCTTCTTCTTTGCCACTTTGCAGAGTGGGCAAAGAAGTGTTGGAGACAGAGCAGAAGGTATTCCCAGCATCCTGAGATGAGAAGCAAGAGGTAGTTGAGGTTTATCAGTTGAGGTTTATCAAGGTTTATCTGGGAACAGATTGCTCATGACAGAGCTCTTAAACCACAGCTCCTTATGTGACCTTCCCAGCAACAGGAGGAGCTACATTTCAGCCAAAGGACAAAGCAGCACTGCCAGATGCGGGCAGGGCCTGACTGACAATGCTCGTTTTTTGCTAGGAGACACCAGTCTCTCTGTGCTCCTCACCTCTGAGACTGTTTCCCTGTTAGAACCAGGGGAAGGAGGAAGATAAAGTCCTCTGGAAGGAGATGGGAAATTGCTCTTCTTTTAGAGGCTACCGAGCTTGCTTAATATGCAAAGTACTTAAGAACTGAGAGGGTAAGGCTAGAGAAGAATTTCTATCTGCAGTTTGAAGCCTGATCCTCATGGACTCAAGAAACTTTTGCAGACTGGGAAATGAGAGCTAGACTAGGGATGGTATGAGAAATCCCAGGCGGCTGCAACTTTGAAAAAATATCCCTGAATTGACAGTAATAAAGGTCTTCCCTTCAAGGCTGCAGTACGGAGTACTTGTCCGCCCTCCTGTTTCCCAAAATTGCTTAGTGTTTTCTGTATTTAAAAGTTTAGAATATTTTTATTCCAATAATATCTGGGGATTTTATATAAGCTTTTCAGTCTTTTTCAGAAAGTCTAGCCACAGTCACAGTAGACCTGCAAACAGTGTAAGAGCCATTTGTAAGTAAAATTCCTTGTGTTCACTGTGCACGAGGTTTGGGTAAGCTTAGTTTTGTCATGAAGCACGAGTTTGTTGGAAGCAGTAGAGATTGAGCTTGGGCTCTTTGCTTAAGTCACAGACAAGTGTTTGACACCTGGAACCAGAGTTCAGCTGAAGGATGTGATGACAAAAGAGAGTAGCAAGCAGGAAAACAGGCTTTATCTGTTTTATTCACATATACTGCATGCTCCGCTGTTATAGCTCTGCTGCTATGAGTGATCCCAGTGGAGCCAAAAACATAATAACCCCTGAGCTGGTGAATATTATGAATTAAAACACTTTTATATCTCTCAATAAGCTGTCATCATAAATAGACACATAGAGAGGAACTCCTGTGCTGTGTGGTGTTCCTCCAGGATTTGTATCAGGACTATTGCCATTTAACATTTTTGTTGGCAACATGGACAATGGGATTGAGTGCACCCTCAGCAAGTCTCACCATTACTCCAAGCTGTGTGTTGTGGTTGACATACTGGCAGGGAGGAATGCCAACCAGAGGAACCTAGACAGGCTTCAGGGAAGATCCTATGCAAACCACATGAAGTTCAACAAGATCCAGTGCAAGGTCCTGCACCTGGGTCAGGGTCTGCTTCACCAGTGATGGAAAGACGACACAGAAGGAGAGATTTTTGAACTAAAAAGTTGTATTTTGGCTTTGATTTTATTTTCTTATACTGATGTTGCACTTGCAGTCTTTGAAAGATGTGCTATCACTTCCAAATGTGCTTTATAGTGCAGTTATGATTTCTTAAGATTTGTGCTATACAATTGATTACATTTTGGTTAGTGCTATGTACTTTATATGTGAGGTTCCTCAAGCAAATTTCCCTAGGTTCTTCTATCCAATCATTTAATTAATAGTAAGCAAATTAGTTTCAATCATAAGGATAGATAAGTCTTGTAAATATTTGTTCCATCTCTTCTGTTTTGCTTAGTACATGGTGGGATTGCACATGCTTTAATTTATTCTGGATTCATCCATTTGCTTATGACCTTTCTGTATATTTTTCAGGTATCTTAGATTCCCTTTTAAGTGAGCCTTATTTTCTAATTTCTTTCAAAATGTTGTCCAAAGTCCTGTATTCTCTTAATCCTTAATTAATGTGCAAAAAAGACAGTTCAATTTGACATTTATTCTAAAACTTTGGGTGTTTAAACAGTAGCTGCACTTATGGGAGGAAACTTTTCAGCAAACTCATCCAGAATGTGAATTCATGTTTCTCTTTTCACACTCAAGCAAATGCACATGTTATAAATGTATACTCTGGGGTTTTGCAACTCTAATTTGACATATAGCAGTGATTTTCATACTTATTTTTACGTATAAGGTTTCATTAAGAAAAGATTACCTGACAGCTGGATACTTGTGGTTGCTCAAAAAAGTTCAGTCTGTCCACCTAGACTGGGACAGGCTTCAGTAAAATACTTTTGAAGTCCTACACTTGCCATTTAGAAAAAGTTGTATCCGTAAGATCTAAGTCACAAATCATGGAAGTTAATTAGACCTCTAATTGCCCTGGTTTTCTAATAGCATTAAGGGCTCAAATTACTTTAAAATTCACTCCTAACAATGACAAATTGCAGTCCAAAATGTGTAAACCTCACTTTAGCACAGAAATTTGGTTACAGAGAGTATTAGCAGCATTTGGCTGAGAACAGCCACGTTATACTAAGTAGTTTTCAAGCCCTGAAGAAAAGAAAATTAAGCTAGGTACAGAGTTTGTTCCAAAATGGAGAGAGATGCATATAAGTAGACAATGAGTATCAGGGACAATATATAATACTGAGATAATGTGTGTTGGAATATAATCAAAGCCCTTTGGTTTGGATCCTAAGTACTGCATAACAGTTAGAAAAGCTTTTGGGAACTGTCCTGTGTCTGCAAACAAATTGACCCGACTAGCTAATAAATTTTTTCTGTATCCAGCTTCCACAATGAGATAACAGACCTGTAGATCAAATAAGTAAATTTGAATGTCATGTTATGCAGAATCAGACTAGACACTAAACCTAAACTTAATAATAATGATAATAATAATAATAATTATAATAAATCTTGTTTTATGATGTTCATTAGTCTCATGTATTTATTTTTATTGTGGAGTACAGATCTGGATTTCCCATGAAGTAACCTGGGGAGTCCTCTAGCTGATTTACAAGCCTGAGAATAATTTTACTTTAAGCAATTCATTAGAATGGAAAGAAAGATATCTCTTTCCTGGCAGGTTTCCATTTTTGCAATTTAGAAGATAATTTTTAATCTTTTACCTGGTCACACTGCCCTCCCAACAACACAGTATGAAATAAGATGATACAGTGCTATTGCCAGCTTACAGCCTCAAGACAATTGCTACTGATAGGTTAATTTCTAATGTCACTACCCTGAGAGGTTAAGGGGCACTCGGGCATGGTACATCTTGCTACAACATCTTGTCTTGCAGTTTAGATGCATATGGCATGTATTGTTTGAGTTCTTTATTCTAAACTGCTGCCATTTTTTGTCAGCTTGTAGAAACCCCAGACAGTGTTAGTTAAGCATAGTTTAACAATGTTGTGAGCACCAGCTTTTTGTAATATAACTGGGGTTTTTATTGTGGTTCCTGTATTGATTCTTCCCCAGCTATATCTTAAGTGTGCACACATCAATAGTGAAAAAAAATTCTTCTCAAAAGTTATTGTCTTCTGTGGGTTTCTGAGGTGTACAAGTTAGCGCAGCAGCCATCTTTAGTTTATTGAAAATAAAACTTAGAACCTGTATGATCAGCCTTGAGGTATGAAAAGTACCTGTGGTGGTGCTATCTCATAACTTCCAAGAGGAAACACAAATCTGTTGTTGAGTGTGTTGGCAATAAAAATTTGGGGTAGATTTGGAATTATGGTAGCTGTAAGAACAGTTTAATAAAACCAGTCAGATTCTCCCTTTTAAGAATATATACCTGATGCTACATATCTATTTGTTTTGTGAAGCTACATTGGAATTATATATCAAGTAATATTGAAGTTTGCAGTCATAGCTTATAGATGGGGCAAGGGACTATTTTATGTCTCAGAAATTATTTAAATACTGTCATTCCACAGAATTCTATTGTTTCCTGAGCCATTTCAGTCCAAGTGGTGATGACAAAGTGTAGATTAAGAAATGATAAGAAAGTGCCAGGAGTAGCCTGGGTAATTTTGGCAAGCAGTAGAGTTACAAGTAGAATTTAGCCTCTTGATGCTCAGGCATTTTGTCAAGATACCTGAAGATTAAGAGATTTGGTTAGCTAAGGTAATGGTTCCCCTGGGCTGCAGATGGAGGGCTTCTCAACAGATTTTAATTTTTCATATTTAAACAAATTCTTCTTCATTCAGAAACCTTGAAAGAAAACTGAAAAAATGCAGTTTTCAAATTTTAAAAAATTGCAGTGTTTCAAAACATTTTGAGGGAATTTAGAAGGTTAAACTTTCATTAAATAATTCTCCTTGCTTTCTGCTTCTTGTATGTATCACACTTACTGAGGCACTTTCCCATAATATTCCATTTAGTTCAAGTCCTGAACTTGAAACTTTCTATCTAGCTAAAATGTTCCTTAAAGTAAGCATTAAGTATGCCTGTTTCTAGAGTGTGTATCTTCATGTTTCAGTCTCTTCTCAGCCTTTAAAGAAACACATTTTTATGCAAATCCAAAAAAAAACTGCTCAAGGTAAAAGTTCAAGAGTATCTAATGTGTTTAAATATTGATGCATATTCTATTGCAATTTTTTAAATGTGCCTTGCCAGAGCTTTGGGGTGCATGCATAAATCAATTTAAAAGCACACATAGAGTCTTATGTGGAAAAATGGAAAGAGAATCTTCAGAAGAATTATCAGTCTGAGGAAGGCTTATTCTCACTAGCTAATTGAGAAAGGTATGGCATGGTATAAAATATATATGCCCATTTATGTTTTTCCTCTGTAAACTTGAAATTGAAAAGGGAAAGTCTTTATTACTTTTTGGCACAAGTAATAGAGCTGTATAGAAATTGACTGCTAAATCTCAGTAGCATTTTTTATAATTAATTTGCATTCATCTAGTATAATGCAGTATAATTAAAGAGCTTTTTAGACCAACAAAATATTTTGCTTGAAAGAATATTTTATGTTGAGGTAAATTTAGAAAGGATAGAATGCCAGGAGAGGATGCAAGCTTAACTCATTATCTCAATTCAGGGGGCAAGAATAGCTGTAAGACTGCAGCTGTAGGGGTAACATGGGGTTAGTCAAAATGTCCTTGTGCATATTGTCCCACAGAAATCTTCTAGGGTTCAGTAGATAACTGGCATTTAGGGAGGAAACCTAATCTGGAAACAATGTCTTCTTCCAGAAACAAATGGGAGGTTAGGTAGGGGTTTATATTATGTGCTGTGCTTATTTCCAAACTCTGACCTTTACTGTTCTGAAACAGATATTATGTTAAAATGCATATTATTATTTTATCCAGCTTAAGGTTAGGTATTTTTCAGTCCTATCATCAATGTAAAAGTTTTTAGTTAACTAAAGTTTTTAGTTAACCCAATGTGTTATTATCAGAATTTTAACATAATTAGTTTGATATGTATTATTATCTTTTGAAATTAGATTATGTGCTGAAATAGATTGAAACTCACAGTTTAACTGGTGGTGAATATCAGAAGAATATCCTTGAATGTATTTATTTTGTGATATACATTTATAAAGTCCAGAGTCACTGCTCTAAGTTAATTTGATATTGGCATATACATGACAATGATGGTAAGCACAATGATGTAAATTTTCCTTAACACTGAAGAAAACCCCTGTAGATCTCCCCTATGTGCCTTAAATGAGACAAATAGTGCACTTTATATAAGGTTCCAGGTTTCCTGTGGCATAACACACAGCTTTGGAAAATATATCTCAATCAGCCTGTCACTAGGATTAGTTTCACTTTTTAAACATCTAAGGCTGTGCCTGTGCAAGTAGATTAATCAACAAGCATTTCTAAGCACTGAAATATGACTGTGTAGTCTATCAAACTACATTTATGTTCCCTAAATATAAATTAGTGAATCCTAAACAGTTTCTTGGCACAGCTTGAGGTTTATATCACTCCAAGGGTTGTTCCCAATGTTCAGCTTCCTGCAGCAATTCCTGTGGTGGAGAATAAGAGAATTTGATCATCATTTTTCAATACCATAAATCTGACAAGCTTGTACTTGGGAAAAGCTCCTGGCAACACTCTGTTAGGTAGGGTAGGATGGACATTGTCCTGACAACCTTTCTTATGCAAGAAACTGAAAGGAAAATCTTATGTCTGCAAACTCTATATTTCTGGAAAGCAAAAGGATTAAATAAGAGTATTTTCTGACTTTTCCATTGGTAAAATTGGACTAAAACTTTCGTATTTCGACTGCTAAAATAAAAATTAAACAATCTGACTGCAGAGTGAAGCAATAGCAGCTGAGAATAAACAGACTCAAAACATCATCAAATTCAAATTCTACCACTTCTATTATGTAAAGAAGTACAATTGGTGAAGCCAGTTTGATGTTTAACCATGCTAATTGAATGGCATAAAATAATGTTAATTCAACAAGAAGAAAACTACATACAGTAGATTCCTTTTCCTACAATAGATTTTTTGGGTTTTACTCACAGAAAGTATAAGGCTTAGAAGAAAATCAAAGCTCCCTTCAGTGCATTCTGAGCTTGTGAAAAGTGCATTTCTTACAAAATCATTCTGATTAGAAAATTCCTGTCAAGCTCTTCCTTTGATGTATATGTACCAAATACTTGTCCAAATTCAATTTGTATTTCAAAATCTCTCCCTCTCCAGAGTCTTTCTGTAGTTAAGAGATTTTCTTAATATCAATAAAATATATTCATGCTGCAATATCTGCAGTTATTACTGTGGGATTAATCATTTTTTTCCTTTAGGTAGGCTTCCTAGGATAAAAGTGAAGAGGAGATGATTTAAAGCCAATATTATCATTCATATGTGTGTGTTTGTATATTTATCTACAAATTGTGTGTGTTAAATTACATGTGTGTTTGCATTAATTTAAAATAATGTATTTTAAATATCATGGGGTTTTTTCCCCCTTTCAACCGGAATTGTAGCTATTACCATGCTGTGATCTGAACACAAATCTAATTGTAGATCTGCAAAAAAAAAAATATTTCTTAAAAGAGAATTGTTTTTTTGCTCAAGAATAAAGAAATGCTGTATATCTACATACATGTATAAATAATTGGATGCCAGTAGGTGGTGCTCACTGTGTAGTATAATCTCTGGGGTTACAAAGACCAATAAAATTTGTTGCTGTGCAGTCAAACCAGTGTCTGTGCAACTCTTTACAGCTACTCTGAACAGATGGCAGGAATGTTCTGTCTAATTTAGTGTGTAGTACTAGCTTGAATACAGATCCATATACCATATGAAGACTTCTGAGAAAGTCCTTTTGCTGGCAATAGAAAGATTTCTACTGCCCTTGTGGGTGACAGTTTGAAGTAAACATGGTGGCCCAACAAGTGAAGATATATTGGGAGGGATTCAAAGGAGCAAGGGTGTGAAGGGACACTCTTGAAACAGCAAATAACTAATGCCAAGAAGAAGAAAACAAAGGACACCAACAGTGGGTTGAGGAGAGAAAATAAAGTGATAAGAAAGTGGTTGCAATATTTAAGCAAATACTGATAGAGATGGTATAATAACAACTGAAGTGGAATAAACAAAGCTGAATACAGAGAAAAGACATTTTAAAAAAGAAGATAATTAAGAAAATTAATAGACAAATATTAAGAAGGTGGATATTTAGAGACAATAATACATACAAGGAAAAAGAGTGACTATGAGAAAAGGCAACATGTATGTGTACTACTAAGAAATAAAAATTATTGACCTTTTGATTTCACATTAGGCAATATTATGTTGGTGCAAGATTTGAACAAGAAGAGCAAGGATTAAATATCTAGCCATTCTTGAATTCAATGCACTGACTTGTGCTCTCACTTAAAAATTTGGAATAGTAAATATCTTTGATTATTTTGCTTGGGGTAAGTCTATTTAGAGCATTGCTTTCCCTCTCTCTCCTGGAATACTGTTACATTCAGAGGCACATTGTAAGTGATACTGTTTTCTTTCAGTGGTAATTTGCTGTGATGTTACCCTACTTGTGGTTTTTGTCCCACGCAAGCTGCGTGGTGTCCCTCAAATACTGGTGACTGGATTGCGCCATGGAACATGTTCTTTGGTTGATATTTTCTGCCTGGCAATAACGTTGATAGATCTAGGATATAACAGCTGGAGAAGACTACCAGTTCATTCAGCAGGTCTCACTTCATTTTTCTGTTGCACAGGTGTGGGCAACAGGGTGGCTATGAGCCCAGAGGATTTCTGGGCAGAAAACTCTCAATAAGAATAGAGGAAACAGGAAAATGAGTAAGGCCTTCTTCCTCTCTTCCAGTAGTTCACCGATAGATGGAAGCAGAGATCCTTCCCTAGACAATCCTCTGCCAACTTATGGTTCCCTGTTTTCAGTTCTGTGAGGCTGAGGTAATGACATAAAAACAGCAAAATGTCTTTGCATGGTGGAACAAGAGATGAAAGAGAGACGGGACTGTGGAGAGATATTAAAAAAACTGAGAATGTCAAAGCTGTTTGTTAGATCTGTGTAAACTAGTGCACCATCATGATGTAAATGGAGAGGTAAACAGAGCTCTATTTAAGACATCATTTATGTACCTAGAATTCTAAAATGTTTACAAAGAAAATTACAGTAATTTCATGATTACAAGCTACACCTGATTTTAAGCTGCACCTCCGGGTGTCGGCAACATTTAGGTCTTTGTCCATATATAAGATGCACTTGATTATAAGTCGCACTTTCGTATGCAGTGAGGACCAGGGTGCAATGAAGTAACAAATTAGTGACAGGATCACTGGGTTTACTGGCTCAGTTCGGGGCCGGGTGGGCTCGGCCCACTCGGGTCTGCCAACAGGGTTGGGTGGCCCAGCTCGGCACTGCTGCTCAGTGGGGCCGCTCAGGGCCAGCCACCACTGCCATTGCCACTGGGCTCGCTCGCCCCAGCCCAGTGCTGTCCCCTGGTGCTGGCAGGAGCCCGCTCGCACCCGCAGCAGAGGCAGGAGTGAGGCACGGAGCCCCCCGCCTCCGTCTGGGCTGTGGGGCCGGCAGGAGGGAGCTCCCCGCCTCCCCCCCCACGCTGCTGATGGAGTCCGCCTACACCTGCTGGGCAACAGAGTAACCAATTTGTAACAATCATGCAATCCTGGGTTTTACTGGCAGGTGCTCGGCTCGGCACCTCGGCTCGCAATTCCGGGTTGGGAAATTTCAGAACTTTGTTCTTATATTGGCCGCTCCTGAGTGTAAGCCGCATTTCCAGTTCGGTACCAAAATTTAAGTCAAAATGGTGTGGCTTATAATCATGAAATTACTGTACTTAAAAGTTAAAAAGAATATTCAAAACTCATAAATTTAATGCAGTTTTGTTTTAACATCTCTTTCCATCTATGTCCCACTTTATATGAAATTAAATTAAAACATCTGTAAGAAGAAATGTAACTAAACTATAGAACAAATTAAAATGAAAAATGCTATTAGTATTGCTTGCTAGAGATTCAGTTGTTAGAATATCTTTAAACTTACTTTATGTATCAACCCTTTATTTGTCTTTGCTCTTTGTGTATACCTTGTAAGAAATATTAGCACCTAATGTGAACACGGCTAATTACAGATAGATTCGAAATGCAAAATGATCTGACATACAATTCAGTCTGTTTGAGGTATATAATGGTGTTTAGCTTTAGCATCCCGAGGAACCTTGGTTGTTGCTCTAAACATGGAAATGGTGTTCTGAAGACATAATCTAAGATTAGTCATACTTTAGATGTTTCTACATCTTACTAATAATTCTTCTGTTACATTATGAATTGCATGTAAAATATTGCAATTTTTCTTTCATTTTGGTATTGTTTGGCTGACTGGTTTTGCACAATTTTGTGCATTTAGAGGTTTTATACAATGATGCTGTATAGGGGTGAGTTAGCATACACACACCACCAGTCAGAGTAATGGTGTTGATTTGTCTAAAAGAGTGCTGCATCTGTCTGGCAGCCCACTGTAGATTGGATTGTTGTGTTTGGGACCCGGAAGCAGCAGCCTGGCCATGCTTTCACTCAGCCCAGGCAGCTGTTACAAATAGGTGGGTGCATGACATGAAGTGCCAGTATACAAACTGGAGAGAGACTGAGTCCTGCTCCAGCTCTGATTCAGTCTGCCTTTTCAAGTGTGCCTCTCATTAAAGATATACATAGTTCCTTTGAAATCAATGGAACAATTCACACACTTAGTCAGGCATGTACTTTAAGTAGATTGGTGAAGTGGGACCATTCTGCACCATTGCAATGACTATAAACTCTTCAGAACAATGGCAAATCAGTCTCACAGTTATTTTAAACGTGACTCAGAAAATGATCAGATTTGTCTTCAAATATCTTCTAGTGAAAATGAATAGTTCAAACAAAATATGGAGAATCATCACTCACAACACCAGAAAAACAGATACAAAAATGTTTTCTCAGGTAATTTTGACAATGTTACACTCGACTTGTGGTGCTGTATCAATAAAGTTTAGGAAGTGAATTCTTATTCTAGCATTACTTGTTTGAAGTAAGTGCTTGAAAGAAAACTAAGTGGTGATTATCATGTTCCATCTTTTAAATTACAAATATGAAATTGTGCACCCTCTGTAAATCTAAACACCCAATTATTTTCAGTACCATTTTTCTTCCTAAAGAATATAGGCTCAGTCTGTATAGAGCTCTGTTCTGTAAAATTTGATATAGTAAGAAACTCATGATGTTTTCACAACAGAGACATTTTGTTAGTAGAATAAATAGAAGAGTAAACATAACACAACGATAAATAGAGTTTAAATTAGAGTTCCCTGTTATGCTGACTTAAGCCAGCTAAGGATGGTTATTAAAGCTCTTTGATCACCCTTACCAAATGTAGCCTAGTGCACTATGAAACTGGAACCCTGGCAAAAGAGCATAATGGGAAACATCTGAAATGAAAGACCAATGTGGTCTTTCAGTATGTATTGCACTCAAGGTACAATTTTTTTTTGTCTTGGAGAAGCAGAATTTACTTACTTGTTCTATATGCTTGGATTTTATGACTCTGAAATCCCATTCCTTTTTTATTCCAGATTCTGCATTTTTCTCATCCAGCAAATCAACCTGCATAATTGCAGAAAGGTCAGGTTTTGCTTTTATTTTTCTTCAGCAAACATTATCTCTCGATTTATATAATTTTACTTGGTAGCTACTACTTTCCATTATACTCGACAAAATTTTATTTATAAAATCCTCTTGACTTGTTGAACTGCCCTCAACTCTCTTCTTAATTGCCCAAACATAATTAGAGGTCTGGATAAAATGAAACACTCAGGCAAAAATTCATCCAGCTTTATTGCCAAATTCAAAGACTGAGGAGGAGAAAATGGTGCACTGACACACTTGATATAAAAATAATTCTAAATGTAGCTGTGTGTAGTACTGGTTCCAGATGAAATTCTGGAAACTGATTAATTAATATGTGTTGTCATGAATCCTTTGTGATGCACTCCGATACCAAGAGTACCAGGCCAGACTGTGGTTCAGCATCTGCATTCTAAAAGAGAATAAAATGTCAGTGGTCTCTTTGCATGGCCTTCTACCAGAAGGAGAAAATGGGATAGAAGCAGTAAATGTCTAGCTGCTATTTTTTATTTTCTTAGCAGTGGCCAAAGAGTGGCAGGAAAGAGTAAGGAGCAAAGACGGATAGCCAATATGTCTACATTGAGTCAAGAGGGACCTGAAACTGCTGCAAAGTTTCACTGATATAGCGCTTCAATTAACTGATAAAATAGGAACGCAGGCAGGTCAGAAAACACTCTTTTTTTTCCCTGTGTGTGTCGTTCTTTCTGCCCTCAGAATGTCACCTGAGGATGTTGTTTTCACTGTCTGAAATTTTTGCCATGCCTTTAAGAGCATGAGTCCAGGGCTTAGGTTTGGGAGAAGATTGGGGTCTGTCAGCCGTGGTGCCCAGGAAAAAATAGGCACCTGCTGGAGGAGGTGTGGTGGCACGGGCTCTGCCAGAAATTGAGGTGATGGAGGCAGAAGAAGCAAGGACAGCTCAGCAGCTTTGGCTGTCACAGTGAGTCTGTTCTGTGGAAATAGAAATGAGGAAAAAAGGAGCAGGTGGGAGAATCAAAGGAGAAGAAAGTAGTAGCTTTACCATGGTTAGGAGAATAAAAGCAGAAGAAAAACTGAAACTCAGAGATACATAGTAAACAAACTGGGAAAGCTCAGGGAGGAACAAAGATTTTATGCAGTGAATGGGAGATGTGGGGAACATCTTCCTAGGCAGTCTAAAAGACAAAAGAAGCAGGTTATTTGAGCATTCAAGTAGAAGGGGCTTGGAACATCACCTGCCTTCTTCTGCAGGAATATTAGTCTGGGGGTAGCATTTCTTTCACTTTGTCTCATCCTTTGAAAGAAATATGAAAATGGTAAGTGAAGAGAAAAAAAAAACCGCAAAAAAAACCAACCAAACAAAAAAAACCAAAAACCCACAATTGTTTTCCTGAGACAGTACAGTTACCACCACATCCAGTTTAGTCCCCGAGACCAAATTCCAGTTGTTCCAAAGCAGGCTTCTTTCATAAACACAAGTGGTTGGACACCCATGCTTGATCACTCATGCATATGACAAAATTCCTAAGGCTGATGTTAGTCTAGTTCATTATATTATCATTTACATATACAAATTTCTCAAAGGTTGTGCTTTTTAGTAATTATAATCATCTCAGATAAATCTAGGTTATATTTTCATACTACCTGCTATGACCAACTTATTGTTTACCCTTAAACCCTATTACAGATTCTGCTTGAAACTCTTTGAACAATTAGTTCTTAAATGAAAGAGGAATTATAGTATTCTGTTCCTGGGGACTCTTCACTGCCCCTTTGCGTCCTTCTATCATGGTTACATGACCAAGCCATAGTTGCTATGAACTTTTTAGTGGATTTTTAATTTCATCTGATATCATTCTCACCCCATTCCATAAAAGAGACCCTTTTGTTTTGTTTCCCTTTAAATACATACTTCTGTGTTTCTGGCATCAAAAACTCATTTTTCAGTTTAAATTCAAATGTCTTCAGGCCAGATGCTCTGACCTAGGCCCAAAAGTTGACAGCACACCTGATACTTGAAATGCTACTCACTGCAAGGTTTCCAATGAATTCAACTTAATCTTTAACGGGATGTAAACATACAAGCCAGAAATTTGTAAAGGTGAATGTCCAACTTGGAAAGACATGCCACAAGTAGTAAACACAAAAGTGTCTACAGGATGGGTTAAAAAAACCCCAAGACCTTGCTATCAGAATACTTCTCCAGAGCTCGTTCAAAATAGACCTTCAGCTTTCTGTAGGTTTTACAAGATTTTTTTTTTTAAATGAATGTGAACTAAAACGTTCTAAATATCTTCTTCTTTTTATTTTTATTTATTACTTACAGCTGCTTCTTTCAAACTTCTCCTATTCATAAGCATATGACAAAAAACCCCATCTGATTTGATAATTTTCTTCCTTCTGCTAGCTTCCTTAGAGACTACATTCATCTTCTACCATTTCTATATTCACAAGCTAAAAGATGATTGTAGGAGGTGTTTTGACTGTGGAGAACATGCTCTCCCATCTGTTTCAGTACACAAAAGCATCTTCTTACAGAAGGGTTGTTTGGGATTCTTTCTGGATAGATACCAAGATGTGTAAGTTTATTGATGAAACATGCTTAAGTGAGGAGAGATAGTAGCATAATTGCATATTTTCCACATCCTGCATAAGAGATATGCTTCAATAGTACTCCACTTGCTCTTGGGTAGGTTTAGTATCCTACAATAATTTCATCTGCAGCTTCTTTGTGAAGGGTTTGCACATAGAATACAATATTAAACTCCAAAATTAAATTTCTGAGTTTCATCTATCTCTGTTACCCATTAGGAAAGCAAGATGCTAGTGTTTATTCATCTTTACAGAGATTATATATGAGACAAGCTAATCAGAAGAAGAAAGATTCTCATACTATTCAACACATATCTGAATTCACTGTTAATTCCATTTACCTTTTAACCAATTATGAATGATGTAGAAAAAGCAATGGATAAAAAGGAGGAACAATAGAAAAATACTCTTCCATGTACTTTTTTGTAAGGTTCTTTCAAATAACTTCATTTTCTACATTGTTTTATCATTCTTATAAAATTAGGAAAATGGCATACCCAAATGTTGGAGTTTTTTTTCAATAATGCGAGGCTAAGTTGCTAATCTAACTGTACCATAGGTAGAAAATAATAAGGTATGGTAAAAGCTAATGTAAGATCATTAATTCAAACTTGAGCATATCACTTTTACGTCTTAGACAACATCTGCATATTCACAAATGCAGATGCACAATGAATGTCCTAATGGTTTAATTTTCATGGTATAGAACTGAACAAGAAACTTCAGATTATTAGCTGACAAAAATCTGGTTCTGAGATGAGACTCTGAGTCATGTATGTCAGTCATGCATGGGTAGCAGAAAAAGAATATTTAAGTATATAGAAACAAAGATACCCTAATTAAGTCTTGGAGAGAAAGTTAGGCTACAAATCTGACATTATCTTTAACAGCTTATGTTCCTGCACTGGATGCCAAAAAGGACTGTCTTGGTCTAACCCCAGTAAACAATCAATATCAAGCCCAGCATGGCTGCTCTCTCACTCTCCCACCTGTGGGGCCGGGGAGAGAATCAGAAGGGAAAGAGCTAGACAATTCATGGACTGAGATAAAGCTAAATAGAGAAAGCACAAAGCTGTGCACACAAGCAGAACAAAACAAGCAATTCATTCACCATTCCCATTGGAAGGGAGGTGTTTAGCCAATCCCAGGAAAGCAGGGCTCCATTGCATGTAGAAGTGACTTGAGGAGACAAATTCCATCACTCCAAACAGCCCCATCTTTCCTTCTCTCCACTTTAAATACTAAGCATGATGCCATATAGTCTGGAATATCCCTATGCTCAGCTGGGGTCACCTGTCCCAGCTCTGCCTCCTCCCAATTTTCTCTGCATCCTCAGTTTCATCACTAGCGTGGCAGAACAAAAAGTGGAAAATACCTTAGCTCTGTGTATGTTCTGCTCAGCAATAGGAAAAACATCTCTATGTCATCATTATTTTGTTCAGCACAAATCCAAAATGCAGCTCCATGCTAGGCACTGCAAAGACAATTAGCTGTACTCCAGCCAAAACTAGCACATCTGGATCACAGATGTGAGCATTGATTGTAGTACATCCAGCAGCAGTCAGCATCAGTTTAGGCAATGTTCTCAAATTCTTCTTGAATCTGTATTTTTTGAAATCGAGATAAGGTAAGAGTATTGTGGGGAGTCAGGGGAAGAGCAGTTCCATTATGTATGGGTTTATTTGTAGACAAATTTACCTTCTTTTTAGGACTGCTATTTGCTCTGGTATTGCTGTTATTCTTGCAAACCAAACTACCTTGACTTTATCACCAACAGAGAAAACACTTTCTTCACTTGAAATTTATACCTATCAATGTTAGCAATCTTATCAATGATTACAAGCCTCTGGAGAGACAGAAACTTATAGTCTTGCTCATGTTGTAGATAATTTTATTCCATTGAAAATTAAGTGTGCATATCAACTACTTTGTTCTCACATCTGTGGAAATGCCTCAAAAATATTTCTCTAAAGTTAAAAAGTCTTAGAATCAATAGAGCAACAGATATTATGCAGCATTAATAGTGACATCTCAAAGCACAACAGGGTAGGATTTTAGACTCCCCTGATAGTCTTATTTGTCTATAAATATCAATAAAATAACTTGCTACAATTTATGGTACAAATTGTATGCTGAAAAAATGTATGAGCACCATTATTTTTACAAGCAATTAGAAAGGTATTCTACTTTAGCAAATGATTAATACTGACAATTTGGATGTGTTTTCAGTTCTAGAAGCACATAACAATTATCCAGAGCAGATTAAAGTGGAATTAATCACTCTTGGAAGGCCAACAGTACACTATTTCAATTTTCTAGCAAATGAACATTCAAAAAATTAGCAAAAGAATGCTTACCAACCTATAATAATGACTTCTGAAGATCTGAAGAAATTGGGTACTTTCAACACCTGGCCTGGACAGATTTTCAAGAACTAGAGTTAATTTACAAGTGAAGATCAGTGCTTTAAAAGCTAGACAAAACTCAGGCTGCCATATGCCCCCTGCCCTGTGCCCTGTTCTCCCTGGATCTGTTTCCTCAAACCTACTTGTTTGCTGAAGAAAGGAGGTAGAAGCAAGGGGAAGGAATGATGGCAAGACTGCAGCTGTGCTAGTGTAAATCACCTGAAGAGAAGGAGCCAAAGCCACAGCATCACAAGTAGTTGATAAAATAATACTTGAGGAAAATTCCCATCTTGGGATGAAATGCTCCTTGGAAGTGACTTTTCCTGGCTAAATATACTGGGCAATTTAATAAGATTGGGCAATTGATTAGAAAATTTAGGTGACATAAATTTCATCCTAAACATAAATTAAGAATAAAGTTGAAGTAAATAACAGAAATAATCATTTATAATGAGGAAACTAGAAAAATAGAAAAATGAGAGGTAAGATAATATACATGTGGTTTTAAAAACAGCAAAATTGTGTGTGAGAAAAAAAACGTAGTATTGGTACCCTGCTTGATCCATGAAATAACTAGCAGTTAAGGCAATCTAAGAAATTTTTTTCTTGAGGAAAACTGCAATTAACCATATTAAGTTAAAAAAAAATTACTTTTTTCTCTTTTTTCATTCTCTAAACTCTCATTTGACCAGTGCTACAACAAAGCATAATTTGATTTTACTCTATGGCATTTTGAAGAAATATTAAGACACTCAAGAGGATCCAAATCTTATATTTTACATATTTTAATGTAGAATTTGATTTTATTATGCATACTTTTTCCATTTAAAGAAACTGGAAGTTGAACTTAAGTTAAAAAATGTTTAAATATTTCTTTCTCTCTTGTTTGCTTAAAAAAAGAAAAGAAAAAGAAAATAAAAGTAATGTTACTTAAGTCTGGTTTCTTATGCTTTTTATTCCTGCAACTCATGCTCCAAGATTCAATTAGTTTAGAGAATACTTATCATGTCATGGATTTATAAAGAAGGATTTTCAAGGAAAATTTACTATTGTGAAACAGCATGTTTTCTTATGGAGTATAGGATGGCAAGGAAGAATTGTGGTAAAGATTAATTCTACTCTTTCCATACTGGTTGTTTTAATAGGTTTTCTTTGTAAAGCTAAAAGGTATAAATCCAAAGGAAAGCATGTGAGAGCCTCTGACAGAGCACAAGTTATGGAGATTCTTATAGAGAATAATCTGCCATTGGAGATTAGAACAAGTCAAAGTTTGCCCAATTTTATAGCCTTTAATATGGTCTATATAATTGGTTGGGGTTTATTATTTTTATTAATTGTGTTGCAATTACATTTATACTCCAACTGAGAGTAGCACCTTATTTTGCTATTTTGTGCTTAAAAAATATGTAGCTCATCATTGTCCCAAAAGACTGCAGACTGAGTAGACCAACAGGAGGCTAGGAAGAAATTGGAGACACAGCTCTGAAGGTCATACATGTATCTTGCTAATGACAGAATCTTTTTGTTCCGATGGAAATCAAGAAAACTCCATCTCAAAAACTTAAATTGCTGGAATCTAGGAAAATCTGGGAAATGAAATAAAAGTTAATGGTCATCTTATGCATCCATGTGTACCTGATAAGCCTGCAAAGTAACACGAATTAATCTGATTTAGAGCGCAAAAACCTATAATAATTTGAAAACATTATAGATTGCAGCATTTTAGAGCTGAAGCGATGGGGTTTTTAACAATTTATGTTACTATACGAAATTGTTGGTATTAGCTATTTTTCTTGATTAGGAATTTATTCATTATTTCTCTTTAGTAAAGATAGTGAAGATTGGGGAAGAACTCTAGTAAAATTGCAGGATAAGTTTGCATTGTGCAGTTAAAGGGAGAATAGGTCTTCTAATTTTTCAAAATATAAAAAAATTGAAGTCTTCATTATAACAAATAAATATAAATATAAATGAATTATCTGTTTGAAGATGTCCTTGTTCATTAGTTAGGGTTTGGATGACCTTTAAAGATTTCTTCCAATACAAAGTATTCTATGGTTCTATGTCATCCCCAATCCCTCTTTTTTTCCCCAATTATGACTGTTTCCACAAAAACATTTAACTGTTGTGTGTGTCAAAATGACACTTGAAATGGCAATGATAATTTTACAAATAAATGTCATCTAAGCAGTCGTTAAATTAATGCTTTCAGTACCATGGAATAAAATCTTAACAACAAACCCTAGCTCTGAAATATATTTTGATGTTTCAGCCCTGGACAACCCTGTACACCATTATATACTGACAGTATGCTTTTATATATAATTTTCCAGGAGAAATTCGCTTATATTCTGTGAAGTCTGTATACCATGGCAGTCACTATGCCTTCTATTTTCCAACAGTATCATTCTGTCTTGGATCAAATGTATCTTTAAATCTTCTCTTCTTTTTTATTGTCTTCATTTCGGCTCATGTGACAGATGTTTAGTGCATGGTGTGTTTGGATGTGGGAATTATTTGGCACCAAAGAAAGTCATGGTTAGTACTGGTCTACAGAATGTCCTCCAGTCTCTAGCACATGTCATTACCTGCTAAAGTACAGAGATACAAGTCAGGTCATATTTCATTAAGGTGTCTTCACAAAGGCTAAATTCACATCAAAGCTTAGCAGCTGTGTGAAAAACAGTAATTTAGCAGATAACATTTGTGTTAGTCTGTCATGATGTGATCTTCCATACCTTTCCTTGATAACTAGAGAAAAAGAACACCTTTCATCTTCACTAACTCAAACTGAATCAAGCTCAAGTTGCAAAATAATGATTTTCCTTAGGTTTTCATATCTCTTATAACATGTACCATGGAATTAGAAACTGATTTTTGAAAAGCACTTGGTGTTTCCAAAGACAGTAGTCATATGTTTCTTGTAGAAGAAATTTCATTCTAAACTAATATTAACTTATCTGAGTTCTTGTGTTGGAAAAACCATCACAATTTTGAGGATTGTCTTTCCTTGCAATATTTTCAGTATTTGCTGATTTACACTAGAGTGGAAAGGATCATCTCTCTGACCATTTGCTGCAAATGAGTGTCTTAGGTTGTTCAAAGGATCAACCAAAAAGCAAATATATCAGCAAAATCAGGTATAGTATTAAAGTGAAAGTGTTACAAGATTTGTTTAAAAAGTTCACTCTACTAATTACTAGATGATTAAAACACACAGAGAAAAATCAATCTAAAACTAAAATGATCTGTGTGGAGTCTGGGGATGTAAAAATGGTGAGGATGGAAAACAGCAAGGATAAAAATTAACAAAAGAGACTTTCTCATTGAGTCACAAGGTTCAGAGTAGACTCCCTTGCCAAACTTAGCCCTGGACTGAACCAACAGCTTAGGCCAAAATGCTTTAACAGCACTTTAACTTACCAAATACTAAATTTATAGCCTATTTTAAATAATTTAGCAGAATATTTTGTAGCATTTATAATAAGCACAACAGTAACTAGTTTATAGGCCTATCTTACTTAGGAATCTAAGTTACTTAAGAATCTAAGAAAGCAATTTTCATAATACCTTTTCTATTGCATATACATGCATACAGACTTAAAGGATTATGCATGAGACTAACACACGTGAAAAATTCCCTTCAAATTCAGTGAAGTACTCACATCTCTATGCTTACACGATAGGGGAAAGGTAGAACCTCAAGGAATGGGGCTATCAGCTCAGGCTCTGTCATCATTGTTCAGTCCTCCAACTACAGCAAACTTGAGAGTTCACTATCTCTGAGAGGCCCCACTCAGAGGGAGGCTGCTGGTCACAGCCCACTGGGGTCCAGGAGAGCTCAGAGCATCTCATTTAGAACTGCTGTTCGTATGGTTGCAAGAGCACTGGATTTAGCCACAGTAATTTTCCATCCTGGCAGCAATTTGGGTCCCTAACCTTCTTTGAGAGTTCAGTAACAAAAATGTTGTTCCACTTGGGTTGTTATTCAGGGAAGAAATTTAAGTTACCAAAGCTGTTTGTTAAAAAACAGGAGCTCATTAGACAGTACTAGCTCCTGGGAGCTGACAGTGTTTCTGAGAGGCTCAAGAGGAGTTTAGTCCAGGTGTTATTGTCAAGGTCAAGGGCTAATGAGTATTTCTGAAATCACAGTGTGGAACAAGGAAAGGATGTGGGGGGCATGGACCATCACAACCATCAGTTGTCCTTTCTGTCCTAACAGAAACAGGGAACCTATCAGAACATGGACATAATGTCAATAATGAAAAAATACATTAAAGCTTAAGACCCCAAGGTTAAACTTCATATGGAATGTGTTCTTATCAGGTTGCACCATTCATTCATTATTAAAATAAACTATACTGCATTGGAAGAAAAAAGATATAATACTCAAGAAATATTGTATAAAAGTTCTTGTGAAGATCTCAAATGAATCAGCATTTGCTTTTATATAAGCAAATCAGCATATCGTTATAGTCCCTGCCAAAATTCAACTGCCGGTATCAAAACAAATCTATATTAATTTATTCAAGTGCTTACAGTAAATTTTAATAATTCACTGCAACTGTTTCCTCCTAAATCAAACCATTGAAATCAGAATGCCTCAAATTCTTGCTGTTTTGTAAAAGCCTAAATCAAGATATATTTGAAAAAAGTTATTTAAAAGGTAATTAAAGGTATTTAAAAGTTTCAAACTTAACTCTTCCCTTTAAATAACATTTTCATCACATAAAATATTTTCCACTAGAGATAAATACTATCTGTATTTCTTTCCTGTTAACATTGCTAGATTGTTCTGTTCAATCAGTGTCTTGGGTTACAATACAGGATATGACCAAAAGTATCTATTCTATCACCATCTGTTGGGACCAGGTGGGGCAGTGATCCTTATCTCAGTGGGAGATACTCTGCTAATGGGCTATCCATTGAAACCAGGCAGGGCATTGTTCTTTATCTTTTCACAAGCCATCCCTCCTCCTGCAAGGAGCTAATGGCCCATTGAGTCCCACTGTGTGACTGATAAAATTACTGCATCCCACTGGGAGATGGTACAGCCAGGGGGAAGAGCCAAGCCTTTCCTACCAAGATAAAACAGAGGTTTTGGGACGCTAAGGTAGCCCTTTCTCCACTGGACTTAAGAGGAAAACTGGACTTTTCCACATCATCACTGGACCTTCGGAGGGAAACTGCACCTTCTGCAGGAGCACTGCTTCAAGAGAACATCTGTCACTGCAAGGGGACTGCAGCCACCATTTAATGGGACTGCTACCAAAACTCTGACTGTTGGGGTGTCAGGTTGTATTATGACTCTGTCAGTGTTTGGGGTTTGTTTCTTTGTAGTACAATATTTGTACTTTAATTTTCCTAGTAAAGAGTTGTTATTCCTAATTCCCATATCTTTACCTGAGAGCCCCTTAATTTCAAAATTATAATAATTTGGAGGGAGGGGGTTTACATTCTCCATTTCAAAGAGAGGGTCTTGCCTTTCTTAGCAGACACCTGTACTCTAAATAAGCACAATGAGGAAGAACTTAAGTGTGGGGCTTCCTTTCTTGCAGTAATTTGTATAATTGTTCTCTTAAATGTTTATATTGTTACACTTAAATACTGAGTTTGCTTATCTTAGTATTGAGTAATTAAAAGGACAGCATATTTCTCTCTTTAATTAATATTTTATATGTAATTGGACAGTGCATTCCAAACTGAAACACTAGGCCTTTTTGAAAGATAGTTACACTTTCATGTTCATATACATTTCTTGTTCTTATCTTTGCAATACTTTTAGGTGGAGGACCTGAATCAATTTGCATGTATTAAAGCTTTTTAAATAGACAGTGATTATTGAATTTCATCTGTTATCATATTGCCCATTCTTGAAAAGTTCTTCTAGAACTCTTCACCTCCAACTTTTACTTTTATGACCTTCAATAATGTAATATCAAGTTTATCCTTTCTGTATTCACCAGATTTTTATCATAATTTTATAAATATTCTTGACTCTGGAACTGAGTGGGCTTTCATTCCTTGCTTTGAGAAAACAACATATGTTGCAAGCCCACCTTCCACTAGTTATTTGTTCAAGGGAGCAGTGCCTGTCCTAAAATTTCTGGACAGCAATTTAGGCCTGCTTCTTCTGCCTGTTGTAGAAGAAGTGAACATGGAGAACAGTTTTGAATACTGAGAACGATTTCTTTTTTTCCTGCCTGCACCACCACTTTGAGTTTGTTTCTTTGAAGGAATTACTCCCATTATAAAGGGTTTACCCTTTGATTAAAAGATTCCCTCTCCCTATTCCCTTTTCTCTATGCATTCAACTGTTTTCTGATTGTTTATGTTGTGGAGAAAGCAACGGATTTGCTGAATCTACATTCTTTGTTCTCTTTTATGCCCATAGCAGGGAATAACTCATACAGAAAAGTAACAGGTAATTATATTCCCTTACTGGACTGGAAGTTAACCAGCTCACAGTGAAGTCCTTAAAGAAAGAAAACAGTTACCTAAATGAGTTCTGTACTTAATGTCTTCTTAGTCAGTCTCCGATTATGAGTGTATGTCAGGTTTTCCACAACATCAAAGGAATACTGATCCATTTAACAATGCAATAGTCTATAAAGCAGCTGTCACAGCAGTAAAGACAACCATTTTAAAATCTGAGTTTGCGTATGCTGATTTGAGTCATTAGTCTTTCAGCCCATTTTGTATGGTTTAGTAAGTATGACCTCAAGGTATCTCTAATTGGTGAGACTGCAACTGTCCCTTATACTATGCCACCTCTCAAGAGCTTGCATGGATGCTTCATTTAATTGCTGACCTTGCTTTGCTCTCTTTTGGCACTCTTCTTGTCTTAGAAGCCAAGGGAAGGAATTAGAGTTTTCAGGACCTCACATGTTTGGGTGTTATACTTTCCATTCACAGAATTTACCTTTTATTCCCTGCTAATGATGTTAGTCATTAATGAATAGTCAGTGCAAAGCTGCTAAACCAAGTCAGTCTTACTTTGTTTTCCTTCTCAGTTGAGAAAATATCAGTAACCAAGCACTGTTCATGGAAAACAGTTGATCAGTCATGCTGCCTTCCTGCAAAACTACACTACTAGCTTGAGAGAGAAGAGGAAATTAACATGCATCTCTGAAAAGGTGTTATCCATTTTCACTGATCCAGAAAATATATGTTGAATGGTTGAAGAAATGACAGAAAACATATCTCAGGGTTGTTTCCTCCCTGGCATCCTCCCCTTTTGAATCCAATTTAATGAGTACTATTTTCCTAAATTCTAATTCTTTGTTTCATTCATGTCATTTTTAGTAAGTACTAATTTGCTAAAAAAAAATTACACAGAATGTATCATCTCTACACATCATTGAGTAACCGAAGAGTTCTAATGTATTCTGAAACATCCTTGGGGAGCTAAAAAAATGCTATAGGATTTCATGAAGAGAGTATTATTATTAATGCATACATAATTTTGTCCCTGTTTGGTTTTAATCAGAACTATATAGTTATTGTAGCATATTGTATCAAATGAAAATCTCCTCACTCCTTCACATTATACTGCAGTGGAAAAATGTTATAAATTTCATTAAAAAGATTTTATTTTATTAATTAAACAACTAAGTAATTTGCTTGTTTTTTTGGTGTATGGCTTATTTATCAAATTTTCATCATGACTTCAGGGGCATCTTTTCATTAATGCACATTTTATTTAGAACAAGCCCATTTAGTTTTACTCCAGAGTAGGCTACTGCTAAACAGAACCAGGTATAGTGGGATATGTAATAGCAGGGATGTTGTTGGTACTCTCAGGGCTGGGCTTCTCTGAGTACACAATCTTGCAATTCCAAGTACAAAACAGGTTGAATGGAACCCTTGCACTTGCATGACCATATGTATATGCAAAAAAAAAAAAAAATTCTTCAAATCACTAACAAGAGAGGGAGAGTTTGTAGCCAAAGAAGTTTGTCACAAGCAGCTGCAGTACCCTAGATAGCGTTGCATCCAGTCCCATCAGACAAGCAATACCTGGCTCTGCTAATACTGAGTTGGGAAATCACTAAGACATTTTGAGGAAAATAGGGCTGTGATTGTGATTGAACTGTTATTGAGCATGGGACTGAACTAATATTGTTGCATAGCTTTAAAGCTCAATTTGCTTCCTCTGTATGAAATGCCAAGAGCACCACAATGGTCACTCTGTCTTTTTGGTCATGGTGGAAAGAAGAGAAAAAGAACTCCCAAACCATTAAAGCAGAGAAGAAAAAAGCCCACAATTACTGCAATACATACAATACATAGAAAATTAACTGATATGAGCAGAGTATGGCGGCTATAATGGAGATAAGTGCCATCAATTCCAGGTGACTTTCAGAGTTTTTAATCTGGGAATTCATTCTTTTATGTTGTTTTGTTGCTTGATTCAGTTCCATATCTTTGTCTCCTTCAGGCTCTTTACACCATAATACCTCCATTTTCCCTATTTGATTTCTTTCTATGTTTCATAGGCCTTTTTTTTGTCTTCAGTTATTTTCTCCCTTTCTCTCTTACCCTAATCAAATTCCTTCTGTCCGGATCAAACTTTCACCGCAGGAACTAAACAAATGTGCACAGCTGCCAAAATAAAACAAAAAAGAAGAAATCACACACTTCTGTGAGAGTGTCAATCTTTGGCATGATTTATTCATGTGACAATATAAAGCAGGTGGTCATATTTTTTCTTTCTGTGGAAAACAGTTTTGTGCTGTTGACATCTAAAACTTTGAGAAATGGAAATCCAGTTCCTTTTTTTTTT
>PYHW01010717.1:7202151-7227982 GCA_013186435.1 Turdus rufiventris
CCCTTGATTTCAAAATTATAATAATTTGGAGGGAGGGGGTTTACATTCTCTATTTCAAAAAGAAGCTCCTGCCTTTCTCAGCAGACACCTAACAAAACTAACAAACTAAAACAGCAACTTTTTGTTCTTTGTCCGTATATAAGCTGCACCTGATTATAAGTCACACTTCAGGTTTGGACCAAAATTTTAGTCACAGTGGAGCGGCTTATAATAGTGAAATTACGATATATGAGAAAAAATTGTGTGTTTCTTATATTTGATAAAGATTCATACAGAGCTGTAATGATTTGAAGTTCAAAAGATGCATTATAATTTTGTGACTCTCTCAATAATCAGTATTGAAATACACACTTTATAATCAGTATTGAAAATTCACTGTTTTGATTCTAATTACATTCATAAGATTAAGAAGAGTTTTAGTGGTCTTGGTCATCTATCTCTTTAACAACAGGGTTTGTCCAGAATAATTGCTGTTAGGGGAGATTGTTGTCAGCCCCAAATAGAAGAGCCACACATTTAGATGGAAATAGCTCATTATTTATACTTTCAGGTTTATCTCAAAACATATGCTGTAATTAGACACTTAGCGACAAGACTGTGCACTTTAAAACACCACAATCAGTACACGAATTATTCTTGTTAGTAAGAGATAAATGCCTTAATCTTGAAAGCTCATCTAGATTGCAGTACAGTGATGTGTAACCTTCAGATTCAGAGACCAGTTGTCTCCATAACTCCCCTTCCATACCCACCTAGGTCCTTGAATTTGTTTAAGTGTCTGAACTGTGGGTTGAGTTGAAGAAAGTAAACAAATTTATACATACATGCACACACACGCACACACGCACACACACACACACATGCATACATACAAATATATATATATATACTAAACCAGTGAGTATTTACTTCAATTTTCCTGTCACCTACCAGTAGATGGATGATTTAATGTTTTAATCAAAAACCACATAAATATTTAGTTAAATACTTCAGCAACCTTGCTGAATGTGGGAAATAAATTAATGTTTGCAAAATTTCTGGGTGCAGCATGAGAACATACAAATCTTAAAGTTTGAAATCAGATCAGATACAACATCATATTGTCTTATTTAGATCTACTTCCTTCCAAGGTAATAATTTTAAAGCATCAAAGATTCATATGATGAAATAGCTTGCTAACCCTGTTTCTCTGTGGCTACTTATTCTTAAAATAAACCTTGAAAATCAATGTTTAAAATACTGTAAATGACACTTAATTGTGCACATTTTACTGAATAATTAATTAGCGTTAATCCCCCTCCCCTATTAATTTCAAAGGAATAGCAAGGACTTTTATATAGAAGTTTTTTAGAGCTAAAGAGTCCATCATCTCTCCTTCTGCTTCCCCTGGAAATCTGACATTTTAGGTTATAAACAATGTGGATGATAATGTTATTAAGTACTAAACAATATTTAAGATCTATAAGTGTTTTTTATAAAACACATCCAATTTGCTGTTGTGTGCCAGTAACCACCTGTACGCAATAAAAATAATAAATAGGAAATAACTGTTTTAAAGAGCATATGATATGAAGAACAGCTGTAATTACTTATTCTGTTTGACTTTGTGGAGATGTTGAATAGATGGCTTGCATATCTAATTCTGTTTGCCAGACTTACCAGGTGAGCTAAAGAAAAACATATATTAAAAACTGAGACTTTGGATGGTATAACCTTGTGTAGCATTTAATCTTACACCAGAACTTCTTGTCTGAAGGCCTAGATTTCTATTTAATGCTGCTTTTATGAGGGCTTTTAAATCAGTCTTTATTCTGCATGCAATTAATTAAATTTTGTACTGAATGCTTGTGGCCAATTTTTTTTCCCTGAGTTTTGTTAGCATTCCTTAGATATTCACATTATTCATGTTTATCCTCCCTCTCCCTTTTCTTCCTCTTAGAAAAACCCATTATGTCTCCTATGATCATTCTTTGGAGAGCAGAAGAATGAAGGAGGTTTTTGAATGCTGTTTTGATTTGTTTTTGTTCTGGTGTGCCAGAAAACCAGTAGGTTGCAGCCAGTCAGGCTATATTCTATTACATAATTACCCTGAGAGTCTTAAGTACCCACTGGGGATCTAAGAGCACTCAATGAAAGAATCCTGTTGAGTTGTGCTGTGGCAGCAAAAAGGAACAAAAGGTGCTTTGGATGCTTTAAAGTTAAATTGATCCCTACAGTGACAAGTGACAGCAATAGAGAAAGTCACTGAAAATTTTACCCTTTTTCTGAGCACTGAATCTTTGACCCAAGGTGAATCACCCTTCCTCTTTATGCAAACTATAGCTAAATTCGATCTGGGTAATGGAGACACTGACACATCCGTGGTGACAGAGGCTAGTTTTTCCACCTTTTTACATGTGCTTCTCAAGTAGCATCCGGCTAAAATTGCAAATGCTTCTGAGAATAACTTTTTTCCAAAGCATTCTAAAATTTCCCAGGTAACCATTGTGAACCTGTTTCAAAATCCATATTAATTTTAAATAAGGACGAAGGACTTTGTGGACTAGGTCCTAGATTTCATGAAAACTGTCCAGGGAAACTTGAAAAGTGCAAGTATTTTATCAATATATTTCTCACAAGGAATTCAATACTGTAGGTTATAATTTTTGTTGTAGAAAATCCCAGCTAATTCTCTTCAGGAGCTAATATTTGATTTTTGTTTAGACAACATCTGATCTCTTGAACACTTGATTTTTTTATAGATCAATTTACAAGACATGAAATAGTCAATTGAAGGGCTGAACAGATTACAAGGGAAAAAATAAAATTTAAAAGTCTGTGCCCTTAAAAATGTTGTGAAAGAAGTTTAATTAATTTTAACCCAAAAGTACTTTTGAAAGATTAGAAAAATTCTTGATTTTCACTTAATTCGTCATTGTGGGCCATACTTGGTAAAATATTTTATAGCTAAACATTATGCCTATCTTGAACTCCTTATTCAGCAAAGTACTCTGGCCTTGCCAAATAGAGACTGTTGGTACCCTGTAGTAAATTCTGTGTCCCCTTCCAGGAAGCTCTTTAAATTCTTAATGTTTATTGATTTAATTGTAGGTTATTCTGTGAATAGAGTATGCTTTAGTGTGCTTACAGAAAAGCCATGTTGTTAAAGTAAAATTGCACTCCCCTACATTTTTTGTTTAGAAGCAGTGTGCATAACATTTTATGTCCCGTTTAATAAGTACAGAGACAGTCTGTGAAACTCATGGCTGTTCATCAGCAGTTGGATTGTTTCACTTGTTCATGTATTTTGAGGTAGAGCTAAAATAAGTATAGGTGAACAGGCACAGGTTTTATTTTGATCTTCATCTTCCTGTATAAATATGTATCCTACTTTAAGCAAGTGAATTTGTGTTTTATGCTTTTGAGGAGCCTATCCTGCCTTTATGTCAAAATGTCATGTGCTGAACAATTGTAACATTGACAGAAAAAATACTCGAGACCACTAGCAGGAAGACTTAAGCTTTAACCATCTTTTTTCAGTTGCTTCCCAACCCTGCATTCCATTTGTATGCTGTTTTCTCTTTCTATGTTTTCTCTCTGTCTTTGCTTTGCATTTTTTGAATACTGCAGCTTTGTCCATCTCAAGGTTCACCTAGTCTTTTCTTCTGATTAACTTCTGTTTACAGTCATCAAAGAGAAATCCTTGCCAATCATTGGTAGAAATTATCTGTAAAAGGAATATTGTCACATGGGAAGTGTTGATATAATACTCTTTTGTCCTCAATCTCTCCATAAGTGAAAATAAGCAACCCCCTTTCTTCTAAGGGAAAATTGTTTCAAAAATACCTTTGTATATATTAGAATATTTTGCTTGAGTAACATTAATATTAAACTGCATGTTCATTAGATATTTCTGATGACTGTTGAAGGAACTGATAATTGTCTCTTTTATTTCATTCTCCTTTATAGTTCCTGCTTTCTTTTGCCCCAACTAAATGGGTAGATTACACTGAACACATGCAAATTTTTCATTTCACCCTGATTTTCTAGTTGGAAATATTCTGTAGAAAGCCCCCTCCACAAACCTCTTTCAAATAATGGGTTTGGATGAAACAGCTTTTTCTTTGAGGGGAACATTCCATGAATGCAATGTAGTTACAGTATATGGAAATTCCTGTGGAGATTAAAAAAGAAAATAGATTCTCAAGTCTGGTTATGGCCCTTTGGCTCCACTGAGACGCTGTAAATGACTTTATCCAACCATAAATAACCAGAGGAGCATTTTCCCGCAGGCACATCTGTGTCACTGATGAACCATTAGTTTTTCCCCTTCGGGTCCTGTGCTGGTAAGAGGCATGTTGAAGTGATGTAGCTGACCTTCATCACTCCAGATGAATCCTGTAGTGCCACTGGCTTCATTAAAGACCAGTGTCACTAGCATTACAGTGGCCATGGAGCAGATTGTCAGATGAGGAATATCTGCTCTCCGAAGACCATAATCATTTGCACTGAGTAAAAACTGTGTAGTTGAGTCGTAGTCTAATTCTGAATCCCTCTATGTGCAAGAGTTCGTGGCCCAGTCTGTAAGTGCTGTTAATTCAGAATTTACTTGCTCAGGCCATTCTCAGGGAGGAAATCTGCAACTTCCGTATTACTCCATGAGTACTTGAACAAAGCGAGTTACATTTATTAGCAAAGACTGCTGCCTAATGGGGAGAATCAGGGTTTTTTTACGGAAGAAATCTTCAGAGAAAAATGGCACTTATGCCTTTGGCTGCCTCATAAGAGATTGATTCTGTCCACTTACTTTTCTAAGAGCTTTCTGTCCTTCCAAAACTGTGATGCAGAGCAGCATATGCTGAAACACTGTGCCAAATGGCTCATAGCCGAATTTGCTGTTGTTCATTTTTGCCCTGTCACAGCACAGAAACAGTCCTCTCCCAGACAAATTAAAACATCTATCAGCATAACTGATTGTGAAGTTCCCCAAATAATAATGATTTTGAATTTTTTTTTTTGCTAACCAAGGAACCCTCTTAATGGAGCTCTAGGTTAATCTGAAGGAGTCTGTGGATAGATTTTGCTTAGCAGTCTTCATTCTCCAGCCTTCCTGAACTTTGTCAGCTGTGCCTTTTGCAATGGTATTACAGAAGCTGAACACTTAAGCTATCTTCCCTCTGCTCAAAGTAAGCCCTTGAGGAAGAAAACAACCAGTTAATAGTTTTGAAAGCCGAAATCCATAATACTGCCTGATCTTTTTGTCACCTTGCCATTGACTATCAAAAGAGTTTTACCTTCTAGGCTGTCAAGACTTTCTCTAGTTAACTGAATATTTTCTCAGCTGGATTGTCTTTGAAGATTTTTGGTGAATCAGGTTAGGTTAGGATATATAGTAGCCCTCAACAAAAGTGTAGTAATAAACCTTATTTTCACCTAAATTTAAAAGTGTTTTCAAACTCCTGTCTCTGAGAGTAAATTACCTCATAACTAAAGTTCTGCAACAGCAATTTTGGATGTTTTCTTGGGGTAGGAGGTTAATCAGCCTCATAGCATTCTACAGATCCATTCTTGTTTGAAGAACAGAAAAATATAAAAGTTTGATGAGCTAAGAGCAGCCCTGAGGAATAGTTTTGTATCAAGGCAAAGGGTGTGTAAGAAAGAGAGAGATAGTGGATGGCTCTTTCTGGATCTTGGCAAGGAAGATCTGACAACAAATGGCTCAATAAGATAGCTGTTTTAATAAGATAGAGTAAAAAGAGGAATGCAGATAGCAAGTAAATCTTGTATCCCTCCAGAGGCTGGGACCTCTGCTTTCATGCAGCATTCGATTGACCCCAAATATGTTTTTGCATTACACACCATGCAGAACTTGTGTGTAGATGTAAATCCTCTTTTTGGTCATTCAAACAATTATATAAAACACTAACTATATGACATACAATATTTTTCATGTCTGAATCATTAGAGAGATATTTTAAGATCTAGAAGCACCAGAAGAAAGCATTTACCTCAATACAAACTGATAGAATTAGTTTTTCCACAACACAAGAGCTCACGTCAAAAGCTACAGTATACAGGAAAAAAGTGTTTTATAGATTATTGAAAATTTTATGCATGAGGTGAAAAGCAGTTTTGAATTCCCAATGGTCTAATAACTAAGAGGTTGTCAAAGTAGGTTATAATTTTACTTTTTCTAGATATAATGACAAAACTGCCATGATTTATATGTGAAGTAAATTTTTTATAGAAAAAGCTGACTAGCACTTCCAAAACCCCATATTTCTTAAGCTTTAAGTCCTAATTTAATTCTGAATCTTAAATGCTTCTAGAATTGCTCAATAAAATCTGTTACAGAGAGATTCTTTGCTAATGCCTGTTCCATTAGCAAATATACAGATACGTCCTAAAAAAGCAGGTGGATACAATTTCATACTCTGTTGGTGTTTTTTTAATATTTATTGTAAATGATACAGAAAATTATTGACCACTAGTTCACAGCAGGTCATGAGGCTTCAGCTTTCATGACCACAGCATATGCTGCATTTTGAGGAACTTGCCCAATGACCTTCCATTCCTTGGCACCCTAGTAGTTGTGATTGATGATCTAGACAGTATTCTATTTATCTTCTGAATTATTTTAAGTGAAGATTACTTTGAATTACGACACTGAAAACACATGTGGGAAACTTTTTAAAAAATTTGTGGATATTTGCTTGGATGTGATAGTATATTTAAATAAAAATTGCATAATACTCTAAAATTTCATTTCTGAGCAAAACCCCCCTCTTTTTGTTTTTTTTTCCCCTATAACTTCTTTGCTCCCCATGATTGTTTTACATTCTGTTTTGATACACAACTTGTTTTGCTGTCTTTAAAGAAACTTCTGTGAGAGTTGTGCTCCTTCTCAGTATCACCAGGAGGATATTGACACTACAGGCTGTACTTGCTTGTTGACTGATGGCTGTGAGTTCACTTTCATGATTTACATGTGGACTCATCTGTGTTGTTTCTTTCCTATACGTTCAGAGATACATACTGTCATCTGCACACAAGCCCCCCCATGCTAATTGACATGATGAGGGTCTGCAAAAGAATTACATGGTTTTTCTGTGCTTCTGTGCTGTGCAGTATACAAAGCTGATTTTTTTTTTTTTTTTTTTTGTGGGTGAAATGCAAGACATCATATCTTCCCTTCACAACCCTTAAAGCTGAAGTTATTTTGCCATATATATGAAATATATAATGTATACCTTATATAAACAATAATCTTGAAAACCTGAAAACTAGTTTTTATTGATAGATCATATATGTTAATTAGACCATGGAACCACTAGACAGTTGTGGGACAATAATTAGACAGAGAAGCTTAGAGAACATTTTAGATTTTTCTACCCTGTGTGTTTTAAACTCTCAAGACAAATGCAGTACATTAATTAAAATTTGGCTTGACATACTACATAAAGCAGTTGTTACAGAAGTTTGAATACCAGCTCCTGGAATTGCACAACTATTATAAATTTGTGGGCTCTTTCCACCTTGCATATATGTAATGACTATTGATTTTTATGGAATTTCTGAATGGGAAAACACTATCATGAGGGGTCCTGAGACATTGCAGTTGCTCTATGATATGCTCTATCCCATATCTGTGCAGAAACAGTCCACTAATTATCATCTGAAAGCTGGTTCTGCTAAACATAACACAGCCTTTTCCATTTGGTTAATGTTTGTGGTTCATATTCAGGCAGCTGTTACCAGCAAATTATGTTGGTATTCTGAAAAGGAAGTCTGTGAGAGTGGTAATAAAAACCTGAAAAAAAAAATTTGTTTTATTAATTTGTTTTAGTAAACATTTCCATCTCACACCACACGTTATTAATGGAACATCAACATGGAGTCTTCTGTCTAGAAAAACAGGTAAAATTGTCAACCACAAAAGAAATTTTTCTTTCTGTTCCACAGAATTAAGCAGACCAGTTGAATATATTGATGACCACAAGGGAAGTAGGGGACTTAAGAAGTAGGTATTCATTTTGCTACTTACCGATAACAAAATGCTGACGACAACCATTAATGCATTTAGTGGACTCTGGGTATGATGGTGCTTCCCACACACCAGTATATCCATTCAGACTGTGGGTGTCTTCTATAAAAAAGTAGAAATTCTTCCAAAAGAAGAGAATCACCAGAATAAGTTTGGGGAACCTAACTATTGAGGGAGAGATACTTTGAGAGTTCATACTCCAATTCAAAGAGTTAATTTTTCTCTACAGTAAAAATGTTAAAGTATGCAAAAGAACCTCGTATGAATAGATCATCAGAAGACTGCCAGAGCTTCTTGTCTCTAGAATTAAGAATGTTGTCACATTGAATAGAATGTGTCAGGGCTGTAATTCATAGTCAAATCATTTACAACAAAGAAAGCGGAAATGTTGTCTATGGATGCAACTGATTAGCAGAAGAGCAGAAGAGCAGCTTTAAGCAAATATATAAATTACATGCAAAGCTTTTAGAAAAAAAAAAAGTTATAAACACACTTTGTGCTTCTGTGTCTAAACTTTTTCTTTGTCTGGAGTCTTTAAATGTCTCTAAATGCTTGAGATTGTGAAGAGCCTGAGGAAGAGAAAAGCAACCTAGCAAATTGTTCTATAGCCTATGTTTTGCATAAAGCTGGTTGTACATTGGATATACACTGTGACTCTACTGGACAGAACACCACTCCTGAGTGATAGTGGTGTGACAAACTGGGTACTGGTCTACTGCTCAAATAGTGGGATAAATTGTTTTGTATCCACTCATGTATTCTTTTTTATTTTTAAAAGGTTATCTGCTCAGTCTTGGGGTTCCTATAACCACTACTCAAAAGTGACTGTGATGGATTTGCCTGTGTTGTCAACAGAAAATTCACAATACATCAGATGTCCAAGAAAAATTCAATTTCACTTCCTGTCATATTTTTCACTGTTCTGCTACAATGAGTAGAATAGACATATTGAAATTATAAAATAGTTCTGAATTTTTACAAATTGGGTGCAAACTAATGTCTTTTTCCATTTGCAAATCTGGGATAATTTCATATGCAAATTCCATGCCAATAGCTAACAACCAAATTATCTCTTTCAAGAAATTTAATCCTTTTTCAGCATCCGCTATCCATAAGTGAAAATCTTTTACATAGACTCATGTGAGATAGTCAATAATTGCAACCACATTGAATTTCTTCAGCTAAATTTACTTCCAGGTTTCTGTGGTTGTAGATTCAATGGCCTGGTTGTAGGTCCAAGCCCTCCTCCAAAGTGACCCTGGCAGGTGCCACAGCTTATGGGAAGTTCCTTTTTTTTGACATATAAACTGGTCAAATATTTGTATGGAGGGTGATCACCATATCAAAGTGTAGAAATAAATTGATTATTTTGCTTCTTCTATTGCACACAAACCAAACAAAACTCTTTAATACAAACTCTTTAAACTCTTTTAGGTTAAATATATCTATAGGTCCCAAACTCTTTATTAATAGCTAAAATAATAAATTTAGAGTTCAGCTAATAGCTAAGAAAAGCTCTTGCTTTTTTCATTTATGCTTCTCTTCAGGAAATACCGCACTGACTTTTATAACACACTTGCATTCAATTTCCGTAGAAATTACAAGGCAATAAAAGAAGAAGTAGTGATATCCTTCTGCTACAGTATCTGTAGGCAATTGCTTAAAATAAATAATCATTCTATTTTACCTGTGGTTCCTGGGGCTTCCTTTTTCATAAAGCAGCACAGAAGAGGTCACAGTTTCAGAAGAAAGGCAAAAAGCTTTTGTGAAAATGTGGTGGACTTTTTTCATAAGAGTCTGTTTGTTGAATAAAACTCCTGGAATGCTAGCACAATATTAAAAGGCAGCGAGAGAAGCTTATCAGCTAATTTTTGCCCTGGGACTTATTGAAATTCAAGAACACCAGGAAAAAAATGAATATTTTTCCTTCTGTGCTTGATTGTAATTGTTCAGATTTAGCAGCAATATACCAGTTTAATTAATCAAGTTAAAATATGTTAATCCAAGGGAGTAAAAAAATACCAAAACCTTGAGCACTATGTAAATGAGAGATAAAAATCAAATGTAGAAAGAAATTATTAGAGAAGTTATATTATAGATCTGGTGGCAGAATATGCACGGTATAGGCTGTTCTAAGATTTGGGATGTGTAGCCTAAGATGAATAACATAAATTCATTAACATAAAAAAATCAAATAGCTGTATTTGTATTGTGACAAAAGAGACATTTATTTCATTGTTAAAAAAAGTATCTGTTAGGTTATGTGGAAGGCTGCAAACGCCTGCAACTCAGCAGACCTTGCCCATGGTAACTCCTTCATAATGCACTGTCATAGGTAGGCTTTCAAACTGGTTCAGCTAATGCCAGTATATGAAGTCAATGTTATCAAAATCTGAAGTGTCTGCAAAATTCAAACTATAAAATCAAATTAGAAGAAGCTTTGCTTACAATTATGTTGTCAACTGAACATCTAGGTGTTGTAATCTTGCAAGTACACAAAAAGACAAATTATAGATGCAAATCAGAACTTGAAATCAACCTGGGCCTTTAAGAGGCTGTCTCACTCTAAACTCTAAATGATTAAGAAAGAATGAGACCCTAAGTTGTAATTTGATACTGTTCAGAGGGGTTTGGAGTTGCTTCTGCTTATGGCTGAGAACTAGGCTTGGGACTCACAGACCGCAATATCAATTTAACAACTTGCTTTTGTGGAAACCACAGGAAAAAATAACATGAGTAATACAAACATATTATAGAATAAGATACTAGATATTTTTAGGGGTAAAAATATTTCCACTCATTGCTGTTACATATATAAGCTAGAAATCAGTTATAAGAAAACCTATTTTCTATGAGAACTGTTTAAGTCCCTTTAATTACAAATGGAGACTTGGAAGAGCAAACTTTGCATAGTGGTCTGAGTTCTTTAAATGGAATTATATTTTTAATATGAAACTTTCATAGACATCAGAAGAACCATACTGGTCTATGTATGTTATCCAGTGTGAAGCAGAATGGTCTTCTCATTAAATAGTCCTCTAATTTAATGAATAGCACTGCTGGTGGAGTTAAGAGAATTCATAAGAAATCATAACATGGAAACAGCAAGTGAATTATGACCCTTCTATCCTTCTCCCTTTCTCATCAGTATACTGCCTATGAAAGGCTAATGTAATTTGAGTACAGAATTTATTGGTATTATTCAGTACAGAATCACAAGAGTGTTGGGAGTTTACATAAGACAGAAAATAATAATTTGAAGAGAACAGTGATTCTCGCCTAAATTCAAAGCTATTTCTCCTGAGTACAGTCACATGAATATGACATGACCTCTCAAAAAGAATTCTCTGCATATTTTATTCACCAGTTTCACTTCCTGTAATGTGATATACAGCAGAAAAAGGGAAAAGGTAATGCTGGCTAATAAAAGAAATATTCTACTAGTATTTGAAATGCTACTAGGATTGCTCATAGTCAGTAAAAGCCAGTAAATAATTCGTTTACAGGGTAGGAAATAATGGCATGTCTCTAATAAATGTTTTTATTAAAGGGAATGCAAAAGCCCTGGAAAATTTTGCTGACATATGCTTTCAGGAATTAATTTTATTTTATTTAACTTGGCAGATGGAAGAAAATTTTTAAGTCTGTCGTGCCAAATGATCTATGTGCCTACTTGATGCTCTTCTCATAACAACCTCTCCAAAGCTGTTCCACTTTTCTCTAAAAGCATGCCCTAATTGTTGTAAATTGTTCTATTAAGGTTTGTAATTTATGACCAACAGTATTCAAAGATGAGATGCAGCACACAGACACACTGTGTGGACAGACAGGTTTTTCTGGTTCTCCTTGGCAGGATGCTACCGGGGTAAGGAGCAATGGATACCAGTCACAGAGAAATCTTGCTGGGCAAATAACGTAACTTCATTTTCCCTGGGGAAGGAGGAAGGGAAAACCACACCTTTATACATGAGGTTGTGTGAAGCAGGCATCTGCAGAAGCTCCCGTCATATATGCGTCAAGTAGCAGACCTCTTACAGACTTTATGAGTTCAATTGTTGGATTTGGACGGAATTTCCAAGTCAGCCTTAGTACTTTATGTTCAGATCTAAAGTGAATGATGTGACACTTCAAATGCCATGAAGTTTTTAAGCTTAATGAAGACCAACCTTTTTAAACATGAGAAAAAATCCTCCACAAAATTGGAAAGAATGAAAAAAATAATCCCTTTATTTGCACATGGAAAAGTAGCAGTGTTTTGCTGAAACTAGCCCAGTAGAAGAAATTACTATTGGCTCAGTAGGCCTTTGCACTTCAGTATTCAATAACATGCAGTAAATTGGAAGGGATTTTGAATGTGAATAATGGGTAAATGACTGATTAGGTGGAACTTTATCAATACCACAGGAAAGATAAGAAAATATACTCTGTATACCTCTGGTAATTATGAGTTGTTGAGATTTTTTTGTGTTGGTTTTTTTTTTCTGTGTTTTTTTGTTTTTGTTTTTGCTTTTGTTTTGTTGTTTTTTGGTTTTTTGGGGTTTTTTTTGTGTGTGTGTGGTTGGTTGTTTGTTTGTTTGGGATTTTGTTTTTGTTGTTTTTTTAATAAAAGTCCAGGAGGAAAGCATATACTGAAATGAGGAGGTAATTTTCTGAAATCTCTGCAAGAATCAGAAAGGTCATGGTTTTCTTTAATTTTTGCCCTGGCATAAATGAAAGATTCACAGAAACTTAAGCATATTTTCAAGGGCTTTGTGACCTTTCTTGAAACAATGCCAAATAAGCAGAAATAAAATATTTCTGTAGAACTACCTCCCTTCCTATTTTAAGATTCTTTTTTTATCCAAGTGCCTTTTTGTTGCCACTGGTGGTGGCGGCAAGAGATCCATAGCCTTGGAATAAATATTGCATAAGATTCTTGCAAAACAGATGCCTCTGGAAATTCTTCTCCATCCTCTCATTATCACAGAAAGCAGTCTTTCAACCATCTTCTAAACCACCCCCCAAAAACATGCTCTGAGCTCATCTACTTGTGTCTGTGAGCCACCTGCATGTACATCTGTATAGGAAATGCTGGTCATATTGGCTATCATTACCAACTGTTCTTGTTTTCCATTTCCAAGACCCTAATATTGCAGTATCTTGTCTTTCTGTTTACATTGCATGCAAATATTTTGCTTGGTAATGCTAAAGTGAACAGTGAATACAGTTCCATATGATTAGTGTTGTTCCACACAGTAGCTGGAATCTATTCAATTTAATGACCTTCAAGAGGGATTCTTTTTTTTTTTTTTTAGTCAGGCTGCCTAATTAGATTTCTGGATTAACATTAGAAATGCCCTTCAGGGTGATAGCTGAGGGATTTTTAGTACTGTATTTTGTCTCTGACCTTGGCCACTATCATCAATGTGTTTGCATTTTAAACTACCATGCCTGAATACAGGTGGGTTAACAGAGGATCGTGGTTAGTTTTAAGCAGTACTGCACTATATTGAGTTACCCTATAGAATATGTACAATATGTCATATAGTATTACACTACCTTACACTATACACTGTTTTGCCTCGTATTGTTCTGTACCATGGCTAGATTTGACATTGACTGTAAATGTTTAGGCAGCTGGTGGGTCTAAGTTTGAAATGGCCCTAACTGCCTATAAATTAAAGAGAAGGATGTGAGGAAGTGGCTATGAAAACTGTTAGAAATCTGTTTTCAGCAAGACTTTTGATTCCTCTGTAGCCTTTCTGGTTTTGAAACTTCAGGTTTTGAATACCTTTTGTGGTGTCCTAGCACATTTTTTTTTTCTGTTATGTTTAAGGAATATGTACTTGAGAGAGAAAAAATCCTATTGTTACCTCAAGTATTCCACCTTTTGTGGTGGAGTCAGATCTTTCTTCATTTTGTCTCAGAGTCCTTTGTGTATGAAGCAATGGGGAGGGAAACCAAAATCAAACAATGTGCTAAAGGTTGTAATATCCTTGATAGGATTATAGAATGTGTTGCACACTGTGTCTGAACAAAACAGGATCACAGAAAAGAAGACAGGTCAACTTGTTGCCTGCTGCAGAAAATTTAGAGGCAATGGAAAAATGTCTGTGCATATAAGAGAAAGCAAGGGACTCAGATTAAGAGGCTGGCAGAATCAGCAGTGAAAGAAGCCAAGAAAAACAGATGCCAGATTTAAATACCAATTCTGTAAGGACTGAATCACTTATTCAGCAGCCATACATTGACTGCCTACAATAATTGGCATGGGTACAATGCTGTTGTCTGCTTGGGGAAGAGTTTTTGCATAGTCAGATTGAAATTATTCAGAGAGGTCAAAAATGGCTGTGAAATCATTTCTCTATTTTTTTTTCATAAAGATATTAGAATGATCCAGATGTCAATCCTTCTACAAATCATTGTGTT
Organism: Turdus rufiventris; assembly: GCA_013186435.1. Taxonomy (NCBI): domain Eukaryota; kingdom Metazoa; phylum Chordata; class Aves; order Passeriformes; family Turdidae; genus Turdus; species Turdus rufiventris. The sequence continues at coordinate 7,216,583 of PYHW01010717.1, forward strand.
GCTCTCTGGGCTATAAACATAATGTTCAAAACATATTTCACAGCTTAGAATATACATTCCTGTCTGATACTTTTATGGTATGTGTGTGTCCCAATACACTTTCAAATGTATTTGAAAGATCTATTAAAGTAATATTTTTATCAATTTATGCTCTGATAATAAAATATATTATAAACTGTAAAAAAAAAAAGAATCAGAATAATCAGTATAGTGTTGCTTAATATGGTTTAGAATTTATTGAAAAAGTTATTGTCGATATGACAAAGCATTTGTTCATGCTCAGAAATTTCAGTGTCTTTTCTCACTTTTGAGTTTGTTGCTAAATTTTGTAAAAGCCTAGCAAGTAGGATGTAGGGACCTTGAGAGCTGCCAAGTTCATTTTGCTGCTCCCATACAGGACAAATGGCACAACAAAATTTCTGATAACCATTTGTCTAATCTGTGTCTTAAAGCCTCTAATGAAAGCCTCTACTGGTCACATTCAGTAAATCAGTGATAAACAAAAGGACTCTGTGGAAAATGGGCTTTGAACTATCCTAGTTCTGCAGGTAAATAATTACTTAGAGAAACCTTCATATGTAGTGCACACTCTTTTCATGGAACCATTTGTAATCTTGCTATATATGTACATAGATACAGTAAGGAAAAAAATACGTTTAGAGCAGTCAATGGATGCATGCTATAGTATTGCACAAATCAGGAAGCAGAACTAAATCGTGCTGACTGTAATAGTTCTGGATGATGATTTTTGAAGTATTTTTTTTTTACTGACACACTGAATAATTTTAATAAAAACTCCAATGTTATAGGCTTATTTTATATAAAAGCTTGTCTGTTTTTTAAGATGGAAGAGAAAATTGTTAGCTGTTTTTCTATGTGGTAAATTTGATTGATTTTTATTAATAGTATGCTGGAATAACAACTTGATTAGGATTCTTCAGCATTTAGAAGTAAGCAAGGAGGGGGGCAACTCTTGAGCTTCCACAATATATATCATTGGTTACAGTCAGTGAAGAGGATGTTGTTTCATACTGTATGAAGCAAGGTTATAGGTTATTTACTAATTTAATATTAGAGATCTCATTTTGATCTTAGAATTCAAGAGACACAGGTGGAAACAAGTCTTGCCTGCCACTCCAATGCTTAATGTTGGAAGTTGGGTTTGTTTTGGAACTGGTGCAGCAGCACTGTTTCCAGACTAAGTGTTTTCAGAGTTACCATTAGGCAGTATCTTAATACCTTAGTAATTCTCTAACATGGAAGAAGGAAATAAGTATGATATCTTATAAATGAGTGGCAAATATTTGATCTTAAATAATGACTTGTTTACTCAATGTTAAATGATAAAAGTAAAATATCAAATAATATTAAGACTTCTGCCTATTATAGATTAAATTTTTTTTCTCTCCTTATGTGTAAAGATAGTATACTGATCATTACACTAATTTAGTGTATATTTAGTGTATCATTGCACTTACTTAGTTTGTGTATATTTGAAAACTTATTCTTTCATTTTCACTTTAATGTGTGGATCTTTTCTGCTGTGAAGATGTTGCAGAATGTTTCTAGACAGTTATTTTTCAGCTGAGATTGAATAAAATTCAGTGTAGGATAAAGGGATTCTGATGTAGAATTTAAAAAGTACATTAGGACTGCATAAGAGAAAGAACTGTCAAGACAGATAGCTTGACGTGTATGCCTAGCAGGAGATATATTGTCTAAACAAGCCAGGTACAGCAGACTGCTTTCTGTTGGGAGACAAAGCTATGGAAATAAAAATTTTGTTTTAAAATTGAGATCAAACTTTATTTTTAAAATATTTCTGGCAGAATTTTCCAGAGACTATCAAATCTTTAAAATATTTCTCTACTTTGTGCTTTTCATAGACTGACAAGATTCTCCTCTAATTTACCTATCTAAAATTTATTCTAAATAATGCAGGGGACAGGATTAAAAAGAATTTGAATCCACTAAAAACTTCACAAATTAAAGTTGATACCTGATGGAAAAAGTGCTGCCAATTCTCAGCTTACATGTAGAGGGGGGGAAAAAAACCTCAGAATGGAGTGTTACTTCAGCTCAATTGTAAAACCCAATACATATAACTCAGAAACTCTTAAAAAACTGGGAGTGGTAGGAAAAATAGAAGGGGAAAACTTTGTCAGAAGAAAGAAAAGGAGGAAATATGGTCACAATAGAGGTTGTGGAAAATATATAAAAAATGAAATAGATAAATAAATAAATAAATAAATTAGTATCCCTTAAGAAATCAGCAGGAATATAAGTAAAGCTTGCAGGTTATTTAAAAGGTTTTAAGAATTCATAGATTCATGGAGTCAAATAGATTTGAAGACATATTTACAGTTTCAGTTGGAGATGTCAATGAGTGACAGCAGTTATAGAACCCAACACACTTTAAACAGCTGTAGTGGCTCAAGCGAAAGGCTGAGTTGTGTTTGTATCCCTCAACATCCACAAGTGAATGGTTTAAAAAAGGAAGAGCAGGACAAGGTTATAAAATGACACTTCTATGTAATGCTAATTTCATGCTCCAGCTATTTTCACATTGAAAGTCTCTCGAGTCTATGTGGTCCTATTAATTTGCATGCCACCATGAATTTCTCTTCCATAAACCTTTTCAGTCTCTCAATCAACCAACCTACACGAACTTCTTGAATCCACATTAGCTTTTACAAGGTCTTTTGCACCTACCCTTTTCTGTCTTGAAATGTATCCCTACTGGCTCAATTTGATACCTCTTTCCTGCACTGGAAAAAAAATGGACAATTTCTGTCCATCTTACTTTATGCCACTTGTAGGTTATTATCCTCTATCTTTTTTCCTTTCATCTTTTTCTTTTCCACAAGGAAACGTAACAAGTCAGCATACAGAAATCACTGAGACATTTTCTAATGAAATAAAAACATACATATAAAGTGCTAAAGTTTTCTAATGTGTGGGAAACTTAAAGTATAATTAATTGATTATACTGTGATTACCAATATAGCACTCACCAAATAGAATAATTGGAGAGAGATGCACTGGATCAATATACCTCTGTTGATTCCATTGGTTGTATGTAGATTTTTATGCGATAATTTTTGTTCCTTTACCATGCAGAATTGAACAAGTGATGTGCTTTCTCTTTATCTCTCTTTTCCTTTGGTGTTACATAGCTTAACAAGTGCCATGGAGCAGGGTTCATTACAGAGGCAGTTAATTATTGAGCTAACCAAATTTCTTGTCAGATAAACTGGAATATTTTGTGTTTTATATTCCTGCTCTTCTAAACCATTTGCAATAGGTTTTTCATTATCAGAACTTTCCCTATTTTCTGCTTTTTGTCTCTTCACTGAAGACTAGTTGTTTTTTTTCCCTGTTTACACAGTCTCAACTCCTTCTTTTCATACATTTTCACTCTTGCTGGTCTGAGGCTGTTTCAGTGATTTCCCTCTATACTATTTAAGATCATCATTATCACTGGTCAGAATGACTCTTGAAAGTTGAACCTTGAAAAGTAAAGTTGAACCTCCTGTTACAGCAGTATGGGAGGCAATTTACAATACCTGACATTTGTTACTACAAAATCAGCTTTAGTACAAATTCTAAGAGAAGAATTTGACACTGGAAAACATCCTACCAGCTAAAAACTTTTTATCAGTACTGAAGTCCCTTAGCTAGCTCATGGAAAACTGTACCACAAGTAGTCACTCAAAGACATGAGCATTTGTGTTTCAAGACCAAATTCTAAATATATTCAGTTTCCTATTTCTTCCAAATGCTCTTTCTTGACTAGTCATACTTTTGGGGTTTAGTAACTATTATTTCAAAGACTAGAAACATAAGTCTTCTTTCTTGTATCTTTCCTCTTCTCATGAAATCTAATAAAAGTATTGTTTTATTTTGACAAGCTGCCCTCATTAATAAAAAGCTCCAGCCTCTATCTGGCTTTGGAGCTCCCTGCTCACCAAATCTTAGTCCTTGAGAAGTTTCTTTTATACTGCTACTCTCTCATTTTTAAAAGACAGTGTTCTAAAGAAAAATAGACTTAATTTGTCTTTCTGACCTGGCACTGACTGCCTTCTAACTCCAGCTACCCATGCAAAGAACCTTACTGATTTCCATCTGGGGACAAATATTTCTAGTCAAGAGACATCAAATCATCTTCTTCCCTTTTCCTTGTCTTCCTTCCTACAAAAGACATAAAGAACTGCAATGAAAAATAAATGCATGAATAAATAAGCATTCAGAGGATCCAGCAACAAATCACCCAGAAGGAAAGCAACGCAGAGAAGGAAGTTGAAAAGAACAGTCATGTTTATCAGCAGGTAGTGATCAGGGCTAAAAAAAAACTTGCTTGAGGTAGTCACACATGGCAAGCACGTGACAAGGACATGTGGATAAGACATCGTTAGTTTGCTTCTGTGATGATTCCTTATGAAGGCTGAGTTTCACAGGTGACCAATCTGTTAACTAACCTTCATTCTACACTTTCTGATATTCAACCTTGTATATTTTAACACCAGCAACTCTCTTGAGAAATTATAGAGATGCTGTAGCAGGATGAAAAGAACTATCTTTCCCCCCTCAGGCTGTTGTAACTTAATGTAAGGAAAAGAACCCAGAACCTGAGACACCATCTCTTTTTTAGGTGCTTTAAACCTCTGACACTAATGAAGAAGGAAGTTGCCTGTTTTGCTGTTGACAGAATGAGAATTAGCTCAATCTGAGATTGCATTTGAATGCAAATTTCAGAACCACTTAAACAATTCCTGTGTTTTCCTGGAAGACATAGTTTATGAAGGGAGAAAGGTTTATGAAGTGTCTTATATGTGCCTTTGGGTCACTTGCCTCTGAGATCCAACAATCCACTCCTGAACATTAGAAACAACCAGCAAGGATTTGTTGAAATTAAAGACAAACACGTCATCCCACGGATCCTGCAACTAAGAATATGTGAGAAGACTTTAATGTTTTTCTTTTCTTTCTTCACTCTTATTTTCCAGAAAAAGAAAAGGCATCATACGCTGATCCCAGCTGGTAGGCAATCTCACATTAAGCTACTCTCTCACTCCCCCTCCTCAGTAGGACAGGGGAAGACAAGAAAAAAAAAGGATTGAGAAACATTTTGGAACAATATGGAGTCAGGAAGATCATTTAATAATTATCATTTCCAGCAAAACAGCCTTTATTTGAGATGAATAAATTTAGTGTCAGTGAAAATAAATATGGAATTACTTATTTGGGTATTGGAAGGAAAAGGACAGTAAACCAAACATTTACATATTTAGAGTAAACACTCTTCCTCTCCCCGTTTTTTCCACACTAAACTTCACTCCAAATTCCTGTTTCCTCCTTGTTGTTGTCATAGGTTACACTCAGTTCCTAGAGTGAGGCAATGAACCATGCAAGGCTGGGGGAGTGTTACAGTCAGCACGCAGTGATTTCCTTCTACCATTCCTTACTTTTCATTTTCTGTCCTTCTGTGTAAGTTCTTTGTACCACTGCAGCAGCAGAGAAAAGTAACTGAGTTTGGATTGAGTTTGCTTGACTTCTTTTTTTTTTTTTTTTTTTTTTTTTTTAAGAGAATATCACTTACAATTTGTGAGTATCTAGAATGGCAGCCTGGTACTTTTGCAATAAAAATCAACAGGATGTGGCTCATATAGGAACCAGCTATATTTAGGTAAAATTCCTGAAGTGGGATATAATTTTAAGTCTTCTCTGCATTTTTATTTCTGAAGCTGCTTACCAGGCTTGAATGATACATGATTAATAATTGAGTACGTCATATTTATACATTCCTTTACAATAGATGAATGAGAAGAAAACAGAAAATTAAGGGGGCAGGAGAGGAAAAGGCAAAAATATGCTTTTATGGTAGATCCTGCCGAAAAGACATGAGCTGGTAGTGATGGTAAATTTTATGCCAACCTACTTGTGTTTAATTTTTATGTATTTCTACACTCCTTCATTTTCATACATGTCCCATTCACTCTTGCTGAAATGAACTATTGTTGTAACTGTATTAGGATTAAGGCTAGTCTCTCCCAAAATACATGCTTAATGTCTAATGGGGATAGAAGTCAGTTTAATAATCGATACAAGATATGTTTCTCCTAAATAGGATTCTATGTAGTCAGCAGAATGGCCCAATATCTTAGGCCAAGTTGACACTTTTTCTTGACATGTGACAATTATCTGATTGCACTTCCAGCCAGAGCAAAATAACATTGTCAATCAACTTCATTACATCTTATGAATTTTAAAGTAAGAGTCTCAGTTAGTCTGCCTTAAAGAGATAGTACTAATGCTCTACTTGTGATATATTGAAGTAACTACCACATCTACCTTTCTTCCCACTAAGAACTGCTGGCAGTAAATTGATCATAAATCACCACTGTCTTCCTTTTGAAGCTTAAAAACTTCTACAGAGAAGGCTATGAAAAAGCATATTGTTTTTTGCTGTTCTATTCAAAAGGAATTAGGATCTACAGTGTAAAAATTTGAAAATTTTGAAACAAGACTTCATTGGAAGAGAAGTTTAAAAAGGCATAGTATAGCATTTTAGTCTAAGCAATTGCCATGATCCTTCCTGTCTTCCCAGTCAGAAAAATCTCTGAAATCTCTGCACTATCCGTTTTTGCAGGACGTAAGAAAGTCCACCTCATTCAGTATCTAGTGTTCAGTGGTAGCCATATCTATATTCTTCTCAGAGATTAGCAGAAATATTCTCCTGGAATTAATTTTCACATGGGATTATATGTCTAAGGGTTATTTCATTCCTCACCAGAAGTAGCTGTTTGTTATCTTTACTTTTTAAACATGAAGATTTATATTCACAGAGTCACAGAATAATTTAGTTTGGAAAGTATCTACGACCATCAAGTCCAACCATTAACCAAACAAGTCAAATTCCCTACTAAATCATATGCTTAAATGATAAATCTAAATGTCTTTTAAATACCTCTAGGGATGGTGACTCAACCACTTCTCTGTGCAGCCTATCCCACTGTTTGACAACCCTTTTCTTTTGGTGAGATAATTTTTCCTAACATCCGAACTAAACCTCCTCCAACACAAATTGAGGTAATTTCCTCTCTCTCCTTCTCTCCAGGCTAAACCACCCCCACTCCTTCAGCCACTTTTCATATCACTTGTGCTCCAGACCCTTCACCAGCATCACTGCCCTTCTCTGGACATGTTCCAGCACCTCAAGGTCTTTCTTGTAGTGAGGGGCCCAAAAATCAATGCAGAGATTTGAGGTGCGGCCTCGCCAGTGTCAAGTATAAGGGGATGAAGTTTTCCTCAGTCCTGCTTGCCACACAACCACATGAGTCTTTTAAAAAACTCTTCCACTGAATCTTTTATTATTATTTTCATTATTATTTTAAGTGTCCAGTTTCACTTAGAATTTTGCTATTTATCTTAGTACTCATATAGTTACTTCTTAAGATACAGTGGTTTCCTCCATCACAGCTTCATTTCGAGTTAGATCTTTATCTCACTGCCACATTCTGGTATCGCTGTTGTCACGAATAATGAGTTCAAACCTGCAGGTAGTTTTCTTCAGCAGCATACAACACAAACATATGTCATGTCATTTTATTACTTTCAGAGTTTATTATGTAGTTTGTTTCATATATGTCATAATATATTTTCTACTTGTTTGCCCATTAACCACTACAATGATGTTTTCATTGATTCTGACACATTGAGCACATTCTTTTTTCTCTGGAATATCTACAGTTAGTACAGAAACAAATTATTCCAGTGCTAGGAGCTTTGTATTGTGGTTCATTAGCAGATCTTGTGTCACTTTCCTGAATGGTGTTCTTTTGAAATCCCCCCCTCCTGATAGCTGTGATTATTTTAAAGCATTTCTACCACTCCAGTTTGTTACCATTTTACAGCTGGGCAGTTAGAGCCTCCAAAAAGGACCTGGTGAAACAGATTGTGCAAGTACTTCTCATCCACTTCAGCAAGACTGTACAGCTAATTGTCTTAATTTGTTGAAACAGAATACTGACTACAATAGAGCTATCCACAAGAAAATGAGGAGTAATAGAATATTTTAGAATTTTGCAGCAGGAATGTTTTAAATAGATAGTCTCTTTTNTTTTTTTTTTTTTTTTTTTTTTTTGGCATATGTAAGGGTAAATCTTTCTGAACAGTGTCTCAAATATGACTTGTATATTAAAAAAAAATCATTTTACAATATAAGATTACATTTTTCTTTTCCTGAGGAAAACCTGATTGTATTTGTCCAGTGAATATACTTGAAGGCCCACATACTTCCATACAACTGCTGTGTTTTTTTTCTGTGTTACATATTTCAAGGACTACCAAAAGCCTAGTCTGATGAAAAAAATGAGGTTAATATGAAAAAAAAAATCACTACATACATATTTCCAGAATAGAAATGCCATTATTGCTGACAACTACTGATCAGTAGGAAAAGTGTGAAGAAAACACAGGTCTTCCATCTGCTTCATCCATCTGCTAAGAGAAGGAACTGTGTTACCATTAGCAGATCTGTCTCTATAATTCTGTGTGTTCTAAGGACATTTTTATGCCAGATGTCTTAACCATCTATACTGTTTGCCTTTATAGATAACCACACTAAATAGCATTTAATTTTGCAAACAACTCTAAGTTTGCTGTTTTTTGAAACAAAATCCATAACAGAACATAATTCCCAGATTTTTCCTTAAATTTCCTGACTATAAAACAGTGGTTCTTTAAAGTGTCTAATAAAAAAGTTTGGTTTAATACTAGATATACTTGAAAATTTACATTTAATAATTTTCGACTGAGAATTTTGGCCCAATGTGTCATTTGGTTTCTTTCTGTTTGCCTATATTCTATTTCAATATTGATATACCTTTCAAAACTGAAAGAAATAAAGTTGGGATGTAAACTTCAGATCAAACAGTATTTTCCAAGTTCACCTGTGGAGGTTATTGTTGATCATTATATCTGCTGCTGCATGAGAATCATAAGTTCTTGAAAATGTACTCCCTTGTTAAGTCCAGGAAGTATACTGGAAAAGTTAAAGTTTAGATCACTATCACCGGAATCACTCCAAGAGCTTTCTTCTGGTCACTTCCTCTCCTCAGCGTTTTCATACCTGATTAGAAGAAACTCCGGATGAGGAGGGTTTTTGTTTGTGGTTTTTATTTTGATTTGTTTTTTCCTATTAATGCAAGTAGTTCTGGCACATAAACATCTTTAGAATACTACTGGGAGACTTTTAAAGCTTGTTCTGTTATCTTGAATGCTAGGAACTATTTAGAAATAAAACTCCAACAAACTATCTACAATGTTTATGAATTATGCAAACATTGCTTTACTTTTTAAAATAAAGTTAACTGAGACAAAAATATTTTTCTGTTAAAAATAGTAAAAAAAAAAGTAAGTATAGACAATTATTATTCTGTAATATATATTCATTTTTGAGTACTCTATTAATAGTCATACATAGGACAGAGATGGTGAGAAGGAGACAGCTGAGTCTCTGGAGATGCCATTGTGCAGACGCAAGAGGTGAACAAATACTTTCCCTGTTCAAAGCCCTAATTACAAGACCCTCTTTCATATCTGTGGGCAGAGTAATAGTTTTCGAAGAAAAAGCTTTGCATTTTACTGAAGAAATTGTATTCAATTTCATTGTTTTTCACCTTGTTGCAAAGTTGAATGACCACTGTAACTTTTTATAGCAGTGATTTGTTTTGTTAGACCCTGTAAAGGCTCTTTGTTGTTGGCTGTTGTAGCAAAACAGAGTCACAACTCTGTTTTCTCTCCTACACAGGATTTCAATTAGTAGATCAGGAACCACTTTCCCCTGTATTTTTTTGGTGCTTAGCCCCAGATTGAGCAGATTAAATATATGAACAAAAAGAATGTATCTTGTGCCTGAATCACCAAAGAAAAAGACATTAAGATGGTCTGGTAAACATGCTGACATTTATTTTTAATAAAGTGTGGATTGTTTCTTTTCTATTATGATGAAAAAACAGTATTTTTAAAATCAGAACCATTGCTGGTTAATATCTAGAAACTAAAGTGTATTGTAGATGATCAGAAAAATTTGAATCTATTCTCTTTTAAAGTATAGTTGCCAGTGATTTAAAGGGTCTTTTAAATCATTTGGTATTAAAGATAATCAGCAACGATGAACATAATCTTCTGTTAGAACTAGTAATAGAAGTTATCATGTCCTTCCTTCCAATTTTATATACAAGGGCATTATATATAATATATATAACTTTTCTTAAAAATCTAGATCTCATATTGTTTAAAATATTAAAATTATTCAAGTAATTTTAATAAGGAATTTGCTTCAAAGATTTGAATGAAATGGTTTATTTTAAGCAGCAAGTTGTCAGATGCAATCTTATCTCTTGTTTTTCAAGTTCACGGCACATAAAAACAAGAAAGCAATTAACAGTCTATTATGAATGTTTTGGCTTCCTTATGAGCTGTCACTCAGTAAATAGTCTCATATACACATAAGACCTCTTTCTGTGCTGTAATGGCAATGTAAAGGAGCAAGTCAATAATTGAAAAATTCATTTGCTCTGATATGAGGGCCATCTCTATTTATCAGCATGATAGAATCAAAATTATCAAAATCAAATTATATTATCTTTCTATCTATCTATCTATCTATCTATCTATCTATCTATCTATCTATCTATCTATATCTAAATATACCTCAAGATATTTTGAGGTGATAGGACACTGTAAACAGTGAGAGTTTAGATTGTTGTTAAATGAAAAGATTGGGGTTTTTTTCCCCACAGATTTTTCAAAACAAAGGTGACATTATTTTGTCCTGTCACCTTGTAAGGCATAATAAGATATATAGTATTATTTTAGAAGTTGATTGAAATGTTGGCAAAAAAAAAAAAAAGTAAAAAAAAGAGAATTTAAGTAATGAATTGCAATTAAACTTGGCTCTCAAGAAAGCACACTTTTGTTTCTTTTCAAGTGTCTTCACCAATTGATTGTAATTCATTGTTACAGACAAATTTAACTTTCTTCTTGCATTTTTTGGATGAATAACACCAGAAAAACTATTTATAATCTTTCAACTATGTCAATGTATATGCAAACTTTTTGACTGTGAAATCAAATTAATCAGTATTTAGGAAGCTCAGAACAAAATGAAGGCATTTATAGTGAGTTGCATTAATCAGTCTGTGTGCTTAGCATTGCTTAGCTGAGCTAATCATGGAAGATTAACCTTTAAAAATTTATATTACAAAGTGTGATGATCCCATTCTTGGTTCCTAATGCTTTTAGTTCTACAAACAATATTTGACATTTACCAATAGTAATGTCATGGACAAATGTTCCCATACCCTGCAAATGAAAAAAGGTTTTAATTTTTTTTTT
>PYHW01010717.1:7228754-7272767 GCA_013186435.1 Turdus rufiventris
TTTTTTTTTTTTTTTTTTTTTTTTAAGTCTACTTGTGTAAAGTCCAAAGTAGAACTGCACCTGGAAGAAAACGGTAGTAGTTTCATTGCTATGCCAAATATTACTCACAACAGAATTCTTAGAAACAAGGATGTCTATTGTATTTTAACTTCCATTTTGAGAAATTCTAGGAGCTCCAGGTGGATTCTCAATTTGAAGAACACCTGTTAAGAAACAGTTTAAAATTTAGAAATGTAATACCTGCTCCTGTTAGATGTTGCTGCTGCATCCACCAAATTGGGAGAAACTAAAGCCATGCTCTAGATCTGCAGCCAGAAGGGTTGGATCAACCTCATTTGAAGAATTTGGGTGTGTGGCTTTGAGAGGGCAAGGAGGACAATTTACGTGTCCTCTTAGCATCTCATGAAAAATTTAAAGGCTTTTCAAAAGATTTCTTTTGTGATTGTGGGTTTTTGGGGATTTTTTGTTTGTTTGATTTTGTTTTGTTTGGGTTTGTTTCTGACACAGTTGTAACAAGAGCAGATCACAATATGGGAAAGTCTTCCTGGCTTGCATCACACTAATCCAAGTGGTCTAGAATTCTGCTTTTAATTTCAGCTCGTTATTTAATCTGAATTCCTAGTACATGGTGATTTTTATCCAAGCAGATAATAGCATAAAGCAAAACACAATATCATCTTAACATAGTAGCAACTTTGAGGCTAAACTGTGCTGTCAAATGCTCTATGCCATGATGGGTAGGCCCTATGTGCATACATGGAATATTCATACAAGATACATGGATACAGCAAACAAATGAAACACATGTGACATCAAGCATTTGGTTCCAGTTAAGACCAATGGAAACTGAAGTTTCCAAGCCCCAAGCAGGAGATTCTCACATCATCCAGTCACAGATATCCGTTTCAGAGAAAATGGAGATTTTTCTCCAGAACTCTCAAAGTTTGGTTCCACAGGTACATTCAGAAAGCGAGACTTCAAAAAAGCTCTGACCCCTGACTTTTTTTTTCCTCTTTGTGTCATCTCTGATTCACAATATTGGCTTTGATAATTAACATTTTAAGGGGGACAGTTTTTAATTTCTTTGTCTGTAGGTTGATAAACTGTTATAACTATGGAGAAAAACTTTCTCAATATGCAACATTCCAAATGGGTCATAAATTTTATGTTGAAGTTAAAGAAATTTTGACCTTTTTCTCCCAAAGGTTTCTCCTGATTTGTTTGAATGATGCCAAACTTGCGCTCTCTTTATTACTGCTAAGACTTATCCAAAACTGAAGAAAGACTGACTATGCCCAATTAAACTTATACTACAGAATTCATGGGAAATTAGATCTATGCAAATATATTATCCTCTTCCAAAGCATAAGGTTAACAAAATGTTTATTCTATGCCTTTATTTGATCTTTATCTTTTGAAAGTAATGGGGAAAGACATCAGATTTATGAGCGTTTTCAAATAAAATGTTACGCCTGTTGCCCACAGACTGGCAAGATAAAAAACATACTTTTAAATTTCTTCCGCAGTACTTACAAAGTGAGGAGAAATCACACAGCTGACCACACTGCAGCTACTTAATGCAGCTATAAATAGATCATAATAAGCATGTAGTGTATGTGATTGTCTGTGATGATAAATGAAAGGGTGTGAATTTTCAGCATCAGTGGAAAGACAGGAAAAAGAAAAAAAATAACCTTCCTGATTGCAGCTGCAAATGGTAGCAATTTTTGCTTCCTGCATTAATGAATGTAATTCATGTAACACGTATTACATCATTCAACAGCAAAATTCTCACATTCAGTTCACAGACAAAAAGTATTTTAATTAAGAATATCAATGAATAATGACAATCCACTTTCAGAAAAAGCAAAGAAAGACACTTCTTTGGCCATGTAGAAGAGCTGTGATGCAAATATATTTTATCAGTGTAATAAATTCACTTCCCTAAAACTCTTTACCAAAAGAACATCCTTAAAGACGTGTTCTGGTTTATTTGTCTATTTTCTGTTTCTAACCTTCTTTTACATGCAGTATTTAACTGCAAACCTGCATTTTACAGTCTCTAGTGATTGAATCACTTCATCTTCTATAAACATCAAGTTCAAAGAGCTTTCAGCATCTGAACTCCAACACAACATACAAACTAAAATAATTCATTGTCTAGAGACAATAACAAATTTTAATGTGCATTTACAGAGTAAACAGAGGGCTGAAAGGGGTCAAACCAGTCAAAGTGAAGATATGCATTACAAAATCCACACATTACGGAATTATAAACTAAAAAGTGGTGTTTTGTCAAAAAAGGAAATAAAGATGTTTCTTGGTGGCACGACATATAGATAATATTAAAAACTGACTTGCATGAGGACCAAAGTATGTCTACTCTGAAGTTATATCACACAGACTGTAAGCAATTTACAGAATTTAAGTTGGTTTTGCATATACAGGAGTTGCAAAATTAGAGAAAACACACTGAAATATAGAACGCACACACAAACAAAAGGATGTATATATATAAACCTCCACATAGTCATCAGGGGTTGGCCTAAGTTGGTACTTGCCACCATTGAACAAGAAATAAACAGAAAGACAGGAAAAATCCCCAAAGGGAGAGAAGAATAATGTATTGAAAAGCAAAAAGAAAAATCTCAAAAGTAAAGTATCCTCAAATGTTTCTCTGAAACAATATTTCCTAGTCTGCTGAGCTCCTTTGTACAATATATTTTCTCCTTCCTATTCTTCATTAAAAAAAAAAAGAAAAAAAAGAAAAAAAAGGTTTTTTGATAAAATTTCTGTGTATTCTATTCATGTTAAATTACTATGGTTTTTTTTCATTATTTGGCCTCTTTTTGCTTCCAGGCTGCAACGGTTCGGTTCTTTCAGTGTAGGAAATCAAATGTCATCCATGGTTAATTCTGTAATACTGAGGACTCGCAGGCCAACCCCTGAGAAGTCAAGGATGAGGCTTCTCCTTGCCGAAAGAAAAGGAAACTAGGTCTTGCTGTTACAAAACGCTTGATTACATCACACCAGTTCTCTTCAAATAAAATATCAGTGATACGCCAAAGAAAATAAGGTATATCAAGAAAACATGTGGTATCCTCTTCTTTTTTATATTTATTTTATTTTACTTTATTTATTTAGTAATTTTGTTTGTACTTCCTGAAGAAGGTGCTCCTTGTGTAGAGATTTAGAGTACATTGGGTGCAGAGTGGTGGTTGGAGGTTAGGGTCAACTTTGCTGTCCGCTCCGTGGATTTTACAGGCGATTTGCTCTTTGCTTTAAGAAGAGAAAGTGATATTGGAAAAAGTCAGCACTTTTAGATTAAAGCAAAGCACCCTTCACAAAGCCACAAACAAGAAGCAGGACAGAAAGTCCATGGCTTGTAGCTATCCTCGCACCTGCGGAAGAAGTTATAAGATATTCGCTCATCTTGCAGATTTCCAATGCTCCTTATAAGGCTGTTTTAAACATATACATTTATTTACTTAATTAGCTTGCCAGGTTGGCTCTGGTGCCCATGAATGTCTTGGCATGCACTGCAAATAACAACACATACAAAGTATTTCAGTCCCAGGGAGGTTTTTTTGTTTTGATTTGCTTTTTTTTTTTCTTGTCTGTCTTTTTAAACAGTATTACCCAATGAAACCATAAACCAAGAGGAACAAAGCCAAACACCTTCTACTTCAGAGTGCTCTTTACAATATCATTTCCAGCATCACATCATTGACTGCTGACAAAAACGTCATCTAGTGGTTAAAGAGTGTTTTCTTGTAAACCAAAGGAGATACAGGTAAATGGCTGTGCTATTTACAAGGGGGAAACAGACTGCCAAAAGGTTTGGACTACTCATTTTTGAGAAATCGTATTATCCCAAACTTTGTTTTCTTTTTTTTTTTTTAAAGCTATGAAAACAATGGCTCATATAATTATTTGTAAACCCATGACTTTATATTTAGTATGCTAGGAGAATGAAACCGTTCGGGGCTAGATCGATTAAACTGAAATGTTCACACACCAAGGGCATGAGTATTTAGTTGTCTTACATGCCAAGTCTCAATGCTTGATAACTCCCCATATCATCTAGAATTACATTCAGAATTTGAAACTAATTACTTGAGGTCAAAACTATAAATGTAATTTGGTAGCACTGTAAGTAGAAGTTCAGATTATAACAGGTTGATGCATGATTAATAGATTTTATATCTGTGTCATATATTTGAAAAGGATAGATATTATTGATGGTTAGAGGTATTAGTCCTGTAACAGGGTAACAATGATGTTATAAGCAATCGATTATAATGATAGACTTGTAATAAATTGTTGGTTGTTTCTTTGTTTGTTTTTAATCTATTAATCATGTATAGGATATTTTTGCAAAGAACTTTATATCAATCTAAATTATGGATTTCATTGCAGTCCCCAAAAGCACATTTATCTTATAATTAGAAATATACACAATAAAAACAAAAAGAAATCCAGGCAAGTGCTTGATTTTTAAAAGGTTTTCAGATGTAACACCGTTCTCTGTATCTGCTGACTATAAGTGAAGCAATAAGTATTTCTGTTCCTGTCATTAGTAATTTTTTTCCTTCTTGAAAGGGGGATTAAACCAAATCACAGATTTTAGATAAACACTACTTGCTTTGGTAAATACATGGTGTGAGATGTTATATATATAGTGGCTGCCATAAAACATTAAATCCTCTGTCACACACACAAGACCTTCTAAGCAATAATGATATTTCAATTAGACGTGTGAACTGAATTGCTAAACAAATATTAACTTTTAAATTAAAATTTGTCTCAAAGACATTACTAACATTTTTCCAAGAGAAGTCCAGGGGAACTTGGAGCTTAGTTTCTACTGAAAGAAGACGTGAGTGGGAAGCCTACTGTTCTTTTGCCTGTCTGGTAAGATTACTTGCACTATACTGCCATAGTTTGCTGTGCTTCTCAGGACACTTGTTCTGTACTACAAACAAACAAATGCACAAGCAAATTCGCTGCAACTTTTTTTCTGTGTGTTGTACACAGGAAAATAAACAGATAGTATTAATGATCTTGAACCCAAGAGTTCAGTTTCTGATTTTGTTTTTACTGCAGCATGACTTTGTTCTCTCTCTGTAAAACCTGTCATTTGGCAGATTTTTATGAAAGCTTTTCTTTCCCTAATGAAGCTAGCAAAACTTAGAATCTTTGTTAATGTTAGATCATTTCCTGATGTATTGAATTATTACTTGTTTTATTCCATTTAGATTTTTTTCTTTCTGATTGAACCAAGGAAGTATGACTTAATACAGCTCTAAAGAAGTCTTTGGAGATACACTTCATATGCACAAAATACATATAATGGAACTTGGAAGAATCTCATGAATGTATTTTAAAAGTGTTTTTGTAACAATTAATAAGGTTACAGTTGAAAATCTAAAGCTGTGATGTGCAGAAGAGAAAAAGTATGATATAAAAAAAGTTTAACTCAAAATATGTCACAGTGGGAAAAGCAGCACCATATTTGCAGACCAAATATTCTCTGATTTTTATTTTCATTTTGTTTTTTTCAATAAGGTAATCTAGAGATCCCCAAATTAGAGGGTAATGTATGATGCACATACATAACCTTTTTATTTATAATGTTCAATTTCTGCATAAATCATGACTTTCCTTCAATTCATTTTACATGTTCTACATCTTCTTTAAACAGCAAGTTTGTCTATCTTGCAGGGGATTTAGATTAGAGTATATGCAGTAAATACAAGCTAAAGCAATTCTGAACGCATTGGAAAAAATTAGGGGACATAACAACTGAAACAATTTCAGTTTCTATGTGAAGAAAGGGGCTGTTAGGATTGTTGGGAAAAACTGTAATAGTGTCCTCTTCAAGGTTTTGGGAACTGGTTATTAGATCTTAATCTGATTTAATAGTTTCCAAAATGCTGCTTAATCCAGAGAAATTTTCAGTCATATATCAGCCCACATAAAATTGACTTGCAATATACAGTGACATATATGGATATTAGGTGCCCTCATCTTTTCAGTTACATTTATGAAATAAAATTAAAGCTTTAGTATACTCAAGTTTCATTTTTATTTTCCAGAGAATAAAGAATTGTAATTTTTCTTTCATAAACCTAAGTATTTGTTAAGATTTTGCAAGAGTGAAAGCTGCAAAGGTAGAACAAGAATATAGCAAAACAGAAAGCTGCTCTTTCATATTTTTTCCTTTATTTTTTTTGTTCTGTAATTTTTGCTAATATTTTATTATTTTGTATTTCATCTTGAAAAAAAATTGACCAAAAAAATCCATAAATTTCCATTTTGACTTAGAATCTGGAAGTAATAGGGTGCTTAAATCAGAAACTCAGTTCCACTGTATCCAAATTCAATCTACCATTCTGACTAGGACTTGAACAGTATCGCCTGAACTGTGAGCACCTTGATGTAAGTTGTCTATCTGGATGTGGATTTGCTAAACTGATTACTCATTATCCCACCATTTCAAGCATTATTTTCTAATTAAGATAATGAGAGCTAAAAGAAATTTTATTGCAGGTCAACAACACTCGGTAAAGCTGGACTGCAATTATGTAATCTTCAAAGACAGTCACTCAGAACTGTCATGTAATGTATGTATGTATTATTTCTACATTATTACGTAAACTCCACTTGATGTGGGTCTGACATTCTCACCACTCTCACAGTTTTGCCTGTCAGCCACGAGGATCCAGTAAATTCTTCTTGTGAATATGTAAATCCCCATTAGTTGTCTTTTATTTCCTGCTCCTAACATATATCCAAAAAGGGTAAATGTCCCTGAAATACTTGGCTTTCTTCTGTAAACAAATGTTATATTGCCAAAGGCATGTGATGATGAGTTTTTGTTCAACAGCATGAACGATTAGTTCATGCCATTAAAGTGCTTGAAACTGTGTTTTATTCAAATTTATGATTTACTTAAATGTTAGGAGCACAAACAAAAAAATAGTGATAAATAATTTGGACCCTGGAGTTTAAAATAAAAAAAAAGAAGTCTCTGTCATAAATGCTCATATTTCAAAGCTCACAGTGTATGAATCCCACAGCCAAACATCAATTTTGCTCCGTCAATGAAATTAATTTTAGAGTATCTAAGTATAAAATAAAGGCACCAGAAGTTATAAATGCTTAGTAAAATGCAACTGGTCAAAAAGGTAGTTACTCATTCCATGCCTGAGTGTAGCCAGGCATGATCCCTTGCCTTCACTTAGATATTGATCAGACAAAATCTGTGTCTGATACATGGGATCTGGGGACACAATCAGGGATGGTTGATTAATTTTGTCCATTTATTTTTCACAATTGGATGAAACACTGAACTGTGAACAAAGCAGCTGCCTCAGGAACTAAAATTTTAGCATCTTCTATTTCTAAGACTGCCTTACATGGTAAACCACCCTGGGTCTCAAACAGTTTTCATCTGCCAGAATTGAAGTTTAGCAACTTTGGCATTCCTGGTGCTAAGGTTTAGGATTTCTCTGGGATATAAGAGCATTCAGCATTCTGAGCCTCAATGCCTTCAGAGCCTCTGAAAATTGTCTCCTTACAGTTGTGTGTAAAATGCACAATGCATTTTCATACAAATAAAAGAAGGGATTTGAAAATTCAACAGCATTTATTTAGTACTTTAATAAATGTATAAGTTTTTTAGGGTATCCTTGAGTTTCCTTCAAGTAGTAACCCACCAATCACAGGAAAGAGTAGAGTCCTGGATTTGTGCTGACCAGTACAAGAGAAATACAGCCAGCCACACAAAAGTTCATCTCAGATTCTCTGTGCTTATATAGGTACATGTATTTCAGAGACATATATTTAGGCTGTGTTGGGTATGATGTTTCCATCTTTAAAGGTCTGGTTTTGCAAAATTTAGCTTTGTTTTATACTTTTAGATTTTGAATACTTTTCTTGTCAGCCCCAGTTGAAACCACACAAAATCAAAATTTTGCATTTTTTCCATGTAAAGTAAGTAAAAGTTCATGTGATACCTGCCTTAATTTTACTGGGGACATAAATTAACCATAAGATTACTTGGAGGATATTTGCAGTTTTATTTCCATCAATTTTGGTAAAATTAAGTACAGCTGATTTTATTTGAAGTTTTATTTGAATATATCTCACACAGGTTTTCAATAAACAGATTCTTCCCCTCTGGTCTACCAACTCCTATCATCCATATTTCTCTGAATTCCATAAATCACAATTGTGTATGTATCTTCTGCATTGATGGGATAAATATACCTACACTGAGGAAGAAATTTTCTTATCCACCAGTGTAAAGTCCCCCTTTCCCTCTTTGGGGGAATTATTTCTCAACTGTATTTTAGGGCTCAGTCACCTGTGTTTGATTTTGGGGAACTGAATGACTGAATGAACAAGAGCAGTAAGTATCATTCATATTCAATGAAGACCCTTTTGCTAAGGCTTTTACTCCATCTTTCTCCATTGGCCGTACAGTAATCAGCTTAAAATAGTGTGATTAGTTCATCACATACTGCAGAGAGCAGATGAATTTGTCTCACACACCAGAAGAAATTTAGAGCAGGTTAGGTACTCAATTTTCTTGAAGTCTACTTAGACTTTGCATTCAGCATGTAGCTCTGTTCATCCAAGGTCTATTCTTTTTCTGTTAGTGATGCCCAGAAGAGGCGATGAGAAAGAGAGATGGGATTCTAGGTGGATGCTTAATCCTTAGCTTTTACTAGATAAGGCACCAAAAGGTGGTCAATCTTGCAATGGGGCAAAACCAGTTACAACTTTCCAACCCTAAAGAGAGGAGAGGGTTCTTTCAGAAATCTGAGCCACAATAACTTCAGGAGCCCTTGTGGGCTAAGGCAGGTCACAGCCTTTACCTTGCTGTCAGCTGCACCTCAGGTTATGTTCTAATGCAAACTTGAGATGGAAATACTTGGAAGAGAAAAAAATAGAGACTTCAAATATCGGTGGGATGTAGGAAAAATGATATTTGGCTTCAGGTAGTGGTCCAGAACAAGCCATAGTAAAACTATAAAAGAACAATAGATAGAAGTAGGAAAGGAGAAAGAAAGAGGAGTGGGACTTTGAATAACTTCTGCATTTTCACAATGCCAAGATGGACAGAAGTAGCATTAAGGGTATACTGGTGTGAAATAACCTGGAATTTTGCATTCAGATCACTTTTTACATCATTCCTGACATTAACTCTCACCTAGAGAAACATTTAATTCTTGTCATTTTTGTCTTTCTACTAGAACATATCTGAGAGTCATCATTCCCTGTTTAATTCTTTAAAAAGTGCTCTTGTTCATGTCTCGTTCTTAAACCTCATGGGTAGAGTCAGGCTTCCTAACTGGGCCATCATACACTATGAAGAAGCTAAGAGAATCTCTAATGTCTTTCTCAAAGATGAAAACAAGATCACCAAATTGATTCAACCCTGTCATCCTTTGCCTCGAACAGACAGGAGGGAGGTGTGAGATCCTTAAACCTATAATTAAAATGGGCAGTTCATCAACATTTATAGATTTTTGTACATTTCTGATGAAAACAACCAAAAGTGACTGTTGAGTTTGAACACAGCTTTTTCAGAGAGATTAACTGGTCAAGTGTACTTGACTTAGCCAATTTCTCCACTTTCCCTGACTTTCTGAAGAGAATGACATTCTACATACAGTCACAAATGTGCAAACATCAGCCATTTGTAGCAGATATCCTATTTCTCTTCCTTCTTTTAGCTAGTGTTTGGACTTGCAAAGTTTTAAAATCTTTTCACATGTGTAAGTAATGCATTGACTTCAGCTGCTCCTATTTCAGTGAGAGAGTATTTTTTGGGAAAATTGTTGCTAAAAGAGGTGTTTGCATACAGTCTGTGAAATATCAGTGTTAGCTATTTAAATAAAACTTGTGTGAGAAGCAGTCCAGGAAACAATGCCTATTGCAGTAGTTCAGATCTGAGGGGGAGAGGTGCAAGCTTAACCAAGCGCAATTGATAATTGGTATTGTTTCAGAACAA
The DNA here is from genome assembly GCA_013186435.1 of Turdus rufiventris. Taxonomy (NCBI): domain Eukaryota; kingdom Metazoa; phylum Chordata; class Aves; order Passeriformes; family Turdidae; genus Turdus; species Turdus rufiventris. The sequence continues at coordinate 7,238,779 of PYHW01010717.1, forward strand.
TTAGCAGTAGGTTTTTTGATTGTTCTTATCAGCACTGGTCACTTTTCCCTCTCATTCTTCTCTTTCATCCTATCTCTCAAAACCAGGGATAAAAAATATCTTAGACATTTTTAAAGTGTGACAGAAAAAATATAAACAGATGCATTTGTATTTATCTGTATGAAATGACTGATTCTGAAGCAAATGCCTTTTTTTTTTCTGACTGTTCTGTGGTAACTCATCTTCTTTCAATACTTTCATATGCCCTATACTGAAAGAAGGTGGAATTTAGGCTGTTAACAAAAATGCTTGAATTGACTTTTTTTTAGTAGCCAGCTTGTGCTGTTGTAACTAAACGTGATTCCAACACAAACTGCTCAGCATTTTTGTAAAGTGTGTATAAATGTGTTTATATTTGATATATGCCACATTTAGTTAAATAGTAAATGGAGCCATTTTTGAAAGATACCATAAAGTTACAACAGGACTTTGAAGAAAAAGAGAATTGCACTTGTCCTTTTGCCCCTTTGTTTTTTGTAACTCGTTAATTCTTTCATCCATTGGAAAGAAAATTTAGGTGCTGATACTTAATATGACACTATCATCTTCAATAGCACTGTCATGAAATACATATAAAAAGAGGGGATTGTAATACAGATAGAGTAAAAATTATGATTTTAAAAAAATATTTCAACATGTGACATGCAGTTCCCCCTATTCTCAATTTTCACACCTGACATTTAGGCATATGTCTGGCATACAGTCAACATGGTCTCCTGTTTACATCATTTATATAAGATCTATTTTCACAGAATTCAGCTAGATTTCCATTGGATGTGTGTTTTCTTCTGTCTGATTCCTAGATGGTAAGTGTTTTGAGGCAGGGACCATTCCTCTTATCCTTTGTTTTCCTGGTGAATAATGCAGTTGTTATAGAGATCAGAACAATATCTCTGACTAACAGAAGGTTCCTCTGTCTAAGAGCTATGACTCACAAGTTTTTAATGGGTTTAGCTGGAGCAGTTTAAGATGATAGTGCCTCCATCTCTCTGCCTCCCCCTCTTATGGAAATTAAATCCCCAATAGTAAAAGTAATACAAGCAAACCCTGTGCTATCTCTTCATCTATCTCAATATAAGAGCTCTGATTTAGTTTATCAGCTGTCATAGATGCCTTTATGTCAATACAGAGGCTTGGCACTGTGAACTAGGAAAGCTGAGCAGTGGACATGGATTCCCTCCATCCAGATTTGGGGCAATAACTTCTGATTGTAGCAAGACAAATACTTTGTGTGGCAACATTTTAAACTGCTAGAGCTTAATCAGTGTTCACAATCCAAAGCCTTCACCCTTATTTGTTTTGCAAATTAAAAAAAAAATAAAATTAAAAAAAAATCACCCCTACAACTACATACACTAGTTTGAAAATGGTGTACTGTGAGAATGAAGCTCAAAGTATTTGTGCCAAATACATCTGAGATATGGATCAATCATAACCATGAAATATCATTAGTCAATATTCAAAGACTCTTTAGGTAAAAGATGGTCACTGTATAGTCGTGGTAATAATTCAGAAAAGTAAAAAATAGGTAATTGACCTGTTGTTTTGTCAGTGTTTCAGGCAGCCACAAACCTATGTAGTCATATTATCTGACATTATAATTCCACTAAAGAGTCTTGCTCCCTCTGAATGTACAGCTCCCTGTGAGACTTAGTGCTAGTTCTTGGCTTCATGATTGATTTATTGTTGCTCCTTGACAAAATATCTTGTCTTTTCAACTCTTTCTTTCACAGAATGAACTGGAGATGGATACACCGTCTCTGTAGTCTTGTTGAAGTTATTTTTATAATCCTTATAGCCCTGTGGCTATGATTTGGTGATCAAAATCCTCAGTCAGTGTCACAGGAAACAACAGCAGCTGAGGTAATCACAGCAGTAGAAATAGGAATGGCAGCAGAAGCAGCATCCAGATTTTTTCTTTGTATTTTTGTTGGTTGATGAACACACAGATTGAATGTTTGAAGCACTGTAAATGGGGCTGTGCAGCTAACTTTCACACTTCTATTCGCAGAAAATTAGGCAGCTTTTTTCCAAGATAGTAGCATTTGTGAGTAGGTGGGGGAACAAACTTCAGTGAGATGGATCTGACTAGAACACCCACACACAGACAGGATAATAATTTGCACTGCCAAAAAGTACAGTGGCAACTTCCTTATGATAGGGTAAAATGGAGTTTGGAGTAGAGTCTTCTCAAGGTAGCCAGCAAGATCATTAGTTGCTCTTCAAATACCATCCAGCTTTATCATCAACAAAGAAGAATTAATTGATCACTACTGTAGTGAAAATATAGTAACAGTCTCTGGAATATCTTTGAAGCTTTTAAATTATTTAATCAAATATAAAATCCCTCTCTAGGGAATAAGAAGATACTGAAATTGTTGAGCTTTCTGGCTAGTCTAGGCTAAGGTTTCAAAGAGAAACTCTAGAAAAAAAAGTTGATAAAAGGTGATGAAAAAGCATACAGAAAAAAAAATGAAGCAACAAGACCCATGATTAAAAATGCCCTCTTCCCCTGAATCTGTGAGCTGACAAGAGGAGTTTTAGGTGTTTTCCTTCCCTTTATTCAGTTCCCAGAAATCTTCACTATCCTAAACTTTTTCAGGTGGTACAAGCAGGGCAAAGCTTCAATTCTTCTTATAATTCACTCACACATTATGAGTAGAAGAGAATTCATCTTCATCCTCCTCCTTTAGCCAATTTTTTCGCTATTTTAGATGAATGACATCCTTTAGACTTCAGCAGAGTTGTATTCGTTCCAGCCAGCAGATAATTGCACCCATTCTTTTTCATTTTATGTGATGCAAAGGATTTTCACAATGAAGTGAGGCACCATAGATGGGAAACTTCCTGCTTCTCATCCGAAAAAAGCGAAAATATCCTCAGCTTTGCTGTATATCTGTCAAGTAACAAATGGGTTGTGTTCTGAAGCAAGGAAATCCCAATTTCAAGAGCAGCCCCTGTCACATATACTGCCATCTCTGATGACCCAGTGCAATCTGTCTGATTGTGAAGCAATGAAAAGCAATTTGAGTGAGCTGACAAACAAATCATACGCATCTTTCACCCACCCTTTTTTTTCCTCTTCTTCCTTTATTTTCTTCTCTTTGTTTACTGATTGTGTGCCCACCTGCAATCTTTCTAGTGATATTTATCAAATAAAGTTGTATCAGGTATGTGGAACAGAACTACTGTGATCCTGCTACTCTGAGAGCTCTTGAGCAGACTCCTACCAGACCTCTGTATGTGAATTTTATTCTAAATGTAAGTTAGTTTGAAAGGTTTACTTTTAAGCAGCTAAAAGAGAGGAAGACATATGACTAAGTGTGTATGTAGCAATGATAGACAGTGAAACACTGGTGGTAATGTTGCTAGAAGAATAGGAAAGATCTCAGTCCACGTGCATTATACAAACTGCAATGCAGATTTGTAAAGGGCAAAATTATTTTCTTTGTACATTTAGTTTCAACTGTGTCTGCTCTCACTGTTTTGTGACTGGCTTTACAAGACAAAAATAACTAATGCAGCATCCATATGCCATCATTTTTGCAGAAATATGAGTTACAGTGATGCTGTCATATATTTAAAAACAAATTCCGTTATCGTCTCAAGAAATTTCAGAAGCCAATTATTTTCTCTTGTGGTTTATTATTAGTGTTTAACCATGGGAATAACTAAGTCTGGAAATAATATCTCTGATTTCAGAAAGAATATGTTTGTAACAAAGCATACTCAAGTAATCAGTCTGGTATGGGCATGTGGGATTGCACAACTGCTCAAACCTGTAGAACAAGAAAAAGGAACAAGTAGTGGCTGGTGATTGCTTTCTCTTCTTAATTCTTCAACTTGTGATTTTATAAGAGGGATACAAATGAATAGAAGTTGACAGTGGTATTATATTGGTGATTGGCATTGGCATGAGGGATGGCTACAGAAAGTAGATAATGTTGTGCTTGTGACAGGAGTTAGAACTGCAGATACACCAAGAAGAGTTTGTTTCCAGGTCTAGGTATACTCAGCACTAGGAACAGGATTTTAAGTACTTGTATGCATTTTGTTCTATCAATAAATACACACATGTAAGAAATTAAGATGCGGGGTTTTTTTTAAAGAAACATCAGGCATTATTGAGTTGATTTTGCTTTGGAAATCCTGGCCTAAAAAGCCAACGAATGGAGGGTTAGCTGCTGTAGATGTTGTCAATGAATTTATTAAGAGCATATTAGCACTTCTCAGACGTTTACAGTTTCAAGGTCGAGAGCTAACTAGTTATTAGGGCTACACCAACTAACATGGTTTTAACTGATTCCATTATTTTGAGAAGCTAAAAGAAGTAGAGCAGTATCTTATCATGAAGAGGGAATCAACATGTATTTCAAGAGAAAACAGAGGTTGTAGTGTATACAGGTGTAAATTGGAATAGTGTTTTTGCAAGTATTTCTGGGAACAGCTGAATAATGTTCACAACTTTTGCTTTCATGAAGTCCAAAGGAAACAGAGACATGACTTTGCTGTGCCACAATCACAGTAATGGGTGGTGCTTCCACTCAGTTTCTAAAACAGTAACTATGCAAACCAAAGATTCTTTTAGGGAAGAAAGTAATGGTGGCTGTCACCTTGGGGGAGGCCAGAGCAAATATTTTGTTCCTTTGCTTTGAGAGGAGATGGAACATAAATTAAAAAGAATAAAAAAAAAAAAACCCAAAATATAGAAATGTCCTCCGTTTATCAGTATGAACTGACTGAAGAAGAAATATCCTCTTTTTTTTTTTTTTTTTTTTTTTTTTTTTTTTTTTTNGATTAAGGCCTGACGATAACCTTCTCAGTATTATTCATTATTCATGATGCCAAGAATCCAGGTCATTCTGCTTAGGTAAGTAAGTACCACCTTCTCCTCTGAGCTCCTTTTCAAGTCACTCATTGGAGCTCTACCATCATCACAAGAAGTTCTGGCATGTAGATAGCTTAATAAATGAATCTGTTAATTCATGAATGAACAAAAAAGTTGGTAGAAATGTGCAGAGTCTGTATATAAGCAGGCAGAAAATTGACCTAATTGTCACATCTTCATTTGTAATTCTCTGAGACTGATCTTCTTGAGTCTGGAAAGCAACTAATGGCTTTGAGTTCTTTAGCAGAGCATTGGCAGAACAGGAAGAACTTGGGGGATATTCTCAGCACAACAAATTCTTCAGCTGGTTTTGTTGCTATAAATGTTGAGTGATTTGAATGCAGGCAGCAGAGTTAGTTTAGATTTGTATCCATGAAACATTGATATTTGCTGCAGCTTGGAGATTATTTAGTTCCTTTCACCTGTACTCATTTCAGCTCTTGGATCCCTTTAATTCCTTAAAATTGCAAAGCTTTGTCATAACTGTACTTTTACCTTTGGACTAATTTGGGTTCTTTTGAATTATTCAGGAAAAAAACATGTCTGTCACTCCACCTGCACAGGGCATTTTTCCTATGTATGCAGATTACTCTGGCAAATTATTAAGATTCCTATTAAGCTGTGATGGCTACTTTATTTGCCCATAATTACAAAATGAAAGGGTCAGGCTGTGTTGGCTTTGACTTCAGTTTTCCTGACTTTTTTGACTTTGAAATAGTTATTTAGTGCTTCTTAGTATATTATGTGAAGACTCTCTGTGGGAGAGGATTTCATTAGCTATTTCTTCCTGTATTGAATCTCCATGATGCTTACAGTAATAAATATACTGGTTTTTTACACAGAGATAATATTTTTCAGAGCAGTGCAAAATAATGAATGGGCCTTGTAGCACTTTAATTTGACAGCTGTGGCTATATAGCTCCCTGACAGTTATCACAGATATTCTTACTTTTGAGCAAAGTAAGAGAATAGCAGAAATATCTGCTCAGTTGGGAAGTGCTGATGTTTTAAAATGGTAGTGTCTATAAAATGCTCTTAGAGCTACATAATAAATATCTATTTTTAAGAAATAAACAAAATTCTGCAATGTACTTCAGGATAGAAGGAGTAGAGTTTATCTACCCTTGAAAAATAAATTTTGGAGACAAAATATTCATATATTCAGAGTCAACCTTTCACATATTAGTAGCTGAGTTCTTCAGCAGTAGCTGAATTCAGAATTCCCAATAATTCTACTGTGTCATGTTTTTCATTGTTGTAAAGGTATTTCACAATAATTTGTGACCATGGCAGTAAAATTAATTGTTTGCCAATAACTACATACCAGCTCTCTATACTGGAGAATATTTGATACAATTACCTATGGTTAATAGTACTTTTCTCTTCAAGCAGTAGTGCTGAAGTCAGTGTTTTACTCAACATGAACATACATCACAGTTTGTAGGTCTTTCAAGTAAAAATATGTACTTAATTATGATACATTTGTATTCAAGCATGTTTCTAGGTTCTAGGCTGAATGGATACATTACTTACATATAATGTAATCACACAGCAGTGGATGCATAAATATGGTTAACATGATGCTAAAGAGGGGAAGATTTTCTCATTTGAAAGTCAGGAGGCTGTGTTGATTCTGCATCATAAAAAGATATCCTGTTAACATGTACAACCACTCATTTCTGCTTTCTTTGAGGTCTCACAACTGACATATCCGCTGCCTGAGCTGAAGCTGCTCCTCTAAGTTAGATCAAGCTAAAACTCCCTTCTTCTTTGTGCTCCTGTGGGTATTTTAATTACTATAGAACAACTGTAAAATGGAATGAAAATCCAAATCTCACCACATCTGGAAGGCAAAGATGTTCTCAAGTAAAGGAAAGCAAATCTTGGTTCTCAACTGTAGAACTGATTTTTAAAAGTATATGAGTGATTTCTGGTACACTTTTATTTCTTCAGTAGAAAAACTACACCTCTGATGAATGCAGCATTTGTCAGCACTTTGGCATAAAAAATGAACTAATAAACTAAATTATATTTTATTTGTTCCATTTTTAAATTATTTTATTAGGATTGTCTGTACTTGATCCATATTAATCCTTGCTCAAGCAAAAAATTAAAGGGTTTTTTTGTTGTTTTTTTTTTTTTTTTTTAAACAGGGACCTTTCCATGCAATAACATACAGGACTGCAAATAAGAAATGTCCAGTAATCAGCCAAGACATTGCTTGGACTGGACATAAACGATACTACAGAGTACATTATATATCCAAAATAATTTAGAGGATTAGCAGCTTTGTGCACACTTTGGCCACAATGCAGTATAGTCTGTTGCTACATATTTAATAAACCTCTTTTACTATTTTAATTAATTTCACACAGGGTGGAATAGAAAGCAGAGTTTTCCCTTTATGGAATAGTCTGCTTCTTTGAAATGTATGAGTCCAATTGAAAATAAGAAGCATATGTGTTCATCTGAAAGGAAAGCCATGGTAGAAAGGTGGTTTTCAAGCAAGAGCTCAAAAATGAAAATGGCTCCATTTCAGGGAAAGAAAACTGAATGTAACTTACATAAATTTTAAAAAGTGTATATAGAGATAAAATAGTGATAGTATATGCATCACCTTTTTTAACAGCAATAAGAATTTTTAGATGAATAATTGCATTGTTCTAATCTGTAAGGAATTGCATTTTCGTTATTAAAAATTCTAACTTTTCTTGCCTGTAACTTTGAAGTGATTTCACAATAGGTGTGCTATAAAATTTGTTGGATTCAGTTTTTGATTTAATAACACACTAGCAGTAAAATGATTCATCAGAGTTAATTAGCTTTCACTATATATTTTAAGGTAGATTTATGCCTTACAGTGGCCTTTGGTATAAACAGAAGTAACTCAGAAACCCTTAAACTTGCACAGTTTGATTTCCAGATGTTCTACAACATCTCAGTTTCTTGTCTTGTCCATTTCTCTATTGCCATCATACAGAACTGCACCTCCAGTACATTCACGTACCTTTGCATAAGTGTAAATTTTATGGTATCAATATAGAAAATGAAGACTGATATTTATTACAGGTTATGTATGCACTGCTGAAAAAATCTCCCCAGAAAGACATATAGAATGTTAATTTCTACATGACAGACAATGGAGGCACTGCCATTTTAACCCCTGATTCAAAGCCAGTGATCAAGGCATCTGAAGATGACAAACACACATTCTCTGGCACAGCCATGGTCTTTCTAAAGCCTAGAGAAACTACCTGGTGTATCTAAGGTCTGCTTAGATTCAGAAGTGAAGTTCCTTTTGAAAATAGGATTGACAGCGAAAGTAGATTAATTTTAACAAATGTTGAAGATATAAGTTAGGTGACTGGTGTAAAATAACTTAGGAAGAAACACATCTGGATGAGTGTTTTATTTAATTTATCATGCACAGACATCTTAAAATCAGATGAGTCATTCTGTGACATGTCCCTGTCTCTCCACACACACTACAGGCAAAACTAGACTTTGGTTTGAGAGCTAGCCTTAGGTGGGTAAAACTGGTAGAGATAAAATCCACGTATAGAAGTTTAAGGTTTTTTGCTTCTTCTGCTCAGAATTTTATTCTTCAGATTTTGGGAAGTAAAGAGATAGCAGGAAGAACAGAACCAGAGAGGAGGAACAAATGAGCACCACACTCTTCCTAGTAACAATTCCTGGTTACCACATGGTTTAGCCTCCTTTTACATGCTGGTAAGAAATCAAATGAAAGCTCAAAATGCTTTACCATACCTGATTGTGGACTTTGTTTGGGGATTTTGGCTGCTGCTTCAGGGCTGGAGGTGGCACGTACACGCTGATTGGCGGAATTGTGGATGCTACTTGGGACAGCTGCTGAGATGTTTTTACGAGGTTTCATGTCTTGCAACCACATTGGGGATGCCTCAAAGGCTTGCATTCGCCGAGAGTGGCTGTTAGCATTGACTTTGAGAAATGCCTGGGCCTTGTATTCCTGAAGGTCTCCATAGTTGGCATCGGTTACCCTGCACTCATACAAGCCTTCATCCTTTTTCCTCACTTTTGAAATCTGAAGCTTGTGGGAGATGTCATTCCCTTGTACTTTCACTGTCTGCAAATTTTCCAAGAAAAACAAGGAAAAAACAGAGAAAAAAACATCATCATGCATTCTTCTTTCTTAGGAAAAACTCTATGGGCATAGCACCAATTTGCTCAATGGTGTGATTGTGCTTACTGCAGGGAAGTTACATCAAGGATGAATTTGGCTAATTGTAGGATGCCTGACATCATCTTTCCAAATCTGCTTAGATGGTTTGCTCTGAAATCTAATTAGTCTCAGAAAAAATACCCAAACTACCATGTTCATTCCATTTAATTGCTTAAGATCATGAACATTCTTAATGAGCTTTCTTATGTAAACCTAGTATCCTTGCACTTCATTGGTTAAACCTTTCCAGTTAGTTGGCTTTATTGAATAATTCAGTTTCTGAACTACTGCATTAACAATTTTGTTGAAGATGTTTGCCAAGATTTAAACTATGTTAATAACTATTAATTAGATTAGCTCGTACTCTTTCTACATTGAAACTATATTTTACATTCAGTTTGTCTCCTTCAAGTGCGTCTACACCATTGGTATTTTTTCTGTTAATGATAACAAGATGTATTGTGTCAGGTCGTTTCTTTTGTCTTGTTTATCTGTGTGGTTACTATAAGCACATATTCAGAATTGTTTTAAGAGGTGCCAGCTAAAATAAGATTCCTGATTTATTTTTAATTATTTCTAATACCTGAGGACAATATAACATTTTTATTTCCAATAATTAAAACACACATGAGTAAATTATACTTCCAGAAATGTGTGAAAGGTATTAAGATGCACTGGGAAAAGTTAACACAGGTTTCTTTCTGTATGTTCATCACTTTAGAGAATTTATATTTAATTAATTTTCTATTACTCTCTATCTGAATTAATATATGTTGTCCCACAGGAAGCCAGTTAAAAGGTACTCAGTGGGATAAAGATCTTCAGCTTTGAAGAACTTCTGAACGTCATTTACTTCGACCATAACATAAACATTGTCACAAAGGTTGCTTCGTGTCGTATCAATGACAGCCAATAAGGAGACATCAAGATGATGAATACATGGTAAATAACAAAACCAGAGAACTGCTAGACTGAAGCTAGACACATGTTATTGGGGATTATACTATATATTGCTTCTGACAGCTTGGCCTGCTGTAGCAACCAGTGTTGGAAAAGCACCTATTCTTCCTTCTTGATAAATGGAAGACCAATACTCATGAATATGTCGTTGCTTTAAGGTACTTGACAGACTTTATAGACTGCTGTGTTGTACCCAGCTCTGAATTTATACTTGGCAAACTGAGTTGAAAGTATGGATTACATACTTACAGGCATAATGTATTCAATATTAATTGCACAGAAAATGCTGGATAGTTATTTAAATCCTATTCAGTAATAATACATCTCTACTGAACAAATCATATTCAGCAAAAGGATTAAACAAGATTTATATGAATGGAAAGAGGATTGGTAGGTCGGATTGAACCTTCATTTGTTCCTATGCAAGAGCCATGAAGTCAACAGTGCTGCATAGCCCTGGTGAAAAACAGAATTGTTTTTGACTTTTGCATTTGAAATGTATAAACTGCTGCAGGCAACACATATGCATGTTTTCAGTTTGTGCTGCTTCATCATTTAGAACAGATAGAAATGGTGCATTTCAGCACACATCTAGCATTTTGAAAAAATACTTATTAAATGTACTTTAGTTTTCATGATGATCATTTACATTAGTACTAATGGAGCTGTGTATACCTTAAAAAACAAAAACAACAAAAAAACTTCTGGCTACATTCGTAAAAAGTAGGTAAAAAGTAGATTTTAGACAGGTACTTAATGTTGACTATTTTTATTACAAATATAAATGTTTTATGCAAACTTATAGGAACACTGTAAATATCTTCTCATGAATTATTATTACACATAATGAAAGAGATTTGTAACTTCAAAGATGAGACAAGCTTTACAGTCTATATTGTGTCTCAGTTCTTATGGCTTTTTTCAGGGATTTCAATGAGCCAGTATTGATAAAGAATGAATTATCTGCTAGCTCTATGTCAAGTGGAATACTATCCAAGGACCACATGCGAGCTTCATTCGTAAGATAGTCTACAACTGCAACTGAAGATGTGGTCCATGACACAAATCGTTTCTAGTCGATAGTGAGAAGTATTACAGAAAATGTAAATATGGCTAGAATATGCATTGTACTGAATACAGCATACCTGAGTTCTCATTTATAAATGCCTCTATAAATTTATAGATGCACTTTGCCTGATGTAATTATTTGGTTTGTTATTTGTAGGCATCAAAAACCAGCAGAGTAAAGGATTTTTCAGTAATTATTCCCCTTTATTTGTTGCTGTTTTAAGCTTTGCTGGTACTTCAAGCCTTGTCTGCAAATTACTTCCAAAGCGATTGTGCCAGAGAAAGGGAAAACCCCTCTGGGCTCAAAGGGAATATTCAAGCTCAGTATCTCCTAAGTATCTGTGTCTTTCCACTGCAGTGAGCACCACACCATCATTCCACCACCATACATTTCTTGGGATGCTGAGGGAGGAGGATCTGACCTATTCTGAGGTCAGAAGCAGCCTTCTGACTGTGCCTGACTCAGGGCATGAGTCGGCTGTGAAAGGCATAATCTCCCTGCAGGGAACAGCTGGAAGGGGAATGGAGCAATGCTGCTTTATATTTCTGTTGAGATAAGATTCTGGTTTAATCTCCAAGCAGCAGATTGGTAACTCTGGTGTCAGAATCTCACTCTCGTAAAACAGTCTCGGTGGCCAAAAGTTGAGATTATTCCCAATGGGGAGGTTTTGTCCAAAGCCCTTTTGAGCTTTCTTTCTGCCAGCGGGTATGGACATGAGAAAACAGCCATTTAAGCAGTTGCACACCCCGTTAAAGGAAAGTGCAGCTTCATGGACAAACCTCAGCCTTAAAACCAACTTTGGAGTGCTAAGGTAGACCCAGCAATTCCCAGGGTAAATGAAGACAAGAAAGGCAGGGATGGGTGCAGGCTGAATTCTCCGCAGGGTACAAACAAGACTTTCCAATGGAGGCATGCCAGTCGATGCCTCCATGTCCAAGGGTGTGGGGGTCTGCATGGGGAAAGGCTGTCCTGACACCCTCTGCCAGGGCCGTCAAGGAAGTGATCACAGAATTACAGAATCAACTATTTAGGTCGGAAAAGACTCCTAAGATCATCGAGTCCAACCGTAGAGCTGCGGGCTGCCATCCACCCGCAGTCCGAGGCGCGCACGGGGAGGCGATGCGGGGCAAGAACAGATTGGGCGCTCGGAGCCGGGGCGAGTCCTGACTGGGGAGGGGACCCCCGGCCGGCGGGGACTGCCCGCGCCCTGCGGCGACACTTACGCTGATCTTGGTGCCGTCGCTGTCCAGGTCCCGCTCGGGCAGGAGCTCCACCTGCAGGGAAAGGAGCGCCGCCGTGGGTCTCCGGCCCCCGCCCCGCTGCGCGCCCCGCTCCCTCTCCCGCCCCGCCGCGGAGCCCGTGGAGCGGCGCGGCGCGCCTGCCACCTGCGGGCCGCGCCGGGGACAGCCGGGGACAACCGGGGAACAGCCGGGGGAGAGCTGGGGACGGCGGGGGAACAGCCGGGGACAACCGGGGGAGAGCCGGAGACAGCCGGCACGGGCGGCCCAGGAGCGCGGAGCCGCGGACCCTCCGCCCTCCTGCCTCGCATGGACGTCTTGTACCGAGCCTGGTGAGGTGACAGTAGCGTCCCCCGACGGCCCTGTGTGTTAGTGGACATGGCTCTTGTTGTCCCGCTCAGAAGGATGAAATCACCCTGTTGACTGATTTTGGGTTTTTACTTCTTTAGGGGCATGGGTTCCCCCTCTGCCTCCCCCACCGCCCCCTCCTGCGTGTACTCTCCTGTGGCAGCTGCATAGGGAGTTAGGGCTGCCAACTCCACTGCTCTAGCTGGAAATTGGAAGGCACGTGTAGGATCTTGCCTCATGGGAAATATAAAATTCTCACAAAGAGTAATCTTTGAACAGCTACTTTCCAAGGGAAAATGAAATAAGAAAAAGGAACAATAAAATAAAATAATATTTAAAAAAAAAAAAAAAAAAAANAGGGAGAGGGGTGGGTGGGGAAATAGTCTTTGGAAAGCCTGTGTGGTTTTGTGACCAGCCCTAGCTACACTGTGGAAGTGACAGGCACCAACCCCTGAGGTGGGCATTTTTCTCTGCAGGTTCCTGCTCTCTTACTTCATAGTCAAAATTAAGTCTCTAGGGAGATACAGAACCTCTCTCTGCTCCTTCCCTCTGCTCTTCTCCTCTTTCCTCCCCATCCTTTCAGTAGCATTCTCCAGATGGTTTTAGGAACCCATGGCAGAGGATCAGTACCTGAGTGCCTGTCACTTCAGCTCCAGCCTCTTGGTCCTCAGCTGCCCGCAGAAACCACCACTGGATTTCAAGGTACACCGAAGTAGAGCCACTTTGGAAAGCACAAGACATCTCCACATTCTGCCCTTCAGTGGCCGTGACATTTCGGGGAAACTCTGTGAATTTTGCTGTAAAACAAATGCATAACATGTTGCTACCTTCCAATCCTTTATGCTCTGCTTCTTGTGTTGTCTTTTTTATTGTTTCCTCCCCCCGCATCCCTTTTTAAATTCTCTGTTTTCTTTTCTTATTCCCACTCTTTTAATTCCCGCCCTCCCCACCCCCAAGTTTCCCACACATTATCTCCTCTGTTTTTTTGTCACATCCAGGTATGTTTTTTCCTCCCTTATGCACAAATCCACCCTCTTTACACTCTCAATTCTGCTCATGGGAAATGCTATAGATCCCCCTGCTTGCTCCCATGAGTTGGTGAAGTTTCACATAATTAGGTCTGAATACCCTTGGGCAGAATGCAGTATTTCACCAGATTCACTGAGGGATTTTCTACCAGACCACTTTAGGAGAGGGAAAAAAATCAGACTGATTTATTGTATTTTGTAGGGCTGATCTGTAGCCCTGTAAATTGTTAAGCATTCCACAGCCAGCTGTAGCAGCTGTTGGCACAGGCACCACTGGGTACTCCTCTGAGTGAGTGTTACAATCACTCGTCAAACGTCCTATTCAAAGGCTTTACCTGACTTAGTTACTCAGATTCTGAGAACCTCTGCTTGCATAATCAGACCAAAATCATTTCACCTTCTGTTTCTTAGCCCCAGCAGACACTTTCTAGAGCTAACCTTCATATTTGTATCTCAGTCCTTCAACACACAGGATCTGCCCATTTCAGTTTACCACTGCTAAGTATAAAAGCTAATGCTGATAGACATTGTGCATGACATCAGTAATTCTTTAAGTCTCAGTCTTTACTTCCTTCTCGTCCTTCCTATCACTCACTTTAAAATTGTGCATCATACTGAATCATGATAGTCAAGTAAGGGGAACTGCAGACAAACAATCTAATAAATAAATGCTGTGTTTCAAGAAAAGGAAAATTTGGAAAGACTCTGCAGTGTCGCTTTCTGTTATGAGTTGCTACAGATTGACTAGAGCATATTATGATCTGAAGGAAATGTGATGCAAAAGAAATATTGCTCATTGTCTCCTCCCCTCTTCCCCTCTCTTTATACAGTCTTCCTAGCCAACCTGGAATTGGTGGGATAATTTGGTAACCAGTGTTACTTGTCTTACCCCTTACATTTGTGCCTGGCAGCAAATACTTTCAAAGCTACTAGCTTTGTATTCCACGGTCCCCCTTTCTCTGACCTGCACCCCCACCAGCCAGCCATTGTTAGTCACCGAGTTAAACTGCCAGAAGGACCGTGCATTTTGTATATTCGGAGCTAGTTTGTTTTGGTTTTTTGTTTTTTTTCAGTTTGCTCCTTCTCTTCCTGCCTGGTCAGTACTCGTGAGGGGCGTGAGGACACGGAGGGGAGCACTGGCGGCATCCCCCCGGTGGCACCGCCGAGCGCAAAGCCGCGGGAGCTGCGGGCAGGGGAGGGCGAGCAGGGGGAGCGGGCGCTGGGAAGGGGAGGCGGGAAGGGGCAGCAGGGGCAGGACCAGGCGGGGGCAGCGGGCGCGATCTGGATCTCTCCATGGTGCTGACGGCGGCGCCGCAGCCTCGGGGTCCCGAGCAACCCGCTCCTGCGGCGCCGGGGCTGCTTGAAATGCAAGGCGCGCCTTTCGGCGGAGAGGGAGGGGGGAANGTGGGGGCACAGCAGTAGAAATGCACATAGTCACAGAATTGGAATGAAGGTCTGACTCTGAGGATTGCAGGATAATAAGAGAGGAAAGGGAACACAGCACAGAACAGAAGGAGACTGCAATATTTTAAGAGAAGCAGTAGATTTAGCCAGCCGGTACTTGGTCTGAACGCAGTAATTATGCATGCATGGATAGGTGGTTATTGTATGCAAACATGCCTGTAAAACAACATGCACAACCCAAACACATGCATGTCCATTCCCCAGCACCCCTTCACTCTTCTGCAAGGTGCCTGTTATTTTCCCCTTTGAATTTAAGTAAAGGCAGCCTTTTATATTCCTACTTTGGGAAAACTTCTCACTTCTTTTCCAATTTACACACATTATTGTCTGTACAAACTAAATGTAAACCTGATGCTTGGTGTCCTCATCTCTTACACATTTTTGTTGTTTTCCTTCTTTTCCCCTTTCTTCCTTTTTCCCCCTCCCCCCGCTGCCCCCCGCCCCAATCCTGCTCTCAGTCTGTTTTAGCATAGCAAACCAGACACACAAATATTTGGCAATAAATGATCTTACCTTGGGTAGAAAGTCCTTGTTGAATATACATAACTGAAAAGAAAATGAATCCAATATAAGCCAGAAAGATCCCCATCATTCCAAGATGAAGAAGTCACATCAGGGTGGAAAAAAAAAAAAAAAAAAAAAAGCCAAAGTTGTTCTTGAAAAAGGAAGAACTAGTATATAAGTGTATGCATGTATTTCAAATATCTGAACAGAAAGAAATTTGCAATGTTACAAAAAGGCTCTGTATTGTAGCCCTAGCTGCGACACTGGCAGCATTCTGCTGCTCAGTGGAGTCTTTTTCTTTGAGAAGAGAGAGTATTGCAATACAGTGTGGTTCAGATGAGCTGTCTCAGGCGCTGTGTTGCTTGAAGTCCAGATACAGACTAAAAAAAACACAAACCGTTGAAAAGTGAGTATCAGCTGCCTTCTGTGCCTTTTTTCAGCTACCTGGCAGCTTCGTCCAACGTCAGCTCTTGCTGCTCAGGATGGCGTGATGACTGCCCTCCCTACACACTAATCCAGCTTGGGAAGAGAGGAGTAGGGGAACGAAAAAGAGGGGGAGTAGGGGTGGGAAAGAGAAGTCTACAGTGCTTGCATTGCTACAACTTTTCCTTCTAATGGCTGCATTAATGCCTTTAACCCTTCCCTCTCCCTCCCCTTACTCTACACCTCTACCTGTTCTAACTTCTTCTGCTGCCTCTGATGCTGGGGTAAATCTGTTCATTTTTTGGTGGGGCTTTTTTGTTTGTTTGTTTCTTTGGGGTTTTGGGTGTTTTTTCTGAGTAGTGTACTGCTTTGACAGAGGGAGCTTTTATTGTACTGATGTAATCTTCGGTCTTTCATCCCAAAACACTCAGTGGCTAAGAGGGCAATGCAGTGGTGTGATTTTTGGTGAGTTAAGCTGTTTCTGTTTTCTCCCTTTTCTTTGCCTCTTACAGGATCTGAGGGGAAAATAGTTACTCAGTAATCCTGTCGCTCTTGATATTGCCTGCTCCGAATAACTATGCTTCTAGCATCTTACATTAAAATTACTTCATTTTGTTTTCAAAGGCAGATAAAGAGGATGATACTTAGGGTATGCTTAGGTTGCATTATACACATTTCTACAGAAAAATATTTAACTAGATAAAAATGAGCTTTCATATCTTACCGATTACTCACATTAACATATATATTTACGTAGACCGGAGAAGATGTTTACAGTATATTAAAGAATGCTTCCTCCTGCAGTGAATCTTTTCTTCCTTGTTCCCTGTTTTCTGCCTATGTATATTAATAATGTTCAGATAAGAGACTAACCTTGACTGTGTTAGATATTCAAAACACCCTGAAACACATCTGCACTGAGAGAAGTTCCCTGGCTGAAATCACCCTGCTGCTTGCAGCAAGAAACCATCTAGAAAGTGCTGGTTGCACTACGCAATCACCAAATACCTCCTGAAGACTGAGGCAAAGATTAAATAGAAACTGAAAAGAGCACCTGATAGTCACTCAGATTGCTAAACAGCTGAGCTTAACTGCTAATCACAAACTAAAAAAGCTACAAGATGATACCAAATTAGGATAATTTTATCTTCACAGGCAGTACGTTTTTCTGGAACAGGACAGGTTCTGTCATTCCTGGCAATGGGAGTGCAGCAGTTGCACAATGGCACAAAATGCAACTTTCACCTTACTCACTGCACTAGCCAAATTATTGCATGCATACATTTGACACAGCTGCAGAGATCTCTTTCACAGAAATAATGATACCTGACTGGAAAACAATCTTTTGGTCTAAATTTTAGCTTTTGCTTTGTTGGGTTTTTTTTTTTTTTTCATAATTGCATGACTTCCCATTTTTATTTATGAAAATAAGGGAGCCATTTCTCCATGGCAATATCCTATTCCACTCATGTCATAACTTAAGCTTAGCAACAACTTTGAATAAAAAATTAATACAATAAATCAAATGTAATTTCAATTATTAAAATGATGCCCCAAATGGGAAAACAATTGTGTTAGTTGAAAGATTTCCTATTAGCACAGAGATTTAATTACTTTAAAGGAGGTCATGATGGATATATTCAACACCAAAGAAAGCCTATTAAACAAAAGAAAAGCACCAGTCTTTAAAGGTGGTAGACCTAAATTACCTGAAATAGTCAAGTTTGTCAGATATTCAGTGATTAAATACAGACTGTGGAGATCTTTACAGGTTCAGATGGTGAATGTTTCAATAATTTCTATAAAAGAAATCAGTTCCTTTTCAGATGGGTAGCCAAAATCCTAAGTCACTCCTGAAAATGAAGCTGATTATAGGATTCACTTCAAACCCATGTACGTCATCAGTAATCAGTTGAAATTACAAATTAGAGGCATATTATCAGCAGCCAAGTTAAATGTAAATTAGACAGGAGGAAAAAGAATCTAAGCAGTGTCACCTGGTTTAGAAGTAAAGCTGAAAACAAAAACAGATGACTTTTTTCTCTTTTATTTGCCTATTTCAATTTAAGACACTTGATAGGTAAATTTAATTTTATGAATTTGTAATTTAGAAGCAAGAATAATTCTCCAAAATATCTTGTAGTCAATGGAACTAATGAAATCTTAAATTACTGTCCCAAAGACATACAAAATAATATATATGATTATTAAAATATCAGAACAGAGGATGTATTAGGAAATGGATTTAATGAAAAAAGTCCTGTAACTTGGTTACATGTTTATTATTTTTATTTTATTCATGTGCTTTGACAAGCCACATGCTTCTATGAAACACTTCAAACAGAAAGCAGAAATAATCCACCTCACATTATCAATGTTAAATTGCACCCTGATGGGTGTGACTTCTCCACAATCAACCATGCTGTATGAATCTGGGCAGTGAGTTTGTGTAGCTACCTTGTGTGAAATCTTTCCCTCTTGTGTATAAAGAATTTTAATGTAGTCTAACTTAAGGGAAAAGTATCAGCTGTGCTTTACATCACAAATGATATGGTTCATGTAAGCTTCCTGATGCCTCTTTTCCTCCCTCTCAATCACTCTAACAGATCAGACATCACTGGACATCCACCCAGGTCTGAAAAAAATGTCCACGCACAGTGGAATTACTTTTCAAACATGCCAATGAAATGCAATAATGGAAGACCCATTTATGATGCCTTGGAGCTGAATTCTGTCGGTTCTCTTCTGTATCTTATTATGACTTCAATACATGTTCCAGATCAAATGCTCCCTCAAAAGCATGAATGGCTCTGCATGTTTTTCACTCTGTCCAGCTTACAGATCCTAGGCCTATGCATCTGTTCTAACTTTTAAGTAAAAAAAGTGATTACGGAGGTGGTGATTCCAAACTTAGTAAAGATTACAAATGAAAGTTATTGTTTGGATAATCAGCAATAAGTTTGAAGTGCTTTGGTTCCATAAAGACATGGACTGATATGGGCTGTCTTGCCCTGCAGGAAACTGAACAGCCGATGTTTGAAACCATGACTGTGCTGTTATCAAACAAAAATTAAAAATGAAAACAAAACAAAACAAAATTATATTTTTTCATGTTGACCATTTAATATTTACAGCTATTAGTTTTCCATCATTATTTCAAATATTTCTTTATAATTTCAAGGCAAGTTTTGTGTTGTCTGATGAAATTAGTGATTTATAAAAATTGAAATA
Source organism: Turdus rufiventris (assembly GCA_013186435.1). NCBI lineage: Eukaryota > Metazoa > Chordata > Aves > Passeriformes > Turdidae > Turdus > Turdus rufiventris. The sequence continues at coordinate 7,258,172 of PYHW01010717.1, forward strand.
GAGTCTCGTTCTCCTCACTGAGGATTGCTCTTTGGTTTTGTTAACACAAGTACTCATATGAGCCTCTCCCAGCATGTCACTGCTGTGTCTTTTCGACGGTATGTAATTTTATATCATAAATAGCACCATAACTCAGTAGTAATTATTTTGGTAATAAATTGGAAAGGAGCTTGTGCAGGGTTAACTATCAAACTTGAGTATCAGGGACTTCTTATACAATTGCATATTTATTCAGTTAAAGGAAATAACGCACACATAGAATTATTAGTACCCAAAACGATAGCCTTGTCTACGCTCAGAAAATTTGTGATCCTTAAAGAGAGAAAATATAAACTTTTTTTTTGTGTCTTAAGTTCTTTGGGGAGAAGAATTTCTCACATTTGTATATGATGTCACTCTGGGCTCCCCAAAATTTTAATAAAATTGACTGCTATTTCATGGTGAAAGCAACATCATAACCTTACTCATGACAGAGAATAGATGTAGAATCCTTCAAAACTAATAGCATTTGAGACAATTCCCAGTTTGAAGAACAGTTGCCAAGTGATGAGACTGCTTGTTCTGATTGCTGTTCTGCATAAACACGAGCAATACTCATGGTTTGTAGATCCATACTTCGTAAAACTATACAGTTGGATTGTAAGGTCTCTATGCTAGCTCTGCCTTTCAGGGTTTCAAGTGGTAGTTTTTACCTTTGGGTTTTTCTCTCTACTTACTCAAATGTGTATCAACTATCTGTGAAACCAGCAGTGGGAGAGGATTATAAAAAATTAGTTTCATTTTACTTTAAAGACCCTTTTTTTAAGTATTTTTATACTCTTCAGATCAGAAGCATGATACTTTACAGAGGTATCATTTGTGTTTGTACATTTCACTCCTGTGAATATTCCTGCACATTTGGCCATTATCAAAACTGTGAACAAATATGGGTTGCATATGCTCACATCCTTTAGAAGTTTGTGTTCATTCATGGTGCCTAAATCCCTCAGAGCCCTGAATGCTGACTTAGTGCATATATGACATTTTCACAGAGTGAACAGGCATGCAAAGGGATCAGATGCAATTAGTATCTAGAGAAAAAGGAGAAAGGTAAGAAAAAAGAAAGATTCTACAACAAAATGAGGCATCAATGAAAGAGTTAAAAGTTAGAAAATATCATAATGAAGTTTGCCCATTATCTTAATCCATTCCTTTAATTCCAGGCAATTATGATCTACTTCAAGTGAACCCCTTCTATTTTTCACCTAGATTCATACTTCATTCATCAGACAAAGTTCTGCTAATCTAAGAATGGATTCTTGCTTAGGCCTGGAAAATAAAGGATGCTGTCACATGTGGTACTTATACTTTACATACATTGGAAGAGAATTAATGCCTTCCTCTCAGGGCAGTTAAGTTCTGCCTAGAAGCAGAGTCTGTCTCTGACCATCAGAGTTCCTGAGGGACTCTCCACAGTCTCTCACATCAGATGTTTCACATAGGGTCAATGAGAGTGTGCTGCTCATTTCTGAATGCCCACCTCAGTACCCTGATGGCTCAGATGAAGAAGCCCTGAGCAGCTGAAATTAAAGTGAATGGATGCTGTGGTTGGAGATGCAGATTATTATAAAATATGACAAAATCCCACAACTTGGACTCTGGGTAGCTCAGCACTGACTCTTGTCTATGTGTCTCTGCTGCCTGTCTGTAAAGTGGAATATATTACCTTGTCACTTTGGAGAGGTTTTGTTAAGATAAATTAACCTTCAGGAAGCTCTCAGAGCTTTGCATGATGAGCACCATAGGGAAGCCCAGAAGGGAATGAATAATTCTGTCTTCAGCTCTGTGTTTGAGTGGTGTGCATGGGTGAGGCCTAGAGACACACTCTGAAAAATAAAAATAAGCAAAATGTTGAAGACCTGCTGATTAATTTAATTTAATTTTTCATCCAGCCATAATGAGATGGGGGGAGGATCTAGAAAAAATCCCTATGTCATGGTGTATTTAAAGATTATGTGATTTTGAATATAAAGGAGCTATTTTTTTGCTTTACTGTCTCTTGAGTACTTGATTTGAAACTTTAAAAATGGTCTTTCAGTACAGCTTTTTATGTATAGTAGAATATTTTATAGTTCTTTCTCTACCATTGTCTCTCTCTACCATTAGGCAGCTGGGAGAAAAACTCACAGAACCTTAAAATGAGACTTCAGGCAACAATCCAAATGCTTTTTCCTGTTTTTTCTTATCTTTTACAACAGAAAAAAAAAAACCCAAAAAAACAACTATTTTAAGCATAGTCTGTACCCTGGGTTTATGGAAATCATGTCAAACTAAGTTTTTTGTAAAGAAAACCTTGGTATTGAATTGCTCTTCTTACGAACCTTCTTTTTTTTCAATTTTTTGCCTGTTTAGTTCATACCGAGAATAATGTAGAAATGTGTTTGCAGTATGATACATCCATTTTGACTTAAGAAAGCTTTTGAAATTGCTTAGAACTATATGATAAGAATTTTTTAACAAACCAAACAAAAAAAAAAATACATGTAGAAATGCTCTGGTAGGATTTTATATTGCCTGAATTATGCATATTGACTGCAATTCAACCTTCACTGAAATTTCAATTTGATTTCCCTATTTTTTAGCCCTTGGTATCCCTGAGGGTGTTGGTCCCAAACAAAATGGAAGTTGGGGGTGTTTCTTGGCAGGAAGGCACATTAGAGAGTGGGACAGTAACTAGGATATTTTGTCCATGCTATTTAGAGCACTTTGGTGAGGGGTGTGCTCACCATATCCAAAAAAAATGGGGAGGGCTGGAAACAACTATCAGGCTGGCCAGATAGAGAACTTTATTTCCTTCTTTGAATAGTGCTAAAGCAAACAACATTCTGTCCATGAAAGAATTATATATTCTTTTGAGTACAGACTTGGCTCCAAAATTTACTTGATTCCTTAATACCTGTACCCTGGTTTAGGTCAAATTTGGGAGGAAATTTACAAATTTACAAATTTTTGAATTTGTAAGAAAGATACAAATTTACAATCAACATAAAGTCACCCTAGGACAAGCTGTCAGTTTGATGAAGTAAAAAGTGTTCCCATACATACATAGCGTATCTAATTTTCTTAAAGGAGTAACAAATGGATGAATCCTGGTGAATTTATATTTTTCACGTTATTAATTTCTCATTTTTCCCTGTGTTCACTGGCACAGGCATGTTGGTTGTAAGTGCACACTGGAAAAGCAGCAAAGAAAGCAGAATAAATGTTACATTGTGGGTTTTTTTGTTTGGTTGGGGGTTTTTTGTTGGTTTTTTGGGGGGGTTGGTTGTTTGGTTTTTTGGGTTTTTTTGGTATTTCATTTGTTTTTGATTTTTAGTTGTTTTGTTGTTGTTATTAGTATTTTTGTTGTTTTTTTTCCTTCCAGTTTTGAAGGTTTACAAAAAATAATGAAGGTAGTGAGTAGCCTTAGGGGAAAACTGTTTTCTTGCAGACAAGTTCCTTATTTAGCGCTTGAAAATACTTTTTCTGTTGTTTTATCGTATCTCTTATCTGATTGTTCAGTTTTGGAACAAAATCTTAGTCAATTAAGTCTTCATGAACAATGTTGCTCTGTGGTTATTTTTACTATGCTGTAATTTTCAGTTGTCATGTAAGCTTTATGAACATCCACAAGTTGTACAAATTTAACCATACTACAGTCTTATAAATTTCTATCTACAATAACTGCTGCATTTCACAAAAATCCCAGTCAGTCCGTATCAAGATTAAATTATGACATTGCTGTCTTCATTAAATTTTTAAAGAATTTTTTTTGTGTTTTTAATCTATGCTGTGCCTAGCCCTCTTGTGGACAGTTCTTTAAGGAGGAAGAAAGCTGAGGATAGCAACAGATTACTGCAACTTTTCCCAGCAAACTGGGAAACTGGAAACTGAGACAGTCAGTGCAACTCCTGAACAAGACAGTCTGTGAAAAAAGCCATTTGATCATTATCTGTCTGATCAGCTAGGACAAGATTGTTATTCTTGATTATTTATCCAGGAAAACATGAGGCATGTACAAATCTTTTCAGGTAAAGAATTCAATTTCTTTTTGCTATTCTCCAAATACTTTTATGCAATTTTTTTAAATTTAAAAAAGCAACAAAGAAACAAAAGCATCCTTCATAAACCAATGTAGTGAAGTACCTTTAGCTTGAAAAGGGAGAGAGCTCTGATTTAATAAAACTGTAATCTTTCATTATGCTGCAGATGATAACAAATATAAGAATTTCTAAATAAAATAGTCTGTTTGTGTTGACAGTGGGTATTGCATATCCCTTTGAGGTAAGCCAATGACAATGCAAAATGCTTATTAATGCCTTTTCAACACATTGGAAAACTTCAGAGAGGAGATGATGAAACACACTGGCAAAGCTTCAGATATTTGCATATAAAATTATTCAGGGGTTTTTTTCAGTAAATAAATTCACTTTCATCATTTTAACTACAGGTATTTCCTTTGCTTTAATTTTTATATAGCTCAATAAAACAGCTACCATAGCAGTTTCAGCCTGTGAAAGGAGTTTTCTTGAGAGGCAAAAATCAAGAGTGTCAGCATTTGTCTTCAGGCATTATTTTACTACATTTTCCTGCCTATGAGACAATAGTTTTCAAGTAAATTTTGTAACTGGGAGGTCCTTCACAATGCAGGACCAAGAAGCCAAAAGGGAACTGGAAGCTCCAGAAATCATTGCAAAGTAGGAAAGCTTTTCTTCCAAAGGTAGCTGGTAAGCAGAAACCTATCAAGGACTAATTTTCATCTGAGCTTTAGCAGAAAGAAACTGTCCAGCATTTGACAAACACACCTTAGAATCTGGGTTTTAATCTCTCTCTCTCTCTCTTTATATATATACACATATATATATATACAGTCTTAATTATTCAGTAGAAAATTAAGCAAGAATTTGTTCCAATTTCTTCATGCATCTACACTGCGTAAAGAAAATTACATCCTTGATATGAAGTATCAGTATGGCTGACATAATTTGCCCCATAGTATGCACCCTGGTACAATGAGTCCATTGTACTAAGATCCATGCCACAGCAGTCCACAGCCAAGAGAGAAGTGCCTTTTTCAATAATCATTAATTAGATATTCACTTTCTTTAACATTCAAAATTATATTTAAAATGGCAAAAAGCCTGTGACTTTTAATATTTGAACCTACTTAGAAACATGGTTTAGTGGATTTGGCAGGACTAGATTAGTGGTTGGACTTGATGATCTTAAAGGTTTTTTCCAACCATAATAATTTTATAATTAAATGATTCTACTTTAAAGACAAATATTCTTTAACAACTAAATGAACTTTTGATTGGCTAAGTGCAAGTATTCATCATCTTCTGTACAGGAAAAGTCTTAAGGACTATTCATGATTCTGCATTTTGACAACACAATTATTAATTAGAAGCTTAAAGACAGAAGTGGATCCACGTTGAAGTGTGAATATGCTTTTGATTAAATGTTAGGATTTGTTGATTGGAAATGATTGATAGGTTACTTTGTTTTTCAGGATGATTTACCAGTAATATTTAATTTGAGCTTTTGGTTTTTGGTTGGTTGGTTCATTTCCTTTTTTTTGTTTTGTTTTGTTTTGGTTTGGTTTTTTTGAGAGGTTATATTTTAGAATAAACCACAAAATAAAGCAAAATTAACTTAATTTGGGCTGATCTATTATTTCTGTCTTTGTGACATTCCTAATATGTCCTCATTTTCAGTTTACTGAATAAAAGCTGATTTAACTAATGGGTAACATTTTCTTGACTTCAGTGGCCTAGGGTTCACAATTTCTCTGGATGATATAGAAGAGTTGACTATATCAAAATTCCATTTGTCTCACTTAATTAGACATTGTCAATATGTTTCTTAAAAATCAAAGTCTTTAATATTTTTGTCAGAAAAAAAACACACTCCTTTTTAAAAATAGCATTTTTGGGTTGGTTAGTCAAACTGTCAATGTTTAACACTTGTGTAGTCAGAAGGTTCTGTGGTTTTGTATTATAATGAAACAACTTTGGGGATGTAAAAGGCTTGATTAGAACTCTCATCCAACATTGGATGGATTGCTGGTGTTTAAGGAAAGATTGGATATGTCACTTATTACTGTGGTTTAGTTGACTTGAAAGTGTTAAGTCTTAGATTAGATTCAAAGATGGTAGAGTTCTTTTCAAACCTCATTGATTCTGTGATTTTATGATTCAATTTAACTGGATCAAAAACTTTGATATCTTTTTAATCACTCTCTGTTTTATTTTTTCATTTATTCCTAAATATTTGCATTGTTTAAGGTGAACATAATGTTAGGTACCTAAGAAATAACATTTGCATATAAGTAGTTTTTCCAATGCTTTTTTTTTCACCTTGATTACTAGGTTGTCATTTTGACAGGGTAAGAAAAAAATGGCCTGAAATAAAACTTCTGAATCTTTGCCCTAACATTTTAGAGCAAGTGTGACTGTAAGTGCCCTTGTTTGAAACCTTGTAAGGGATATAATTCAGAAAATGAAGGGAGGGATCTATGAGAGGAGATCGAATTCAGACACAGCATGCTGTGTAACCAAACAAAAAAGTGTTGCCTTTCATTGTTTAATATTCCTAGCTGTAAGGTGGTACCACTTAGGATGTTGAAAAGTAACACATGGTAGGGCATATAATTAAGCAAAGCCTGAAGAATAATTATGCTAGTAAAGCTCAGCATAATGAGAAACCAGGGTTGAGGGTTTTAATATCATATTATGACATTAAGTACAAAACAGAAATGTGAAGCTAATGCATCTGTTGAAAATGGAAGAAAACTGCAAATGCAGTAATTTTAACAAAAAAAAAGACCACTCTTACCTCCTGTAGAATACCACCATTCTATATTCCACTTAGGTAAAATAAAATTTTATTTATTAAAGGCTTGATATAATTTCAGAAGAAAAGCCTGAGAATATTAATTGATCTAAATGGAAACTGGCTTTGTTCCTCTCTTGAAATATTTATATTTTTCTCTGTAGTCATGCAAATAAAATGTCACAAATGTCTGAAAACTACAATATCAGTTAAAGCCAAGTATCTGAGCTATTTAGAAGAAGCTATTTTAAAGTGAATTTTCAGCATGAGCCCCTTCATGAGGGACAGCTCTAGGGTTGCCACAACAGCAGCTTTTTGCTGCCACTCCAGAAGATTACAAGGAAATTTAATTAATACAGCATTTGGAAGAGTGAAAAGATGTCTGTCCAAGATAATTCTCTAATTCTGGTACCTAGCTTGTGTCGCAGTGGGCTTTCCTCTGACTACGTGAGATGTATTTTAAAAGGAGAACCAGAAGGTATTTCAAACCTCATCCTTGTTTCTGCCATTGCACTCTAGGTACAAGGGTTATGAAAGTAACAAGTTTAACTCATGTTTTACTGGCAAAACTTTGGTCTTTAACACTCCTCTGAAAAAGGAGAGCAACCCAGCTGCATATCCTAAACGTGTGGACTGGTGTTACTGGGTTTCCAGGTTGTGGCATAAGGTTAGCAGTTTCACGACAGAGCAGGTGATCCTAAATCTGCTTGAGAGTGCAGCTAGACATGAGTTAGGATATCCTAAGGTGCCACTTAGACACAAGGCACATATGCATAGGCAAACAATGCACTCATAAGATTTCCATGGTTCTGTTAATTCTTCCATAAAATAAATGTCCAAGAGGAAGACATTAACATTTATCTATACTAATAGAATCACTTAAAAAGATGTAAAAAACATAAGATGGAGTATAGATACAGAAATCTATGAAAAATCACACAAAATCCTTATGGAAATAACATTTTCTGAGAATGATGTTGTTTCTCTCCACAAATGCATGACATTAAGCTTTGGTAACAGAGCACAGCTTTGGGAAAAAGATTCTTCTGTTACTGAGATCAAGTTATTCTCCCTGATGTCTCTCTTAAATTTAAAAAAAAAAAAAAATATTTTCCTCAGGAAGATTTTGGTTTTGGAAGGAAAAGTTATCTCTTTAAAATTTAAAAAGCTTTGCCTCCTGGTTCCAGGAGAGATGTCATATCACTGGTGTTTCAATGAATTCAAGTGGTGTCTTGCACTCCTAATAGTCTGATTCTATAATTTCAAGAGAAACTGAAGAAACAATTTCAAGTTGGAGAAAAAAAATGAACTTTGATTTCACACCTCAGTACAGCCTCCTTCAGAAACTCCCATCTACTGAATGTTTTAATTGTTTTCGATTATATACACAAACAGTAAATATGTTTGGTGGTGGCTGGTTTGTATTATTACAAAGTACTGCTAAGAAAATCTGTATTATTGGCACAGTACCTGAAGCAGAAAAAAAAAATGCTTTTTGCATCTAGACACTCCTCTGATTGAAGATAATTTAAAATAGAATTCAAAAATTCATTTAAAATTTTGCTTGGTAAACAGAAACAGGGATAATGTGGCCAGAGCACAAAATCACTTAGATCTCTACAAGTAAAAATGTGTGTCACTTATTGTAGGAAAGAAGTTGGCTGACCCTGCTGTTCATGTCTGACAATCTGACCCATAAACATTAGGAAGAAGCCACCTGCCAAGAATGCTCAATTTACATTGCCTGCCACATCTTTACAGCTGGAATAGGATATGCCTAAAAGCTTTTTTTTTCTTTTTTTTTTTTCTTTCCTTAATAGCAAGGCAAAAGTCTGCTTTCTCTTGAATCTGAAGTAGGACAGTGAGTCATTCTAGTTCTTTGTACTGTAAAGTTGGAGGCATTGCAGAGGGCACAGCTCTGTACTATAAAACCAAAGGGAGCGTTTCAGGTGTAATTCTCCCCAGTGCTGGTGTAAGTACTCCTATGGCAGTTGCACATAATGCACAGCACTGCTACACAAGTTGACCCCTGGGGAGCATTTAGTAAATTGTAAAGGACTGTGAAAGCACAAAATAAAGAAAGATGGACTTTTCTTCTGAACACACTGGTCTCATTTCTGCAGGTACTGCAAAGAGCAATAAGGAAGTTAAAAGTTGCCCAGCAGCAACTACCCTTGCTTTACAAGAAAGGATGGCTCCATCCTTGTCCTGGAAAACCACAAAGTGATGCTTGCAGAGAAATGCCTTCCACCAGCAGCTCACAGGAAGCATGCAGGGCAGAGAGCAGGGTGGCTTTAACACAGTGAGGGATTTTGTGAAATCATATGGATTTTTTGGTCTATCACTGACCAACAAATAAAATAAAGGGTTAGCCTCCACCCCAATGTTATCCTTTGCTAAATTGATCTGAAATGCCCAGCAAGTATCAGGAAACACCAACCAAGAGTGTGAATTTCCTCCCCTCAGTGAACTACCTAAATGGCAAAATGAAGTTTTACAATGTTTTGACAAAACCCCACAGTCCAGCCAGCTGGTTAAATCCTATCAGGCATAAATTCAGAGGAGCTCAGCTCTGATCCTTGTTCTGGCACTGAGTTCCTCTGCAGTGGGAATGCTGCATGGAATTAGAAGTCCTTTATCCAGATTTGAGTTAAAGAAGATAAATCAGTCCAAAGAACTCTGGAATTCACAGATGAAAGCTAATGTATTGGTTCTAAGTCTAACTTGTCAGTGGTCACTCACTAAAATGGCACACTTGCTGTAGCACTGTCATTTTTTGTGTCCAGTTCCTCTCAGGCTGATGTTGTAATGTCAGGATCTAACTGAGGTTTCTTGGCATGGTATTGTCCTTTCTGGGAATGCCATATGTTAGAGGAACAACATAAAAAAAAAACCTTAAGTGATATACTCAGGCCTGTCAACTTCAGTGAGTTGCTTCAGTTTGTATCTTGCAGAGTCTAAGTATTAAAAATACACTTGCCAAAGGGACAGACAATTATCTGCAGGATTTCAAAAATATTTTTATGAGGGACTTTTTTCTTCCAAACTTTGGAAGGATAATGAATAGGAAAATGGATGCCCAAAAAAGAAAGCACAATTGACCTTTTCAGCTGTTAACTGTACCTTGGTTTGGATTCGCTTTGAATCTGGGGTGCAGGTGTGACTTTTGTTCCTGCTACTTTTCCATAGCTAGTTCTAAAATTCTGTCAAGGCTTTTCACAAAACAATTTTTTTTTTAATGTGGCACTTTTAACTTATTTTTATTTATTTATTCTTAGAGCAACAGCTATGTAAGATCACCTTAAAGTCAAACAGTGGGAGCAAGTCCAGACAGCAAATGTAGCACACCAAGGCTTCTCTTATAATTCTTTCCACCCATCTTCCTCTGCTCCCCTCCCCACTGCAAATAAAGGACTGAAGAAAGGAAGAAAAAGCTTACACAGCATCATTTGCATCCCTGCCTTTAGCTAGTCACATTTTCCTAGCTTGAGGTGATATGCATTATTGAAGAATGTCCAGCACTCTCAAGTAAATATGTGCCACTCAAATAACTACACACTGTGCTTCTCTGTACTCTTGGGTAGTGTTTATAAAAATCCACATACAGCCCAGTTGTCATTTTTCATCTTTACTATAATTTTTCAGGGAACAAATTTTTAGCAAGTATGTCAGATATACAGGGACCAATCAGAATGAAGTAACCGATTGTATTAATTGTTGAATCAGTACATCAGTGATGTGACAAAGCAATATTCAAATATATCTGTCTGCTTACAGCCATTTAAGTCCATGCATAAGTTAAAGATCTGTAGAGCAGCTGGAACTATGAGACTTTGAATGTCTAACCTCAGGTGTCTGGCTTAAAACGTTGGATTTGCATTGCATAAAAATACAGTTAGTTATTGTCTAGAAGTTAATTAACCAGTGTAAATTAATTTAATAACATCATCCTTTTATTGCAGCCTGACACAAGGAATCTACAACAATATTTAGTAAATTATGACTTGAGAAATTCTCCATTAACTGCATAATTTCTCTCATAGATTCTTTTTCCCTAAGTTGTCCCACTAAACATTTTACTGCTTTTAAGTTAGGCTAATTATAGTGGACTGAACAGTATCTGAAATTTTAACAAAGAGATTTTGGGGGTGATGTATAAGTGCTCTTCCTTTTTATGGCTACCTGACAAGGGTCAGTCATTTATCATTTCCTTGAATTGTGGTTCATTTAACTGACACCTATATGGTTTTGGTATACGGCTTATGCTCCGATCTACTGGGGAGATGTAATTGTTTCAAGGTTACATAGCAGAACCTTTCTAACCATATGAGTTGAATATTCCTAAGCTGTTTGGAGATTGGTGTTTTAGCAATTTCTATGGATTACATAAATTAAATTAAAGATGAAGCTTTCAACATTTTATCATATGGTAAAATTGTATCTAGTGTATCTCCAGAGAAGACTTAAAAAATACCTATAATTTTAAAAAAAAATTTTGCACATCTTCCATTGTTGTTTCAGAGACAAATTCACTCTTTCTTTAGTATGAAAATGCCAACACAATTTCTGTGTGTAAATGTGTATATTTACACAAGGGGAGAAAGTAGGCAAGACTGTTTGTACTGGGCATTCAGGTGCATTAAGAAATACCAGCAAAGCTTTCTTGATGTCATCTGCTTTGAAGGTTATAATGCCCCTTGAATATTTGTGAATACCTTGTATCAGCTGGGAACAGTAAAAGACATTAATCAAGAGTTATTCTTATACACAATGTATATCAGAGAAACTCCAGAGAAACTCCATCCTGTAACTGGAGTGCCAGAACAGTCTATAAATTCAGCTTGCCTGACACATTCACTGTCTAAGGTTACACATGGCAATCACTATCTTGATTTGTACATCTGGGTTAAAGCAGTCATCCTTTAATGTGCAGGATTTAGGATAATTTTTCTTCTGACCCCAAGGTTTTCAAATGGTTCTCTCCAGAAAGACAATGTGTTAAACAGGTTTGTAGGCTATTTTGGATAAATATATTTGTTATAGTTCTCAGTTAGGAAGTTTCTTGCTGTAAGATATTCTGCAGGAAATGAATACACTTAGAAATTAGTTAAGCAGCTTTATTTCATGAATGTCCCTTGGTGGCTGGTAAATGCAATAGCCTGGATGAAACTTCTGCCTTTAAAAAAAAAATTTAAAAAAAGGAGAAGAGGGTATGGGTGACAGAAACCTTAAGCTTCTTATTTTTGCAAAGTAGAAAGTTATGCCAGTCCATATTTCAGCTATTTCTTGCAGTTTTCCTCTAAATAACTTCTATTAACCATTGTTAGATATGACACTGAGAGACCTTTGGTCTGTTCCAGCATAGGTCCCTTTATGGACTTAATGACATCTCTGTGCTCTTTGATACCGCAGGACCCAACTTCAGTCTCAGAGAGGGCAGACTGGAAATTCGGAATGAAATGCCTTGGAGCATGAGGGAGGCTACTTCCTCAGGGCCCCCTGCCTCTCTCTTACAGAAGCTGGAACTTACACTATGCATGAGGCAAGGCTACAAAGGTTACCTCCTGATGAGGTCATTGAAAAGCTGATTTCTATTTCTGTCTGTGATCCTGCTGCAGATTTTTTGCCTGATGTTAGGCGAGATGTTTAAAATACATTTTTTATAGTGCTGACTAATGACCTTTCCCATTTCTCTAAGACCTGCTTTTGATTCTTGGTGGTAGGAGCTCCGCAAATGGCAAAGCATTTGGTGTTGATGGACTGATGCGGAGGCTGCAGTCTTTGGGAGGTGAGATTTGAGCAGGGTGACCAGGCAAACACTCAAGTCTGAGACAGCCTAGACAGTGAGTTCCCCATATCAGTGGTTCTTAATCTTGGTCCTTTAGCTACCCAGTGTAAAATGAGGATAATATTGCAGTCATACTTTATAGGCAGTTGTAAAACTAAAGGCATTGCTGTTCATGAAATATAGTCATGGGCACCACAGAGAAGTCTAAACAAATGGCTTTAAAGGAGAGTTTGAATAATGCAGTGCAAACAAGACCTAAGGCCATACTTTACAGAAAAAGAAGATAAAAAATTTGAGCACCTCATTACTTTTCTAAATGTAATCCATCCTTTTACAGAGGAAGACTGGGGTCATGTGTAAGGATTGATCAAGTAATAAAAAACTCAACACTGAATTAACATTGCAGAGGTGACTTTTTTCTGCATGTTTGTCATTTGCTTTTATTTTCTGGCACTAGGGGTGTTTTTAAGATGGTATATGTGTGGAATATGCCTATGAGCCAATATGAAAATGAAGTTAACTGTGCTCACAATATTACTATCCTCAATAACTTAAGAAAAATTGTGACCTCATTTTTTCCCTGTTGATTCTATGCAAAGAGAAGATATTTTTTTAATTGAAAGCCAAGCTCCTAACAGCCATTTTTAACAACTACAAATTATATGGTGGCTGCTGGAGTTGGTAGAATCCCAGAGCCACCTGGTGTCATTCTATCTGTCAAAAATTTTGGACAGGTGTATTCCATTAGTTTCAGAGTCACTAACAAAATCAGGAGAATCTTCTCCTGATGTTTTCTATAGATTGCCTGATATTTTCTAGATAAGCCCTTCTGTAGCCTTAGAATGTACTTCAAAGGAGAAATTAGGACACCCATAGCTAAACAGTCATATCTTTTAATCGAAAGGATGGTGACATACAAAAATGGATGCTTTGGGCAAGTGAATCAGAAACAGGGGAAAAGCCCTCATAAAGGTGTGATGTAGCAGGTATATTGGATTTAGGATAAATTTCTCAGGTATGTCACCTTGCTGGAAACATTTGTAATCTTTTTTTCCAAATTTAATTGTGTGAACACTGTTTCTGATTTTTTTTCATATGTCTAACACATATTTGGACCCACAAGATTCTATATTGCCCTGAAATAGCCAATTAGGAGAGTAAGAAGTAGTCTTTGCATTTTGGAATTTGGTTTCTTATCTTTTACTGGACTTTTGGTCAAGTGTGAGCTCAAAAGTTACCAGAGATAAACCAGGGAATTTCTCTCATGTATCACATTGTGTATTGCTTATCTATAAAATGGAATATAAAATGGAAGTGGAAAAGTCAGATGTCCACCAAAAAAAAAAAAAGAAAGAAAAGAAAAGGAAGAAATAAAAACCATTGAACATTGAATAGTCACCAGCCATATATTTTTTTCTGGTATTCATTATAAAAAGATATAGTTCCTCTAAATTTTGTGGATTATTCTAGCCTTTCCTTCAGTGTCTTTTTTTTTTCTTCTAATCTTCATTCTTTTTAAGTCCTGATCCCCATAAAACCTTCCTAATATTTTAAAACAGAAATGAACAATCCTTTTTTTTTTTATCCTTTGGGAGAGACGGATTGATTCTTTTTGGAGGTGAGTGGCAGGGGTTATTGAATTTACATGTGTAAAGAATTGATGGAAGAAAGCTCAGCTGAAGGAAATGAATTTTGTATTTAGTGTCAGCTGAAAGAAATGAATTTTGTATTTAGCGCTGAAAGCAATAAAAGGTCATTTCTCAGCGAAGCACGTGTGCAAATTCTGTGATACATATTCACAAATCTCCTCGTGCAGCACAGCAAACTTATCGGATTTAGTGAGAAAACATTTTTGCCAGGATCTTGCAATCATTGTGAGAACTGATGTCTGGGAGATCTCACAAAACCCTCCAAAGACCAGAAGACTTGCCTTAAACTGGGAACAGCCTGAATTGC
>PYHW01010717.1:7272817-7320069 GCA_013186435.1 Turdus rufiventris
GCCTTTTTTGTGTGCTTTATTTCTTCTGAGCTTGAAATGTGATGTGTAAATTCGTAAGAGAGAATTGCTCAGTTTATACTGAGCAATTGTGTCTCTTTTCTTACTGTAAAGAGAAATGGAAGAGTCATTGCTTTATGTAGTTTTTATCTAATGTCATTAATATCACAATTAGTGTTACTGGTAGAAATGAAGTATCTAGAAGAACAAAGTCCTTGTGTCTCAGCTGTGGATTGCATCAGTCCAAGAAAAACTTGTGATCCTTTTCCATATTAAGGAGGTTGCAAAGAGGGCTTTATACATATAATTTAAGGTTTTTTGGCTACAGTGAGCTACTGATTTGCCATGGTTCCCAGTAATTAAATACATCAAGGTTCTTCTAAGGTACAGAGGTACAAAGTTTGTGAATTTATCTCAAAATTAACAGAAGCTAGTGTACAGTACATCAGGTTCCCAGACCTACACAAACGTGTACTGAGACTTGCATTGCACAGTGTTGCCCAGAGTTTCAGAAATAGCTGCATATGGACATGCACAGCATCCATATCCTTTATCTCTCTTCAGCTGACCATGGTGTTAACCATGCAGGAACAAACAGGCAAGAGTAGTAAACAGTCTTAACTCCACTAAAACATTTATGGCAGAGTGATTTTGCCTCTAAGAAGGAAGGTTCTAAGAAGAAATTGCAAATTACAGGTAGATAGGTAGGTAGGTAAGTAGATGGTTAGTTATTGAAATAATATGTGCTGCTACCTAAAAAAACAAACTTAAGAAACTAGTGTCATTAAGTACACAGAAAAAGTGTCAGTCCTCTTGTGAGGAAGGCTATGCTTAAGAAATTTCCTGTTTATCTTCATAGCAGTGTTGGTACTTCAGAAAAAGATGGTTGAAGTGATGGAGAGTAATGTTTGCATAAATTCGCATCCCACATTTTAGGTTCTTATAGATATCTAACTTGAAATCTCACATTTACAAAACACATTCCCTATTCCTCAGAGACAGACAGCTACCTTTTGTCATTGACTGACAGAGGACTTGGGCTCCCCACTTTATTCTTCTGAATAAATCTGAATTTCAAGACCAAAATTAGTGGGATAAATATTCTCGATAGTCTCATAATGGTTGCCTGATTGCTTTTTTGGGGTTTTGTTTACTTTTTTGAGGTTTGTGTGTGCATGAGAAAGAGTCAAAAGATTAATTTTTATAATTGTCTATTGTTCAAATTAAACTAGGATTCTGCTCTTCCTCTCTTCTACATCATCATCAGTAAAAATATCCTTCAGCTGGAGTTCATCTGCCAATGCTAATATATGAGGCATAGTGAAATCCCGTGCAGTCTTTAAGAACTGTCTTGTTTTTAGCAGTGTTAATATTACAAAACCTTTGTTTTATTCAGTAAAATAAGCAGATATACGTCATGTACATATGGGGAATATATCTACTGGGTGGGAATATGGGGATTTTATGACCATTTTTCAAGTTATAACTGTGCTTTAATGCTTTAAATGTGGTGACACAGCTAGTTTGACAGCATCACCACTTTAAACCTTTTAACATCACTGCAGGGTATATTAACACACCCAGCTTTGCCATAAAGAGGAGGATCACATTCAAACCCTGAGGTAATATAGTAAGTGCTTCAACAAACATTGTCAGCAGCTAACCACCGACCCACCCTCTGCCTGGGGTAAGCATTTCTAGCCAGTGAACTTCACTTATCTTCTTCTTAAGAAAGTAATTGATTATGAAAGAAGGACAGTTTTCTATACTAATGGTGCACTTGAAATTATATTGAAAGTACCGTGGAAGTTCAGAAGCATACTTTGATTCAACATATTTTATAACACTAATATATAGCATGCCATGCTTTATCTTAATATTTTTAGCCTTAGATTTTCTAGATTGATTTTTCAGACTGAAGAGTAGACATTTTCTCCTGCATGGCATAGGCAGATGTTCATGTGTGTACTCATGTATGATAGTTCTGTAAGTATCAATTTGCTTGGAAAAAAATGAGCCTTGTATGCATTTGTGACTTAATTATGTTTTGCATATAATAATTCTCTGGAAAATGTCATTCCACTCAACATATTTTCAAGAATTCATTGGAAGACACAAGTGATTTAAATTTCTGTCCAGTAAATATTTGTTTCCTACTTTTATGAGGATGAGACTCTACGATTCACCTTCGTAAGATTCCCAACAATGCATCTTCATAATAATAACAATATAAAAAATTACTGGCAAAACAGTGTGAGTTTTATTTCAGAGAGGACTGACTCTCCATGTATGCTTAAAATCACAGGATCTGCTTACAGGGTGCCAAGAATATATACTTTGGAATCAGTCCTATTACTAGAACTAAAACATTGCTGGTGAAATAAGAACTGGGCATATGGTGATTATGCAGAGCTGTAGTGAGTACAAAAACCACAGTGAGTACAAAATTTTTGTGCTGTTACTACTTAAACTCTTCATGACTCTAGAAACATCAAGAACAACCACTACTTTAGGTCAATATATCAGAGGAAATTAGCAATAATAACAGAAGTCTTAGTAGTCTCTTACAGTGGAACATTGAATGTTGGTAGACACCAACAATTAAATTATTTTCTTTCCTGAATCTGAGAGAAAAACTAGAAGGACTCCTAAAGACTGCTAACTCCAGCAACTTTGTCCACGGAGTATAGTGATGTGTTGTATCTAATGATGTTATTCCAGCTTATTCTGGACTGCTTCTCTATTCGGAAATAGCATTGTACAACCTTCGCAGGAAATTTATTTTTCTTCCCACCCTTTATTGGGAAAAAAAATTGTGATTACATAAACAGAACGATATAAACATTTTAAAACAAATAAACATATAAATATAAATACATATATATATTTCACTTCCTTCCTTTAATGGGCCCTGTTCTGTTGTTCTGTGCCTGGTGGTATGAAGAAGGAATTTGCCCCATCCTTCTCATCAACAGAAAGTACCAGTGTACAGGGTCTACAACTTCATGGTTTTACACCCTCTCTCCTACAAGCCCGACACTTTTATCAGTGAGTTTGCTTAGAATACTGATCTTTACTTATTCATACATGGGTCTCCTTTTTGTTATTGGAAAGCTATGCTTTATAACGCTATATAAATGGTCTTTCTTTCTAGTATGGCCTCAATACTGCCCAAGAAAATTCTTTGAAATTATATCCCCATAACTTTAGTTTTGTTTTAGAAGAAATTATAACCTTGTAGTTAGTGCAGTAAATATGAGGTTGCCATTGAAAATAACAGACCACATTAAGTTCACAGCATATACTCTAGTGTTTGTTGGATATGTTCAGTTTGTTGGACAGTATTTGTTTCTCTGGGCCTTTCTAGAGCCATGTTTTAATTCGTATGTCTAAAAATAATTCTCTAATGACTGATGGACTCTTACATGCTGTACTTAAACTCTTGTACAACTCTATGGTGTATGTGCTATTAAGACACAAAAATATACATACCTTTAATAGAAATTTATGGACATATAACATAGAGTTTTTAATAATAAGCACTTATTCTGTAGCAGTGGAGCTACCCATGATCTTGGGTAGAAATGCTGTGCAGAGAAGTATGGGCATGACTTGGTGAGCGGGGCAGAGGAGGGTAGGTGGCTAGGACAGTGCTACTAATTCTGTGGTTATCGTGTTAAGATTTAATCAGACTAACAGTTTAATCTTGGGTATGTTCCTTTTGCCCATAGAAGATATTGAGTCTAATTAACCAGTAAAAATAAACCACCCTCTGTAACTTGGTGCAACAAATTGATAATAAGATACATATAAGGCTAGGTATTTCCAACTTGTAAGCAGTTTCAAAATATACTTCTTACAAATAATTTTATATAAGTCTTTTATTAATTAATGAAAAGCAAGGAACACTTACTGGTTACTTAAAGCAAGCTAGTGAAATTAAGAAAAAAAGTCTTTTGCATGTGAAAAGTTTTTCAGTCAAAGATCTGAGCTACTTTTTCAGAAGCACAAAATAGAAATTTAAAGATCAAATCACAGCAAGAATGCAAAGCGTTTTGTATTGATGTATAGAAAGTATTTTATTTCATGGTTCATTATAAATCAAGGCTGTGCCCACACTTACTAATTGCAGCGCTCTCTTGTTGGTCCTGTTTGGAAAGGATGTTGATTGCTTTAGCACATACAGGATCCAGATTAATTTATTTCTTGAACGGAGAGCTGAGTAGAATTACCAATTATCTTTTTGTAAATATTTGGTATATTACACATTCACTTTTAACTTTGAAATGCTGTTTGCTATTTATCTTTGAGGTCTAGAAGCCTCTCTTACTGAAGTAAAAACATGACAGATGAGCAGTGTCACACTCAATATAATGATAATTTTTTGTGTGTTTTGTATATGGAGAAACTATAAGACTGCTTCTTAGCTCTGCTGCTAAGGAGGCTGGAAAAGGGGAAAGATAATGTCAGATTGAGTGACTGTTTTCCTTTCCTGTGGTATTATGTTGTACATTAGAGCAAACCTTTTCCTAGCAGATATTCCCATAGTGTTACAGTAAACAATCATACTCTGATTACAACATTTGATGATTTGACTTGTTGAGATATGCTCTTTTAAGAATTAAAAAATGGCAGAAATTTGAAGGAAATTCCCAGGTTAACTTATATGGTTACATGGTCTCCAAAGACTGTGATGCATATGGCAGATAAAGAGTCATTGTGCTGATTTTTTTGTTGCTACTGATCAAAATACTGAAGCAGTCTGATTACTTCAATCCCTGCAACATGGTATTAGCTACTTCAAAGCTATTCTCTTTTTGTTGAGCTGAATGTGCACTGAAGTAAAAGCTTCTGACACAATATAAAAACAAAAGCTGTGCTAACTTTCATGTACTAAACACAATGAAATTCATCTCTAACTTCAGAAGACCCCAGCGTAAGTGTTCTGTCAAAGCTACAAATTGAAAATCCCTTTAAAATCATTAGAAACAGAATACATTTAAATATTTGCTTTAAGATGAATTACATCTTTGACTCCATTGATCATGGACTGATTTTTATTGCTTCCAAAGGAAGCTTAAGATGAGTAGTTCAGATATAGATTTCTGTTTGAATATTTCTACATTTATCAGATAGCTCATTACACTCAAAATATTGTCTTGGCAAAACAGAAAAATATCTTACATGCAAAGCTACAAATTTATTTTTAGTGTGACTGAAATCTTAAAAGCCTAATTAAATAAATGTTAGTACAGATCTAGTTTGTTTATGGAAAACAAAAGAGAAATAAAGAAACAGAGAAAAAGGCTTAAAAACAATAAATAAGTTCAATAGATGTCAAAAATTTATATGCACTTTTTCTAGTGCCTATTTAATTTCTTTGCACTTACACTTATCCATCCAGTACCCTCTGAATCCTAAGGTGAGCAACTTCAGCCTGACTGGAAGTGGAAGGGGGATTTATTTAAAAGGATCTGGCAGTGTCCCAGTGTCCCAATAGGATCCACATGGGGCTAATTGGTAATATTCTTTACACCCTTGTCTTCCTTGGTTTGAAAGTCCATGTCACATTGAAATTTCCATATACAGTGTGGGTTGGATATGTTCAGTACTTGTTTGCTGTTCTCTTTGTTACCCTTAGATTTGTTTTACCCAGCTCCCATGGTTGCATTTCTTTACCTGCCCTCCGGTGAGATGTTTTTAACTCTGGAGTCCTCATTGTCAACCTCTCTCTTACCATCCCATGCCTTATCTCTCCTGCATTCTATCCCTTGTCCTCCATTTCCAGGGCTCTGCTTTTTCTTTAGATCTGTGTTTTTCTATATTGCATCATTATGCTGCAGTTTTGAAAAATCTAGCTTATCCAGAATAGTTGTCTCTTAATACTATATCTATATGTAAAAAATTATGGTTATATCATAGAAAAGTAAAAAATACTGCTTTCCTTGGCTACAGGATGCAAGACTTCCCAGAAATGCTTGTGGAAGCAATAGCAGGAGGACCATGATCATTAGAAGAAGGACAGTGTTTGTCTACATAAGTCACTAGGATTTGTGACATTTAGAGTAATGAGGATGTCAAGATTCTATCTCGGATTCTCAGAAATGGATTTTCCTACTGTATAAACAGTATGAGTAGTTTGCAATGAGATGTTACACTATGAGAAACTGATGATGATTTCCATTGTTTTCTCTAGTTGCTGAGATTCTCATAGCACAGATTGAACACTTAGCTCCATTCAGCCATACTACCCTGCAAACAAGTCACCACGACTATTGCCAACAGCTTGAATATGAAGGAAATTAAAAAGGAAACTGTAAAGGTGTGATGAAAAGATGTGGGAAATTTGGGGGCCAAATTGATAAAGTTAAATATAAGTCCAGTTGGAATCCTGAAAAGTTCTTTGGCTAGTCTAAACATGATTCTTCTATCCCATGTATGAATGAGGAAAAAAAATTGATTCTGAGCTCTAAAGAGAAAGATAATACCTTATTGTGACAGGCAATTATAAAGTGAGCTTCAGTAAGGATTCATGTTAAAAGGGAGAAAATGAGATTTTTTTTCAAGAACCTTTTGCAACTAGATTGATTCATTGAGATTGATTCAAAGGAGATTTCTGTTGAGCTCTGGCTTTTTTTCCTCACAAAATCTTCATGATTTTGTGGAAAAAGGAGTTCCAAATGGCTGCAGAAGGGACAGAGTTAGAGAGGACATTTATGGATGAAGAAATGGTGTAGTAAGATAGCAGAAAACATTAAACTGCTGCAGTGTGCACTGTCATTCAAAGGACGCAAGACCCTTTTAGCATGTTCCTGACCTGCTCCGCAAGGATATTGCACAGCAAGAGTTAGTGCATTACAGCTAGCAGCTGACGCTGACACACAGAAGCTGCTGCAGGATGCTGGCAGCTATGGGTGGGTCCACTGATCCATTGGAACAACATACAATTCAGAGAATGGTTGCCAAAATTTTTATTCATAACCAATTAGAAAGAAAAAATCTCCTTGTGACTTGCAATGGAAGACTTTAGAAAATCATAAAAAATATTAGAATTGGGAAGATTGGTCTTTATTCCATGGTAAATCAGATGCCAGGTAGTGTATTTTGACTTTACAGGAAGAAAGCAACATGGAGCTTGAGCTACTATGCTATCAGGGGCTACCTTGATGCTATTTAACCCTCTTATGTGTTCAAGGTGGTTTTTAGTGTTTTTGTAAGATCTTGATGTCAGTATTTGTAGGGGAATGATTACTAGAAACTGGCACAATTTAGAAATGTGTAGTGGTGAAAAAAGAAGCACAGAATAAGGGGCATGCTTCTACCAGCCACCTATGTAAGCAATTATAATGCATAAATTATCTGAAGCAATTTAAAGCTTTCAATTGAAGTTCTTATCTACTGTCAGTTAGAACAACTGCAGTAACGTGAATGGGTTCTTTGCCACATTTGGTATGATTTCTACCCCAAATGAAATCCAATTTGAGTCAGAAAGAGGTGATGACCTTTTTAAAGCATTATGAATTTTTCTTTGGTAATTTTTTTTATTTAATCATCCCACTTAATATTCATAAAAGAAATAAATGAATGACTAAGCTGTATAAAATAGAATAATAAAATAAAATAGAAGACAGCATAACTCTTAGCTATTCACTCTACAAGCCAGATACAGAAAATAAAGGCAATTTTACCAATCATCTTCTCCATTTCATTAGATTTTTATATGTTATTATGAAGAATGTCCAATACTGACAAATTCTCTTTAAAGACAGTTTTTTCTAGGAAAAAAGGTATTAAATTTTTCTGAATATGTTTATATATGAAAATTTTCAAATTTGCGAGTAAATTAACGTCCTGCACATTTCTTGCACTAAAATTTACGTTAAGGGGTTATAAATGAGCACATACTGGTTTAATGAATTTTGTGAAATCTCACTGCAATGGCAATGCATTGGCTCAGTTACAGTTAAATCTGTGAACAGACATTATGTTAATGAAATCATTAGAGCTATGTTCTTTGAAACGTTACTTGAAAAGCTGTTCCACAAAGCTCTTCACATTGTGAAAATAAGACAAAGCCTGAAAATATTCACCCTCAGACACAAAGGACTGTGAACGAGATAATGCAAGAGGCAGATATCAGAACTCTGTTTACTTCTGAAAGTCTAGGTTCAGAGTGGCATTAAGTTGCCAGCAAAAACTTTTGGAATGTTTTCACACAAAGTCCAAATGAAACATAAATACATTTTCAAATTGGGGATTTTTTTTTATTATTATTTTATTTTTACACCAACCAGTGTTTGTTTCCCATCCAAAATAACCTGGTGCTGATACCTTCCATTCTCTCCTAATGTATTCCATTTACTTTAAGAATTTAATTATTATTTTTAAAAACCCTGTAACTCTGATGACTTTACAATGTAGAGCATATACTCCAACCTGCCACAATCATGACTGCTTGTCTTTAGAAATGCAGAAATGTTCTACTCAGAAATGTGTCCTCAGTTTTGACATTTTGCCTCTACACTTCTGAATATTTGACTGTCATGCTCAATTCCTTCATTGGCAGTACCGTCAGACACACAAGCAGAACTCTCTTCCATTATAGTAAAACAAAAATAACCTTGAGATTTCAAAATTGAGCAAGAGTTACTTAGTATTTTCAGTGTTTCCTTCTCATTTGCTCACCTGCTTATGATATATGCATGTCCTTATTTCTTCTACTTGAGTCTTAAACAGCTTCTTCTTGCTGGTTATTCAAAGTCAGCCAAGAACTAGAATTGTTCTGTTGAAGGCTCAGAGAAGACATTGTGATGTAAACTGTGTTTGCACTGAATGTACCATGAATAAGAGTTGATTATTCCCCTTGAACTGCAAAAATGAACATAACATAAGAACATAAGATATATTGTAGTGGTATTTACTTGTTAATATAATTAAGTTGTTTTAAATTTGTTATTGAAGGAAAGCTGCAAAAATCTGCAAAAGAGACTTGTTTTACAGATGTATCTTTTTTTCCACCCCCAGTCCAAGTTTTTTCTTTAAAAAGGAAGGCAGGAATCATGACAAGTTGTTGTGAGACAATTTGTTCTCTTGAAAGTCTGGAGGCAGTTCTTTATGACTTTGGAGTGCCACAGTATCACAAATGTTTTCTCAATGATTCTTACAGCATGGACAATCTCATCTTTGTCCATTACAAAGTCAATAAACCAGTTTCATGCTACAATTTATCTTGACTTTCACTAAGTGAAATTGAAGTTCAATCAACCATTAAGATTTTTGATTGAAACCTTATTTACTAATCTTACTCAAACAGAATTTGGAGACCAAACAAATGCAAATACATGTTTATTAACTGAAGTACAGGAATTTTAATATTCCAGTCCCTTCTAGGTCTCTCCTTCAGTTTTCCTCCATCAGTGTCTGAAATGTAGAGAACCTATACACACCTGCCATAGTCCTTCATTTTGGTGTCTCCAAAGCCAGAGGGAATTTGCAGCATTGCAAAGGAGCCTGCATTTTGAGCTATACCCGGTCTGTCCTTGCTCTTTGTTGTGCTGCATAACAGAGTCTGCCTACTGTGGGGGTATACTGTGTCTTTTAATTTTGAGGACATGAAGTTGTCATTCAACAGGGCAAATCAGGAGAAACTTCAGATTTGTAGAGGGATTGTATGACTACATCTAAGAGCATATCAGTATTTCTCTCTAGGTTGTTTGTCACAGCTTTTTTTTCCAGTAGGTATCCTAATGTCATCAAAATAGGTGAGGACTGCATTTCCTTCACAGTTATGTAGAACAAAACTCGCATTTACCAGCTCAGACAAGGATTTAAGAAATTAACTTTTTGCACTCAGGCATATTTTTCTATAGGTGGAAATGTGCAGGCTGAAAGTGTAGCAGCAATATAAAATGCTGTATTACCGATAACCAGGCCAAACTGTGATTCTTATGAGATTCAACAACCTCAACTGTGCAGTTTCTTCACTTACTGTGGCTGTTACAGGTGAATAGCCAATGGCAAAATTTGACCCAGTAGCTCACCCTCTCTGTAAAATCTATATCGGTATTCTTAATATATGTGTGCTTACCTTTCTTTTCCTAACACCTCAGTACAGTATTGCATTACAGCTGGGTACTCACAGGAACATAGGATGATGTGATATTGGCAGCAGCACACTGTGTGCAGCCAGCACAGCCGTGGTGAGTCACAGCAACAATCAATCAATACCATAAATTACAGTTTTTAATCCATAATTTAAGAATTGTAACCATGCTGTCACATACTCTTCTGTACTACTGTCAATGCTTATCTTATGCACCCAAATGCATGAACTCTTCTCTACAACAAAAATTAATAGAAATTGATGAAAAACATACGGGTATCATTTGCTGGATAGAAACAGAATAAAAATAAACCAGAAATAATATACTTATCTTTTTCTCCTTCCTCTGAAGCCTTTCTGGAGTGGCACAAAAACTGCACAAGGAACACATTCTCTCAAATTTCTGTGTATATTCAAACTATTGCTCTGCAGCACTGGACTGGAAAAAACTTTCAGTACTGGTTAGCTAGTGCATAGTCAGTTCTAGCACCTGAAGCATTTCTGATGTTGATGAATCTACAGACATTCAACTTTTGGGGGAACCTTAGAGTAGCAAGCCCCCAGTTTTCAAAATTATGAGTTTCCACTAGACACAGGATTAACCACAGCAGCATTTTATGGCTGTGGTGTTTAGGCAACTCACTTTAGTTGAGCCATTGACCCTCTTCTGATCCATGCAGAAACTTAAGTCTGACTGTATTAAAAGTGTTTCTTCATTAATTACATCTGATAAATTATTACTAGTTATTACCTGTTAAGTTCAATTGTGGACTCAATACTTGAGTGAAATTTAGACATGTTTAGTCCTTGATTGTTGCCATATGAGATATGTTTTAAGAGAATTGGATACAGACGTAGTAGTTTGACTCTCATTTCAGACCATAAGCTAACAAATATTTTTTTACTAACTAAATTAACACAATTAAAGAATCCTCAGTAAATACATCTCTCTCAGGCTGCTATTCTGACTCCTTAGGGTGAGCTCCTGGTCTTGAAATTGGAAACCCTGAGCTTAATTTCTTTTCCTTTTAGCAGTCACTGTGATGATCGTAAGTAAACGCCTCTTTCATTTTGTTTTAATGTTTGTTAAGTACAGCTAATGATCTTCACCTCTTTCAGCAGAGTGGATTAATAAATATATGTGAGAGAGTCTACCTGTAGAGTTATGTAATTTTATTATTTTGAAGTAGTTGTATATCCAAAGACCAACATTATCAACTGCCAAAGAGTTAAATGGGGAGGAAAAGATATTTTTCCTTTCCTGGATCTTTGCACAAAGCATCTGTATATTATCATGTCCTGTTGAAGTCAAAGGCAAAATTCTCATAGGCTATAAGGGAACTAGGATTTTATTTTTAATACTGAAGTCTAAAGCCCTAGTGAAACTAGAGGAGCAGCCTACAGCTACCCTTGTTTAAAGAAAGAAGTAGGGAAAGGGGAAAAAAAAAAAGACAAAAGAAGAATGATGAGCAAGGAGATATACTCAGAATGGACAAAAGGAGAGTGGCCCAAAGATCCTGCTCAAAAGATTCAGGCTGTGCACAATACAGCTATAAATTTCTAAAAGATAGGCTTTCTTCTGATTTGTCTTGTACTTGCCACTTCTTACTGAGCTGGAAATACCCTAAGGACAGCCTTTCATCTGTTGAAGCATTTTTTCATTTCTGTACCTGGGAGTCAGAGTGGGAAATATACAGCAACAAAGCAATCATTACAGATTCACAGTAATAACAATAGTAATAATAAAGAATTCCTGTGGAAAAGCTCTCTTTGGATGACCTGTTCACATTATGCACTGTAACCCCCTAAGAAATTGCAAATATCGTGGTACTCTATTCTATTGTCACTGAACTTTGTGTCTCAGAAAGTCTCATGACATAGGACAAGGTTGTTAGCTGTAGGCT
Source organism: Turdus rufiventris (assembly GCA_013186435.1). NCBI lineage: Eukaryota > Metazoa > Chordata > Aves > Passeriformes > Turdidae > Turdus > Turdus rufiventris. The sequence continues at coordinate 7,284,821 of PYHW01010717.1, forward strand.
TGCTCTTTATTATGACATCTTTTTCCTTTAATCTAAATTTCCAAATTCTGGTCAAAAAAATGCTTCCAGGGGTGCAGGCAATATAGATGTATTGTTTCTATTTATATAGAGAAAAGATTAATACTTGGGTTGCCATGTATAATGCAGCCCTTCTAGCAAAACAGGATAAGCAATGTACCTTTCCATCAGTCAGTGGAAAGCAAAGACACAAAGACCAAGCATCAACCAGAAATGTGACAGGGAGTGTGTTAGCATTCTCTTCTAGGCTATTTCCCAGGCCTTCAGGCAGCTCTTGTGAATGTGGAAGAGCAGATGGGACCATAACCCCACATCTTGTCCCATAGCAGGCAATACACAAAGATTGTTCTCAGTTTAAGGAGAGTAAATGGAAAAAAGAACGTTATCACCCACATCTTTCTTACAGCAGGGAAGAAACTTGAGAATGTAGTATTTGCTGAGGCATTTTGAAAAATTTTGAGGAGAGTTGAAAATACAAAATATGGAGTCTGTCACCAGACCAGCTACATCATGGTCTGTATCTTGTTTGTCCTGATGTCTCAGGAGCTAGAGCTTAAAGAAAAGTTAATGGACTATTTGAAGGATGCCTGAGTGTCAGTATAGCTCAAATTAGCTATTTCTGAGAGAATGATCTTTGTGCAGCTGGAACAGCTGCATTACTTGAAAGCTAAGATAAAATTATGTAGCACATTTTAAAAAATTCAGACCAAGTGACTTTGCACCACACATTCATGAAGGTATGTGGTTTATTGTAATTCAAAGAATTACAGTAAGAATTTCCTAATCATTTGGCAGGGTAATGCACTGTAACTGTGCATAGCATGTAAAGTAGGAATATCTAAATGATATTCTGCTCCTACTGTGTGTTGCTGCCTATTAAGAAGTAGTTTTATACAGAACAAGCATATAATTTTAGGTAATTTCTGAATCCTGAGAGCATTGCAGACCTTTTAAATTTGATCCATAAGTAGGTAGATAATAAACAATATTATACCACAGGTCCTAGAGACTAGAAGGAGATACTTTGTCAACATGTAGAATCCAAACTCATCCATGAGATGCTCAGACTTTTTCTTCGGATCAACTCATTCATTCCTGGACAGAATAATTCAACCCTGAGAATAAAAAATTAAATTGTCTGGAAGTTTGTTTATTTTTGTTTGGTTGGTTTTGGTTTTATTAATTTAAAATGCTTTAATCTTTCTTTCCAACTCAGCTTTCCTACATAGGTCATCCTCTTGTTCTGGCCAAAAAATAGTGTACAATTTTATTGATTTTATACATGGTAGAAAAAGTAGGAGGCTGAGAAATATCTGTTTTACAAATGTCATTGTACCAATCTTTTTCACTGTAAGAATTAGGAGCCTGAGAGAAGCTAATGATGTTTTTAGTCAAATGCCTAAGGATACTCATTTAATACGTTTTACTCAAACTTTTTCTTAATCAACAACAATTTAATGGTAACAGGACAAAAAATTAATTTTTAGTAAAATATACAACATTTTACACAACTAAAGATCCCAGTTTTGAGAGTAATAACTTTCCATTCTCCTTTATAAGGATAGTTTCTTGTCAGAATCAGGGATGTCCAGAAGTGGGGGAGTGGGATAGTCATAGTTTGCCTTTTTCTCCACCACTGCTTATTCTTGTCAAATTGCTCATCTTAGTACACTAGGTTCATTTAACTCTTGACAATTTTTCACAGAAGAGAGAAAATAGTTTTCTCAAGAAGGTCAGTTTCCTGAAGTAGCAATTGCTTTTATAACAATACCAGCTTTTGTGTCTTTGTATCATAGACTAATCTGTAAGAGATAATGGGTGAAAGTTCCAAGAAACCCTATTTCACCATGCAGTGGTATAAATATATGTTTATACCAGTCCCAAAAAAAGAATTTCAACATATTCTTTTTAAAGATTTGCCTCAAATATCAATTTAATAAGGTTCATTTACTTAAGTTTTGGGGTTTTTTTCCAGAGGAAGCACATGGAGTAACTTAATCACATGGTGAATTTTTATTTATCAAGTCTATTAAAGGTTTTCTTTGGTGGTGGTGGTGGTGAAGATCCAGACATCATCCTTCCTCTACTACAGATCCAAAAGAGATTGTACTGTATTTTGGACTCTGAATTTTGGGTATGTTCTGCTCATTTTTGTGTTTAAATTGAAAACAAAATATACTTTAGTGCTTAAAATTACTACTGTATACAAACGTGCTTTTAACTCTATCCACTATTAAGCACATGTGTAATTCTTGCTTAAATCCTACTTGAGTCAGTCTGCTGACATAAGCATGACTTGCTGGGGAAGAGTGGAAATAGGCAATGGTCAAAATCAGGATACGTACAAGTGATCAAGAGATTTGTGGCAAATGGTTTTCAGTCTACCAACTTTTCTTTTTTATCTTCCCAAGAAGCCCAAATTCAAGTACCTTGAAGAATTTTTTCATTACTGTGTTCTTTGAGTCACTCCCAATGGTATTAGCCATTCGGGCATCGCTTAACACAGTATGTCTTAAATACATTCTATCTCTGCAAATGTTTAAGTTTGCAGAAGTCGTTCCCATTTAATAGAGTCTAGTCTGATATTCAACTATTAATTCTGGCATTGTAAATGTACTTAAAAATAATTCTCCTATATTAATACTAAAAATAGTCCATTTGTGATTCAGGAGGGAAGCTCTAAATCTTTGCTGTTACTCAAAAGCAATGCAGTTCTATTGACTACTATCAATAATTCACACAGTCGAGTCAGGAACTATTGTTGAAAAGGGCAGTGAATTATGGATCTTTACTTTTCAAACAACAATAAAATTTTTAAAACTGTTGGCCACATGAGTCCGGAGAAGAATGTATAATCAATTCTGTACAGGTGGGTTAATGGGTGAAGGGCATGACTGCAATGCTAAACTTCCACAGAGTAGGAAAATTCTTCATGGCTCCCATTGTCCATGCAAATTTTGATACCTTGAGTTCTCAAGAATATGGTCATTCAGAAGAAAACAGAAAATTAGATGCCTCATGAAACCAGAGTATGATACTACAAGGACAGAAGATGCAAAGAGGAGGGCTACTACTTGTAAATGGTGATTACTGGAGTAGAAATTAAACAACTGTAAGAGCTATTCTTATATCTCGTCTACCAAGGCCTTAACTGCACAGATGAGCATAACTCAAAAATAGTCACTTCTGGCAGGTGCCTCTTGATAATAAATGATGTGGAAAATTTTGGTCCTATAGATGAATTCTTAGAGACTCTTCATGAAGAAAACCAGAATAAAATAGAAATTATTTCAAAATATGTATTGGAAAAAGAGTATTTAGAGACAAGGTAAGAAAGCACATGGGTCCATGATAGAGGATAATGTGAAATCTCAAGTTTAATTCTCAGGAAACCAAAAGAAAAAGATTACAGTAATTTCATTATTAGAAGCCACACCATTTTGACTAAAATTTTGGTCCGAACCCGGAAGTGCGGCTTATGATCAGGTGCGGCCAATAGATGGATGAAGTTCAGAAATTTGCCAACCTGGAAGTGTGAACCTGCAGCATCCCCGAGCCGAGCCGGAGCCCAACTGGCCCCGAGCCGAGCCAGTAAACCCCGCGAACCCGTGATTCTGTTACTAATTGGCAACTTTGTGAAAGTTGTGCGTGGATCCTCGCTGCGAACGAAAGTGCGGCTTATAATCAGGTGTGGCTTATTTACGGACAAAGAATGAAAAGTTACCAATACCCAGACGTGCAGCTTATAATCAGGTGCGGCTTATAATCATGAAATTACTATAAATAAAATTTTGCATTTCAGAAAATATTCCATAGACATTTACCAAAACCTGTGAAGCTTTTGTGGGAGAAGAAATTGGTGGATAGCTACTGAGCATGTATCTTTGTGCTAGTAAGCTTTTGCTACAGAGACAAAAATTTGCTGCAATCATGCGAGTATTTTCAGCAATGACTCAGACACTTTACAGATACTAGCCTATCTCTGGCGTTGGTCTTAGGTGTTGGTAGATTTGCTGATTCTACCAGGTTGATTGTTTGCTAGTGACATTGATCTGCTCTAAGTTGTGTGTCCCCATAGGCTGGACACTGGACACTGGAGAGAATTTGGTTTCATTGAGACAGTATTCCTTCCCTTGGATCCCTTGGTGTGAACAGAAATCTGCAGTGTACCTGGTCTTTCTGCATCTGCAGTGCAATTCTGTCATCCTAAGCAACCATTAAATATCAAAGGTTTTTTGTTTTTTTCCATAAATACTGACATTAAATTAACTGGCATATCCTAAAATATTTTGCTAAAGAAATAAGCAAAAAATTTCAATAAATTAATGGCATTAAAGATTAGGAAGAGCAGATTGCTTTCAGAAGTAAGTAATAATTTTGCAAAACAGGGCAAATAAAACATGGACATTTTCATGACCACTTGCAGAGAAAAACAAATCCATTTGGAAATCGTGGAGAGGATGCATAACAAAGTGTGTGTCTACATGAACGTATGTATAATTGTGTGTACTCACCAACCACTTCAAGAAAATACAAGCAGGTTGATAGTTGAAGCCATTTTACACACTTGTACAGACAGATCAGGTGTAAGAGGTGAGATTAGCCCTTTTCTACTTTGCAGGTTGTAGAGCATTTCAAGAACCAGAGCTGTTGGCAGCATAATTTAGACAGGCCAGGTTGCTGTGCTGTTGCAGATGCTTTTCCTGGGTTGCCTGTGGGTAGTTCTGCAGCCTGCAGCTGTCAAGGGTATTTGGAGCAGCCACAGAGTTGCATGCCATCATTTCCCACTGCATAAAGTGGACTGGATCTTCCATGGAAAGACTTTCAGTTTGGCTGTCGCTGGCATGTGAATTTTTGCAGAGCTAAAAAAAATGTGTGAATAAGTGTGTCTGTAAGAAGATGAGTAGGTTGGGAATTTCTTCTCCTAAAGACCTTCTCTCTCCAGTTCATTACAACCTTCCACATTTTATAACAATCCCTTCCCATGCCATCAGGATTTACTGGGTTGCAGAGGAGCACTGTGGTTGGCTTCATTCCCAATGTGGTGATGTAAAATTCACAGTAGAGTGGCCTTGCCGGCTAAATAACCACACTTCTTACATGGATCCCAGGGCAGGAGATGTGAGATGCGGAGCCATTTGCCAGGATGCACTCCTATGCAGAGTCAGTGTCCAGAGATTGCTCTCCCTACCAGAACGAACGCATCCCATCACTTCTATGGAGTAGGAAACAGTCATTCTGACAGCTTAATTGAAAACTGTGTTATACTTTTTTTCCTCCTCACATTTCCTAACCAAAGTCCTGTGACATCAATTTTTCAGTATCAAAAACAAATGTACTCATTTTTCCTTTACTTGGGTTCAGTTTCCGAGGACAAAAATGAACATCAACACATACTTCTATCAAAGTAAGTTATTGTATACCTACCTTTTCACAGAAAGCAAAATAAAGTTTTTTTCAGTTGCATTACTTTGTTTGGTTTTACTTTTCCTGGTCTCACATTCTAAATACTGTTAGGGGAAAGTCTGGAAGCACTTCAAACTCAAGAAAGAAGTAAAATTCTGTGCAATAAATTATATGTGTGGGGCACAGAGGAATTTAATGTAGAAAATTCATGGGTCCTTTTCTGTCAGAAATTTGTTTATGTGTAGGTATGTAAGCACATTTCTGGTATTTATCCCATTGATAATTTGCAATCAATGACAACATGTACACCTATTTATTTGGATAATCATCCCTGGGTTATTAATTTTCTCTCAAGCTAGACTGCAAAATGCTCTGAGGAACCTCAGTCTGAAAGTTACACTGAAATTCAATCACATGTGGGCATGTAACTGGTTTAGGCAGCACTGAAAATACATCTGACATAGATACGCGTTTGCATTAATATAAAGTGTAGGTAAAACAGAAATTCCAGTGTCATTGAATGAAAGTTGCTATGTCACTTTAGGGCAGTTGTGCCGTGCAGAAAACCTATGCAAAGGAGTAGTATGCAATGTAACCACAATCACTGTGCTGTTTTATTAAGGAGAAAAAGATCACAGCTATGACATCTGAAGAAGACCACAAAGACCCTTTCCTGAAGACTGTAATGAGAGCAGATTATGTTACAACTAAGTCCCACATTCTCATTACAAGCTTTTTAATGATAAAGGATTAATTTTCTGCCATTTTCCATTCTCATTACTACTCAGTCAAGGGAATGAGATATCAGGAGTTTAATATCTAATTTATATTCAATGAATCTTAGTAGTGAGCTGCACTCTTTTGACCTTTTCAATATTTTATACTTTGATTGTGTGGTCACTTGACTCCTGCATTGTTTATAGCCTTATTATAGTAGCTTATAGGAGAAAAAGTGGACTGTCTATCCAATCAAAATAAAGAAGTAACAGAAAGGTCAATTTAATACCATACATATATATCAGGTCAAGATTATAAACAGTATCAAACTTTGAAAATCTTTTTTTCTGGCAGACCTGCAAGAATTCAAATTACTCTTCAGTGCATATCAACGTTGCAACCAGGAATGGGGAGTAGCAGAAAAGAGGCATATTCGGTAGAGGCTGGGGTCACTTTTAGTTCCTCTTGAAGCAATCACATCTATGAACAGTAGGGTAAAGATTAACAAAATACTTTGTCATGTTTTATGTTTGCTTGCCTTCACTTTGCAAAGGCCAGTGAGTGCAGAAAAATGATGAACAGTTAGGTCCATTGTAGTGCCAGTAGTTAATTTTTGAAACACTCATTAAATTTCTATGTGAAATATGTTAATATATTTTTGTAAGACTTGTCATGTAAAAGGGAGATGATACAAAAGCCCATAAGGAATTTTAAATGTATGAAAAATTGAAAAGTAATGTCAGACTGTTGGGGAAAAAAAAAAATACACAAATAAAATTACCAAATCAATACTATGTGTTTCAGCACATCATTTGAAATTGCTAAGCTATCAGAACTTTGTAATCCAACTTTCTCTGAAGTGTATATTTAAAAGATTCAAAAAATTCATACACACTTTTAATGTATTAGGTTTTTTCAGATTTATTTCAGTCCAAAGATGAAAAAAAAAAAAAAAACCAACAAAAACCAGGCCAAACCAAAAGCACCAACAACAGCAAAAACCAACCAAACAAAAACAAACAAAAACCAAAACCAAACAAACAAATAAACAAAAAAACCCCAAAACCCCCCCCCAAAAAAACCCCAAAACACCCCACCAAATCTATACTCTGGAAAAAATAATACCTAATGATACCTACTCTTGAAAATATGATGCCTACCTTACCCCTTGTTGATAGTGAATTGTGTACAAATTTATGGATAAAAAATATATTTTGACACAACTTAATTTGGAGTCCCTTGCAGAAGTCATGTAAACCAAAATTTCTGGTAGTAAAACATTTAGGAAAGAAAGAGGTAGTTTAAAAATAAAAATGTCTTTTTTTTTTTTTTTTTTTTTTTTTTTTTNTGTGTATGTGCAGCTTTCAATATGTTTGTTTTAATTAACAGGGCCTGTTTAAAGAGATTAGATAATTATTCTTTTAAACCTGACTAAATAAATAACTTATGTCAAACAAATAGCACTTCATTACTGGAAAGAAATATAATTGATGTTCTGCAGCCCTCAATATAATAAACATACTATTAATTTCTTAACTATTAATTCTCAAAACTCATGTTCAACAGTCAGGAATAATTAATTTGCCATACCATACATGTCTTACTAAATGTAAATTAAATTCAATTTGAGATCCATTGTTTAAAGCATTACTCAGAATGTCATTGCTGGACTCCCCCAAAAGCAGTATAATTTAATACAGTTTGTGAGGCCAGAGGGAGAAATAACAGTTTGGATAATGAGGACACTATCAGACCTGTGCCATTTTAACTGAAAGAAAAATTAATATATGAGATCCTTAAAAGACAGATTAGAAAGAAGAAAGTGACAAAAGTAATAATGCAAATACTGAAGGGACTCTTCACCTTAAATGAGCCCAGGCAAATATATTTTAGTCTCAATGATATTAAACTGAAATGCAAGAATTAAAATATACGTACCTGCCTCGGTAAAAGCAAACCAGAAGTCATTACTGCAGACTGCAGTGAAGTCACCATTCCAAATAATACATGTTTATGTCCCTCACTGAATAAGCCAGTGCAGCCTTAAGGATCAGAAACTTAATTCAAATTCTAGAAAAGAGTAACTCTATGAATATCCAAGTAGTAAACCAAAATATTTTGCACCAAACATTGTGAAAGAATTTCAGATGGAGAGTATATAGGATAAAGTAGCTGCAAACAAAAACTTTTGTTGACTGAGAACTCAGAACTTGTGATCTGCTAAATCTTGTCAAGAAATTCCAGGGGAAGAAGCTGAATTTGTTGAGCGGTTCTTGGCCTTGCCATCATAGAAAACTCTTATCATCATTAAGATGCTGCTTTCATTAAGGTGATGCTTTCAATAGATTAGATGAGGTAACTTCAGGATACAGAATTCACCTTAAATTTTAAATGGAAACATTTTTAACACGATCCTTGTGTAGTCTCTGATCCTTTTTCCTAGCCCAGCTATTAGGGCCGGAGACTGCACTGAACTTATGCAGAAAGAAAATCTGACCCGCTTGTTTGGGAACTAAAAACTTTAATATTAGAAAATAACAAACAGTAAACCAAACAGTTTGTACTGAACAAACCGGGAAAGATGGTACAGGGAGGCCAGCTCCATTCACAAGGGCAAACAGACAAAATCAGGTGTTAGGGCATTGGAGAAGGGGAGGTAGTAGGGCGGAGTTTAGGGAGGGGGTCCAATAAAGAATGGCTATTAGGAATATTGAAATTATTGTAGCAAAAAGGAACCAATGATAACAAGGGAAGCAGAGAACTTTCTGGAAATGATGAACATACTAGAACTGGAAGGTTCTGGGGGTGGTTTTTTACTCACCAATATTTCCCGCGACCTTAAGCCATGGTCATCTGCACTTATATTGGAGCTAACCCCAATATCCTTGCATGTGATAGCTACAGGTGAATATTGGAGCAAACTATAGCTATTCTTGCTCTGAAATGTCTTCTGTATTCAGAACAAGACAACCACTACACATTGTTTTTTAATATTTTCTCGTGAAGTTGCTTTGGTATTAGCAACAGTGTTTCTCTGATCTGACCTCTTACAAGGCTAAACAATACATGGTTACTGTACAAGAGCAGATACCTTTTGATAGTACATGCATATTTTGAAACATTCTTTTACTTGACAAAGTACACAATAAAATGTGATAAATCAACAATTAATTATCTAGGGTAACTGGGAATATTCTGAAGGGAGATTACTCTATATGTGGTATTTATTCAGACCATTAATCATTATATGCATATTTCCTAGCACAGGTGCATTGGATTTATGCCTGGTTAACCACCTGGTTTGTCATGTTGTACTTAGCGGTATCAATAATGTATGTAGGCATACATAATATATGCAGACATATGTAATATATGTAGAAATACATAAACGCCATGCACAATCACTGGGTTTGTAGATAGTCATAAAATCATAGAAACATTTAGCTTGAAAAAGACCTTTAAGATTATCAAGTCCAACTGTAGATAAATTTATAATGAAATCAATCTTGTATTTCATAAAAAAATTAAATATTGTACAGAAGTTGTTTCATTAAAAACAACAACAACAACAACAAACCCAAACAACAACAACAACAAAACTCTTTCTGTTCATTCTGTTGACTCTCACACTTGTGTTATGCTGGTTTTCTTCTTATACTTCCACTTTCCTCTGATGGCAATGGTAGTTAAAGACTCTTTGGACCTTGTATGGTTGAGTTGTACTCAATATGTTTCCAAAGAGTCTAAGCCAGCTAAGAATCCCAAGTCCCATTTTCATAAATTAATTAGGCATTTGAGTCAATAACTCTTAGGGTTGCAATAACAGATGAGCCAATTTCAAATTTACTAGCTCAGGTACTGGTAGCAATCTAGTTTTGGCACCAGTGAGTTTATTGCATCCTCTATTAAGCCCAATATTCCCCTGAGGATCTGAGCTTACAAACACTTCAGTTTTGATCTTGGGCCCAACTTGTACTTCTAAATCACTTGGGTGTCTTCATGAATTTTATTCTTTATGCTTAGCCAAACTACTTTCTCTACTTTGTGGTTGTGGGTCATCAACAATATATTTTATATGGAGGCTTTCTGTTCATAGTATCTTTCAGAACAATTATATAGCATCTTGGGGTGAACACATCTGCTTCTACTTTCTGGAGGAGAAGTCTTGCCAAGGACTCTGGTGGGCTTTCCACAAAGATATTTGCTCCTTTGTGCTCTTGTGCCATGCTGTGAAAGTTAGGAAAACCAAGTAAACTTGTTCTTTTTCTCCCAGCTAGATCTTTACCCTCTGGTGCCACTATACACTGTAAAGTGTTTTTTCATCTTGCATGGAGGTCAAAGATAAAATGTTTTATTTGATTCAAAGTAATTCAGTATTCAATTGGTCTCCAGTGATCAGAATGGAACATACAAAGTAGGAAGGAAAATGCCATTCCTTTAGGTATTCCTCAGAAATGCACACCCGTCATTGAACTGACTGATTTGAAGATGTCAATTTTGTTGTGCATAAAAATCACATTTATGTAATTTCATTTTATTTTACTTTTAGACAGTAGATAGTTGATATTATAAGGAAGATGTAACACCAGAGGAAAGGACAGAACAACAGATTAAAGATGAACAGCTCTTGAAAGTCTGAAAAACAAAGTTCTGATGAGCTCTTAAAAGATGGACCATTTCTGCTATTACCAATTAACCCAACAGAGCACTCAGAAACATAGAATAATCAAAGTTGGAAGGGACCCCAAGGATCATCAAAGTCCACCTCCTGGCCCTGCATAGCACGATCCCCAAGAGTTACACTATGTGTCTGAAAGCATTGTCCAAACGCTTCTTGAACTCTGTCAGGATTGGTGCTGTGACCACTTCCCTGGGAAGCCTGTTCCAGTACCCAAACACCCTCTGGGTGAAGAACCTTTTTCTAATATCCAGCTCAACTCTCCCCTGAATCAACTTCAGGCCATTTCCTTGGGTCCTGTCACTGTCACTCAGGAAAAGAGCTCTGTGTCTGCCTCTCCTCTTCCCCTCACAGGAAGTTGTAACTGCAGTGAGGTCTCCCCTCAGTCTCCTCCAGGCTGAACAGATCAAGTGACCTCAGCTGCTGCTCATTCAGCTTCCCTTCAAGGCCCTTCACTAGCCTCATGGCTTTCCTTTGGATGCCCTCCAACAGCTTAATGTATTTTTTTATATTGTAGCACCCAAACCTGCCCCCAGCACTGGAGGTGAGGCTGCCCCAGCTCAGAGCAGAGCAGGACAATCCCCTCCCTTGCCCAGCTGGTGATGCTGTGTCTGATTCCCTCAGGTCAGGTCAACTTGCCATTGACCAGGACCCCCAGGTCCCTTTCTGTAGCTCTGCTTTCCAGGTTCTCATTCCCCAGTGCGTACATTCATCCAGGGTAGCCCTGTGCCAAGTACAGAATCCAGCACTTGTCCTTATTAAACTTCTTATTTTTTCTTGGTCTGTAGCTGAAGCAAAATTTCCATATCCTTTACACAGCATGCTATCTCAGAAATCTCTTAGCTTTGTAGCCCTATGTAAAACCTTGGTCTGCTTTCAATTACTGTGTATTTTACAATGTCCTTTGTATCTTTTATCTACTTCATTTGAAACAGTCCTTAATGAAGGAACAGAAAAAAAAAACAAACCAAGAAACTTTATCCATGACCCCAAGGCTAGCCCTCACCCCTCAAAAATAAAAAGAAATGCCCCAAAAATACTGCAGTTGGCTGATCAACCAAAAAACAACAACAACAAAAAACAAACAACCAAAAAAACCCCACAAACAAACCAAACCAAACAAACAAACAAACAAACCCCAAACAAACCACAAAACAAAACTAACCAAAAAAAATCCAGCTTCAGAATGGCAAGGATTAAATTCATTTGCATTAATGATAGAATTTTTTGTCGCATCTCTACCTTCTTTTACTGGATTTTTGCCCATCTCTTCTGACAGCTCTGCTTTTCATAAACTCTGTTTTCTGGAAGAAACAGAATGAGTGAATCTCAGCTTTAAATTTTGAAAAATAAATTTCTGTATTTATTTTTTTTTATAGCAACTCCAGAGCATGAGTTAATATGTTGAAAAAGCAGATAACAGAAAATTGATAAAAAGCCATGATTTAAAAAATCCAATTCTTCTTTTTCTCCAAATTTACAATTTTTGACTTTCTAATTTCTTGAACAATCAAATGTATTATTTTTAGCTCTTTTTGTGCTGTGTTCACTCTTTCTTTCTCCACTAATCTGTCCTGTCTATTTTAGCTTTTAGAATACCATGCTGACTTGCCAATCCATGTATCATTTTTCTCTCTCCCCTGTCATTTTCATCAGCCTTTCAAAGTGGTTGACATCTTAAGTGGCAGAAGGTACATAAAAATATAGGTCGAGCAGGTAGACCAGATGTTATGCTGAGGAAAGTATATCTTCTTCATCTCAGTTCTGCTGAATCACATTGTTAGAACATTAATTTTAATGAAGGTTTCATCCTTCTATTCCACGATTCTAACTCCATATCTTCTAAGTATTCCTATATACTGCTCTTCCTCCCTCTCTTTAAGAAATTATTTGGCTGTACAACGTGGCTATGGTGTTGTTTGCAATGTTTCATGGAAAGTTTTGTTCTAGGACTCCTCAGTTCCAGTATCATCTTTGGAACACTGGTTTCTAGAAATACCACACCTTGTAAAGACCTCTAAAGTTTTCTTGAAATTTCTATGATGAATCAGTTTATGATTTGCATGGAAAAAATTGTCAAACTTATATAAACCGAAAAAGTGTACATTTTTTTTAGTGTTGTCTTTGAAACAAAACAGGTAGAGAAGCAGAGAAGGAATTACATCATCAAATGGTCACTGCATTTAAAAATAATTCTTTCAATTAGATATACCTTTTTAATCAGTTACATTTTACAGAAATTTAGATGGGTATATTGCATCCATAGAAACAATTCCTGGCACATTTTTCAAACAGAGAACAGGGAATCTCAGGTGATGAGTGAACAATTCTCTTGCAACTGGGTTTTATAATGACAGCAACATGATTTCAAAGATTTCTCACACCGAAAATTATTAATTTGAGATTAGCATTGGTCTGTTAGTATTGTGGGAGCTGAAAACATGCATGTCCAATCAATTATCTTCACAGAAATGCAAAATTAAATGTACATAACCTATCTAGTCATTTGCATGTCCAGTAATAAACCTGGGTCTTCGATACTTCTACAGATAATTAAAAACCTTCAGCACTATAAGGTTTTCTTGCTCTGTCTTCAGTCCCAGTTCTGATATTGCTGTGGATGGAAAGTAACATTATATATGTGGACAAGCTCTTGAAGAACATTTATGTTATTCATGTGGGGATCCCAGAGAAAAGGCTGAATTTTTGGTGTTCTCAAAAGAATAGGAGAGGGAGCATTAGTTCTGACATACCAGGTAAAATTAAAGCAATATGGGGCAGAGCATGCTAAAGGGTTAGGTTTCCTATTTTTAATGCAACTGTTGGGTATAGAAGCAATCTGGGACCTCCTTTGCATCTTAGAGATCACAACTAATTACTGCAAGAGCATCAAGCTTTGTGTCTTCTTTCCACCTGGACAAAAAGAGCTCTATATTCTGTGCAAAATGAAGCAGCGCTTGGTTACTAGCCCAAGTGTTGTAGCCTCAGGGAAGGGTTTGGAGCATTAAAGATCAATTTGTTTTGGTTCTCCAAATGCTTCCCTTCCTTGGGAGCAGCATCTCCTGTTCTCATGACCTTAAAGCATCAACTCTACAAATATATTAGATGGATGGTCTTGCCTTAGGCTGCTGACAAGGAGGCATTTGCTAGCTGGAAAACAAATACTAAACAGTAAAATTTCCCAAAGGACAGGGATCCCATTTTTTGCCCAGTTGTGACATTTTCTCAAGTAAGTTATCTTGGGAGTATGTTATGATTGGTTCAAGCAACATCTTCCTTACTTCAAACAGCATTTGTGAAAGGTGAAAGTCTTCCAGGATTTATCTTTCTTTTTACCCATATTAAAAACTATTAATCATTATAATATCATGTAATTATCAGTATCTGAATAATGTAGAGATGCACCACCATTAGAATAATAACTCTGAAAGAAAAAAAGACAGGGAACAAGCCACTGGTTATTTTCAGAAGGATTGGGTAAAGAAGCAGAGAACATTAGTGTGGAAACAATAGGAGAATGAAGAACTAGGAATACTTAGCAAGAAAAATGAAGGACGTAGAGATGGGTAAGAGGAAATTAAGCATTAGAAGTGCAAAGAGGTGAGGGAGACATCCAGCAGAAAGTGTTTCACTGGCTCAGTTTAACTGCATTTGGAAGCTTCTTGGCTCTTTAAGGAGTATGAAGTACCCTTGAGTATAAATTATATAAGAAACTCCAGAGACCAGCTAGTCTGGAGCTGAAGGTGACTGTTCATCTGTTCTTTTTCATTTAAAAATGTGCATATGAGTACCCATTAAAAATTAATGTGAATAATCTAGTCATAACTTTATACTTGGGTCTCTGACTGCAAAATTGAAGCTTACTTAATCCTAAATTTACTTAAGCTTTGGATAAAGCATGACCATCAGAAGACTGAGAGTATTAAAAGGTACACATGGAATCCAGTGGAAATGGTGCATATACACACATGTTGTATTCAAATACCATAACTGGTATTTGACTAGAAGGAATATGAGAAGAGTCAGTACATTGCTGAGTAGTTCCCATCTCACTTGCATTCCTGCAGATTTTACACTGAAAAAAAAACCCTCCTCAATAAAACCAGACCCAACATAATGCAAACCTATTTGGATATGTTCAAAGCAAATCATTCTTGTCTTCAAAGACAGATCACTATCCAGTGAAGGTTCTAGGAAAAGAGGTCAAAATGTCAGAGGAAAAAGATGCCGTAGAATTTTGTGGTGGCATATAGTTTTGCTTCACAGGAGCAATGGTTGATAGGACAGAAACACTGGGAAAAGTAACACTTTGATACAAACATGAGAAAGTTTTTACTGGATCTGATTATTGTTGCAGCCTGTAATTCACACTAGACCCCTTGCAAAAGCATCTTTCTGCTTTTTAAGTGAGGCATCAGTCCTACTTGCAGGAATCTTGGCTTCAGTTAACTAGCTGAGACAGCTGAGTGAGGAAAGTATTTAAATGCTCTTTCTGACCCATTATTCTAAAGTAATTTAAATCAAATAAATCTTCAGGTAGACATTAGAGCGGCCATAAAGTTACCTTAAGCTGAAAGAGCTGTCACATCTCAAGGACAAAGAGCATCATCTGTATCTGATTCTTACAGTATTACTTGGTTGCCATGAAAGGATGACACAGCAATTGATTCTGCATTGGGAAGCACCTTCTTCTATACAACATTTAGGAACAGACATCTTCATTTCACTTTACCCTGGCATAGATCAAGACAAGGTCAGGACCATGCAAAACAATTTCCAATTGCTTCTTTTCTCTGATTACAAAATACCAGAAAAAAAAATATTAGCAATACCTGAATCTCATAAAATGTAAGTAATGAATTATGAGTTATATTCTCCATTGTAGGTTTTGGTAGCTCCAATAAACTGTGATCCATTAATTGCAAATACCTAAATGCTTTTGAACAAACTACTGCAACTGAGCACTGCTGACTTTTAAAACTGTTGAAAACTGAAACTGAATATGAATCTGGATCTGGATCTGGAGGTGCTTTAATGCTTTCACCATCCTACTACTTCAGTCATAACCCAGCAAGCTGACATTATTTGATCCAAAATGACATTAACTGATGAGAAAACTTTACCTGGCCTGCTTCTAAACTTTGAGGTGATGACAAATAAGCTTTCCAAAACTATTGACAAGCATATAGATTATCCATTTGCATTACCTGTATCTTAAAAGCTCTGTCACCAGGAATCAGCTTCTCAAATTAATTTCCAGTTGCAAGGTGATGGTTCATTGACAATACCTGGTTAGCTTCACAGTCTGGTTTTCTGAAAGGTACAAAGCTTCTCAAGAGAATAAAATGCAGCTCTCTTGAAGAAAGGAGCAGAATAAATCTGTGAAATGGTACCACTCTACTCTACTTTTGTATTCCAAGGAATACTGAATTAAGCTTCTATGCTCTCAAAATTGCAGTTTTCACAAAGAGAGTTTGGAATCAGTAAATATCTAAATGCCAGAACCAGCTTATTCAAGTTTCCTTTTGGGTATTCACCTCAATATCATCCACATTATGCATTTAGAAGTGAGCCTGATTGCTGCATTCTGAGCTGTTTCTTTTTTCTGTGCCTCTCCAGATTTTGTTCTCTGTAATACTAGGAAGATGAAAAGCATTAGTTTTGTTCAATCAGAACTCAGATATCATCTGATTTCGACCTTAATGCTCCCCTTCATATCTGCTGGCAACATTTAGTAGAGATGGAAACCTGACAAAGAAACAATGGTTAATCATAATGGGTAATATTCTTCAACTCTTGTATAGATTGCTATCTTACCTTTTCATTAACTGCTACTCTTAGGAGAAAAGAAAAATCATCTTAGTCACAGCAAGACTTTCATTGACTCCACAGTTTCAAGAACCAAGGCAAGAACAAACTGCAGCAATAGAAATGAGGTTCCAACATCAATGAATGTACAGATGTACCTGGTTGCTGATTTCCTGATGTACAGTATCACTCCATCTCCCATGGTCTGTCCTACATATGTTTCCTTCAAGCAAAAGAGGCGTAAGTAAGTGTGATTGCACTCCCCTTTTACACCATAAATATTAGGACCACTGATAAAGGTATCACTCTTTGACTGGATAAGGAATAAAAAAGAGTCAGTCAACGATCAGAGCATGGGGACAAAGCAGGAGAGTGGTTGAACCCAGATTTCCAGTGAGGGAGCTTTAATCTCTCAGACAGATCTCAGCTGACTTGCAGCAGGTAACTGACCAAAACCAGCTCATCTAACTCGGAAACACTGTATGACAGACAGAAAAGACTTTTGCCAGGGACTTAGATGATGTCTGATTGATTACTGGCTATTGCTGCAATTTGGAAGACTGCCTTTGCTGTGGATGTAAATATAGCCTGTAAATTTACCTTGCCATGGCACTTCCTGTGGGTTCATTGCCCATTATCAGGTTTTTTCTTCCCTGTCCCTTCAGATTTGAAGAGGAAGAGATCTTCAAGCCATATAAACCGTTCCTATTTCTGTCATAACACAAACCTATAAATGTGAGCAGTTTCTTTTCTGTGAGAAGTGGTCAGACAATTGTGTTATATGGGTAGTGTCGTGAAATGGATCTCTGATTATTTAAATGGAAGACTCCAGGGGTTTTTTTAATCCTGAAGGTCTGGATTGCACGTCTTCACATTAAATTCAATTTTAAAAAGCTTTGGCCATTTTCAATGCAAAATTAAAGACACTTTTCCTCTTTCCTTTTCCTGGAGCTATGCAGAGAAAAAAATCGCAACCATTAGAAATTGCTGATTCATTTTAGAATTGGAACTAATATTTGTCTTTGAGAAGATAATGCTCCATAAATGAAAACTGAATACTGATTAGTAGATATCCTTTTTTAATTTTTTTTGTAGACATGTATTTTTAAATTTTTTTCTAGATGTCTTCAGGGCAAATTTTCACTGATTTTTCAAAGTACTGTATTAAGGGAAGATATCAATGATAGGGAAAAAATGTAAAAAGGATAGATAGAAAAATAATATAAGCCTGTTTTGAATGTGTCAAATAGCAATATTTATATTGTTTAGTCCTTAACATTACAGGAGAAAATGGAGCAAAGAAATTTTTTTATAAAAGCTTAAGCTATAAGATGGTAGGCATGACAAACATGCACACGGGCAAAAAAATTCCACACTGATGTTATGCTACAGAAGAGTTTCTATTTGGCACTTTTTTCAGCCACATTAGAAATGTCCCCTTGTATTTGAGCACCTTCAGAAAAATCTGGATTCTTTGAGAATTCAGGCTCATTAACAAAAAAAGAAACCAGAACAAACCCAAACCAAACTAACCCACAACATAAGAGATAGAGAAGTAAAATTAAGGTTTTCAAGTGATCACTGTACTTGGTGGCACTATTAGAGGGTATTTTCATGCTAATTCAAAACTTTTTCAAAGGGCTCAGCAATATTTTTGAACTCAACATTTAGATCTGTATGAATAAATAGCACCTGAGGATGTTACTGGGCCATAGAAGATGTGATGTGTCCTGCAGGAATGTTACCCAGCACATTAGGGGTTGATGCCAACTTGGACGTCCAAACAATTCCTGAGAAGGTTTCTTAAGCACCACCAGGGAGTCTGTCTGCTCCATTCTGCATGGCTCTATGTATTACTGTAGCAGAGGGTCAGGCTCCCCAGCCATCCTGTTAATGATGGACTAGGTTTTTTGAAGGTCTTTATGAAAGTTTGGAGCAAAGCTTTTCTTGAATATCAAAGCACTTTTACAAAACATTGGTCAAGGTATGTATTTTGATAAAGTACTGGAAATGATTCTTTCAACCTATAGTAATTTATGGTCTACAAATTTTTAATGTACAGAGAATCCTAAGCTGATTTTTTTTTTTTTCTGGTGAAATTTGCTTCAGTCACCATACTAGGACCAAAAAATATAATTTCTCTCTACATTTTTTCATGAGGAATGGGTGTATCCTCAGCTGGTGCAGTTCAGCTGAACAAAATGTGTATCTTAGCTGAAATGAAGTTTTTAGGGAGAACTTTCTCAGCTGGAAGTGAAAATGGGTATTGGCCATGGGTTGTTCCTGCTGTCACTGATAATGTGAAACTTGATGGTAGATGACAGGAACAATTTGTTAAGAGCTCCAGCTAACTCCTCTTACAGTTTAAAAATATCTAATGGGATTGGTTGCTAGATGAACTGGCATTTCTGAAGAACAGCTGGAACTGAAAAATTGTGGCTCAATAAAGCATGCCAGAGGTGGGGCTAGTCTCGTTTTGAGCTTCTGTTAATGAGTGTGGGTGGGGATTGTTTCCCCAGTCTGGAATGGTTTATGGTGATGTGAAATTTCTAAGCATACACAGTGAACCCTCCTTCCCCTTGTAAATCCAAGCTTTCTTCAGGAACGTGTGTCATCACATACAATGATTGCTAACATGGTGGGAGGTGGTATCATATAACAGTTTGCTGTTATACTCTTGTGTATTAGAAAAATACATTGAACCTGTTTGAGAATGTTTACTTAGTTTGAAGTGCTTTAAAAAATTGCAAGTACCCCAGCAGAATCTACACGTGATTGGGTAGCAGTTTGAATCTCCCTCATCTATTCCTCATAAACAGTAGTAAATGATAATCAGCTCTCTAGCTATGTGCTAAAGTGAACTCAGAACTGACAAGGGATTACTCCAGGTCAGGGTGGTAGCCTTTACGAAAAGGATGGCAATGAATAAATGATAAGCAACAAAAAAGGTTTAAGATTTTCTAAGTTAAATCTGTTAAATCTTTCCATCAAAATATTAAGGCAAATCAGGTGGAGATGATCTTAAAAGTAGATCACAAATAAAGAAGTTATCAAGCAATTTCAAAATTTATTTATCAGATTTTTAGGGATCATTGCTATTAGAAATTCAATTGTATGAGTTGTAAATAACCTTTATCTTTGTGGGAGCTTTTATTTTGATCTAGACACTTGGGAAAGGGGAGGGGAGGGTAAGGGAGGGGAGATTCAGTTTGAAGGATCCCACAACACTCATTGAATTTCAACTGCCTGACCAGTTCAGGGCTGATGAAAAACTAAAGTAATTTATTAAGGGGACTGTTCCAAAGCCTCTTGAACATCCACTGGTCTGGGGCCCACTTCTCTAGGTAACCTGTTCCCATGTTTGACCACGCTCTCGTAGTAGCCTCACAGTTCAGGCTAAAGTTGAAAAAAGAGTGTTCTCACAATCTGCTTCGGTTGTGATCTGTTGCCTAACACCTTATAAATGCTGATGGATACACTTATGGGATTAAAAGGTGTCTGAAGAAATGCCTACATGCCTCATTCCATCAGAAGAGTGATATCACCATATTAGCCAGCGAGCTTTCTTTCATAGGGTAGCAGAGATTCTCACTCTATAGGTTTTCCCTTCATCAAGAAACAGGTTATTTTTGTATTACACTGCCTTTGCTTCTGCAGTCCCATAGAAATCATGTTGAATGCACTTTTCCCATCAAACAATTTACCTGTCTCTCCTGCTGCACTGTGATTTACTCACTTGTAGGACCTTTGTGTTAAGAAACCAGTATGATGTCTACATCATTTAAACACCTGAAATTTTTTACACTTAACACCTTCATTCCTGAAATTATGTTTCACAAAATTTTAATGTGATTTTGAATGTCAAAGTGTTGAGTTAAACTATTCCTGGTTAATATCGTAACACTTCTCAGCATATGTCTCTTCTTTAGCTACTCTGGTTATCTGTACGTTGGAAAACTTAATTTTCTTCATTTTCTGTCTATTAATTTTTGCTCTCAATTTCTTCGTCTTAACAATGCCTTTCCTTCCATATGAAAGGGGAGAGAAGTGGACAAATGAGGGCCAGCCATAACTTTACCTTTGGCTGTTGTTGTTATATTTGCTAGAAATACTTCAGCATCCATTCTGAATAAAAATTCTGATAAAGAATTATATTGTTTACCCTTTTTGGGATTACATTCAGCTATCAATTAAAGAATAATTTAATGCAGATCATGTGGCATTTGAAAGACACATAAATAAAATTCTGGAAATAAAAAAAAACTCACCAGGTAATTATTAGGATTCTCTTTCCCTCTTAAACAAAAATATAAGTTAAAAATATACGCAACCCTGATACAGTAGTAAAACTTAAAGCCTTTTGAAATCAACTAACAGTCTTTTTGGATACAACAGTCTAACTGCAGAATCAAGCTGACAATTATTAAAGGATGCTACTATAAAAGCAGACAGCAGCCTCTTCATGGAAAATGGGATATACAAGAATTTGTTAAAACCCTATCACTGCAAATTAAAACCTAACATAGCTCAAAGGTACAGAAGATTTGTAATGGTAAGATTAATAAGGTAAAATTATTGATGACATATATAAAAAATTAATTACAGAAAATAATTTCTGCATTGCTCAACTTGGATCTTTTGTTTAGCAGTTGTCTGTTTTGAACAAAAAACAAGACAAAGAGAAACCTCAAAGTTAATTAAAACTACCTTTAAAAAGAAGTAATTGAGGAAATACATGTTATGATTTGGTTCTCATTGTTCACAGATACTGAAGTTTCATAGTCTCACAGAATCACAGAATAGTGTGCATTGGGGGGACCTTAAAGGCTTCTAAGTTCCAACCTCTCCTCCATGGGTAGGGACACCTTTCATTACAGCTCATTGCTCAAAGCCCATCCAACCTGGTCCTAAAGATTCCTAGGATATCTACAACATATTGGAACAGCATCTTATTTTTCAGTCCAAAAAAGTGAATTTTTAATGGAGATATATTATTTCTTGTCATTTCTTGTCAGCACAATGAGATTATGGGCAAAATCTGTGGATGACGTCATCCTGAAATTGTCTTTTTTTTGTCACAAGCAGTTTTATGTTAAATTTGTTGCTGTGTACCACATCATCTTCACATCCAATTTCCCTTTTGTCCTTAATTTTGGTGCATAATATTGATTTTCAAAAATTGTTTCTGAATACATAATGGAATATATTCTTTTGCCCATGAAAAATTTGTTCACAGCTCATTTATGAGAGGCCCAACATTTTTTTTTATTTTCAGAAGAGGTTGAAATGTTAATTTCTTGTTGAACTGTTCATTTTATTAACTGAATAATTTGTATTATTATCTTACCCCAAAGCTACATATGTGAGGTCTTTAAAGTTCTACAAATGCTTTTGATAGTTAATTTCCACCATAACTAGAACATATTAAATGAAATTACTATCCCTCATTTTATTGTCTATACACAAAACTTTTTCTCTTACTTGAATTTAATGCTCAGATTAATTGGGTTTTGGGGGTTTTAGTTGCTTGGTATTTTTTGGGTGGTTTTGTTGGGGATTTTTTTTTGCTTGTTTTATTTTGTTTGTTTGTTTGCTTTTTGTTTGTTTAGTTCTTTCTGTAGCATAGCCTTCATTTAAAATTCTGGTACAAAATTTTGATTCCGAAGTGTTTGAAAAAACTTCATAGTTCTAGCTAATCTTCTTGCTGATAATTATTGTTACATGTTAACTGCATCAGGGATTGTGTAAGAGCATTTGGGTTGTCCAAAGCATGTGGGAAAACCAAGCTTTTCAGATGTCAGTAGAGCTTCTATAGGTTTACACCAAATGAAGATTGGTTAAGGAAGTGATATTTTTGATTGAAAACTTGCCTTGGACTAGACTTTATTGTCTATATCTTTCACTTTCTATGCACCCACATCATTATGTGCTGTTCATATGTTTTTATTTTGTTTTGTATAGATTTTTTATATCCACTCTTATACAACTGGTAGTATTGAAGGTCTCTGAGATTGCAGAATCACATAAACACAGTACAATAATATACCTATGAAATTTAGAGAGAATAAAAACTTAACTGGAAATATGATTTTTATAAGTAACTAATTTGTTTTCTTTCTTATGCAGGATTTTTTTCCTCTGTTAATATATTATCTATTTACACTTGTACATAAAATACATTGTGAACAGAATAACTGTTTTTTGTATATAATAACTGGAAACAATTTTTGTTATTTATTTCCATTAATTCTGCATCGTTTCATGAGTACCAATAAGGGCACATGTAAAAGGAAATGAAGTGTATGCCATGAATTGGTGAATTGCTCAGGATTAACTTGAAATCTAACTTGATAACTGCACATTAGATCCAGGAACAATTAAGAGGTAAAGCTTCAAGGTAGCATTTTCACAGTGACTTCTCAGAGCAAAATGCACCTCAAGGAAAGCAATTCAACTCTGGTTTTGAAGGGGAATTCCTTGTAAACCTGTCTATGAGAGCAGAAAACTATAATATTGATCCCTTAGTATTCTGCGTGACTGCACCAGCAGTTTACATTGCTTGTGTGTCTTTCACATAACCATTGCAAAATATGGACAAGATTGAAAATCTAAACTGATCCCTGTGTTAAACATGGAACAGAAAACTATGTAGGTACAGAAATTTCCTACTCATGATCTATTTTCAGATGGTTATGGTTTTGTAAAACCCTAATCTCTTTTGAGGACTTGACCATACAGGCTGCATATATAGGAGGAATGTTTTGGTAGTCATTTTTCTATTATACTCTGTTCTCTATCCCAGTAATTGTTTCTGGTGCCTGTATGCTGCATTGAAACCTAAATAGATACAAGTCATCTCTGATGTTTATGGTTGAATAGCTCACTGTAGGTCATTGCTGGTAAAAATTTCTTATCGTTTTCATAGTTGAATTTGCACTCTAAGGACCTTGAAAATGTTTTGACTTGTTTCTTTTTATGATTTCAGAAATATTAAAATCTAATCTAATCAATAATCTGCAAAAAGCTTTTTCTGTGTTTTGTACCGTCACACTGGCAAGGAGGTTGGGTGCATGGGAGGACACACAGAGGGGAAGGGTGACCCCAACAGGCCAAAGGAATGTTCCAGACCATCACGCTCAGAATATAAAGTGGGAGGAAGGAGGAAGAAGAAGGGCAGAACTGTTGAAATTACAGTGTTTGTCCTCCCAAGTCATCTTTTACATATGATGGGGCACTTCTGTGCTGGAGATGGCTGAACAACTGCCTGTCCATGGAAAACAGTGAAGTAATTCCTTGTTTCGATTTGTTTGTGTGAACAGCTTTTGCTTTCCCTATTAAACTATTTTTATCTCAACCCACAAGTTTTCTAGCTTTTAACCTTCCAATTGTCTCTTTGATCTTCCTGATGGGAGCCAGCTGCTGGGTGAAGCTTGGCTGATGACTGGAATTAAACAGCAACTTTTGACTTGGTTGTTTCTGGTCTTGTTCAGTCTTAGGTGTTGTTTGTGAGCTTGAGTGTGATGCCATTGCAGCTTGTAAAAGAATGTCAGATTTTTTTGGTTGTTATTAATTTTGTATATGTCACATACTGATAAATAATACCTTGAAAAGAGATTGCTTATATGGTTTGAAAATGCCCACTGGCTGCAAGAATTTCCAATGTAAGACAGAATTTATGTCAGAAATCTTAATTCTTAGAATTCCATATTCTTCCAATACCTTACAGATATGAAGTACCTGAATTATTTGAAAAAAATTTGCAGGGGTATATTTGGAATAATGGTGCTATTACTACTAATTCTACCACTGCTACTATTATTACTACCAGTAGTTTCTCTTCCTTGACCTCTAAATTATGCATCTTCTCTGTTATTCTGAGCTTTTACTGAAGAAAAAGGACCAGGTAAGTAATTAAGCTTATTAATCAGAATGTGGAATATAGCATAAACAGAAGATATAATTCTGTCTGGACATATTTGCAATGCTAATACATTTCAAAGAGGCTGTAATATTACTGCAAACCTTTTTTTATTTTGTACCTCAAGTCACCTTTGCAAATGGCAAAGTTCCTGTCTACCATACACACTTTTTTTTTTGTCATGGTCTTTTGAATAAATGAGTCATCACTGAAAAGAATGTTTGATTGCTTCCTTCTCCTTATTTTAAGCCCTGAAAACTCCCCAGACTCACAAACTAACTAACTTTAAGTAATGAATAATGAAGACACGTGCATTTGATCCAAATCCATAATTTCTTGGTTCTTTTCCTAGAAAATCAGAATATAATTGAGAGACTACTCAAATGGCTGGATGTTTATAGGAAACCCACATACATTCTCAGCAAACTCACAGAAACAGCATGATGTCTTACTGTCATGCACAAGAAAGAAAAAATCACGTGGAAGACTGCTTTGTAGGACCTCTAAAATAAATTATTATTATTTTTTGGCTAATGTGTGTGTAATAATTCTCTTCAGAATTGTCACAGCTTGAGCTAAAATAATCTCTAGATAAGGAAAAAATCCTAATTTATTCTAAATAAATGCAACTTAAAACAACTTCAATCCTGTGGTTTTGATGTGACTCAGAATAAAACATCTGCAATAAACAAATATATTAGGGATGGTAAAAACTAGTAGAGAGGTACATTTTTATCAGCTGTGAATTAATTTCCTTTGTATGAAGAAAAATATTCACTGGGACTTCTAAAATAGAGCAATCTCTTGTGGATGCCTAATTCAAGATCTAGAAATATTAACAACTACTGGTGGGGCTGAGAGGCTTAGCTGTGTAAAGGAATAGGCAAAAGCTCACTGGACTTGAGGCAAAGAGAGTTATTATTCACAGGTGACTTAGGAACTCAGAGCAGAACGAACAGAACAGTTAGAGAAGGGTGGATAGACATGGTGAGCAATGAAATGCAGTATCAAAATACGTGTTCCAGGTGGGAGAGTAGAAGTGGGCAACACTGTATTCACAGGGCTGCATTAAATTGTGTGTGTGTGTCTTAGTAGACATGATAGCCTCTCTTCAGAATTATGGTTATGTCCATAATGGCTGGCATTCACTGTGAGAAAGAGCAGAGTCTCACTGACAATTGAATGCTAATAATCTCTTAAAATCCAATGTTGAAAGTCAGTTTTCAAATTTGATGGCCCTAATTTTCGCTTTATTTACACCATTTTTATGATTATTTAACTCCATTCACTTCAATAAAGCAGTTGTGCCTGATTTACAGGGACTGTATAAGAAGTACTGCCAAAGAGTCTTGTATAATCTGTTCATAAAAATTCCCACTATCAAACAACTTTTCTGACAACACAGTCTTCAGGTTAAATGCCTGACTGCCCAAAAGTGCATCATTAAAGCCAAGTTCTGTCCTTAGGTGTACTCCAAAGAAACAAGACTTTGGTCTGTAATACACAAAACAAAACACTGAAGAGAGCCATGATTCATCCAACCATATGCCTTTAAATTAATCACACATTTTAAACAATGATTTAACTGAACTTGCAAAGCATACAAATGCAAATTTTGTTTTATTTTGAAAAACCATCCCAGTTTATATTCAATCAGCTTTCTCCAAGTGATGCTCTTACCATGCTGGGCAACTTGATAAATCCATAAGACTGACAAAGTTACGGAAGATGGTCTGAATATGAGCATCCTAGAAAATCTCAGTATGAAGCTCCATTAAAAAAAAAAAGTATGGAACAAGGGTATTTATTAATAAATATAATTTTAATAATGTGTCCCTTCTCCATACTAAAAGCTGGGTCTCTATATTCTTCTATGATAAATGTAATTCTAAGGCCGCTTCTGGAAGGACAGATTAATATACCTGTGAAATATGAAATATTTAATGATACAAAACAGCAGGCAAGCAGAACAATACATGCACCAGAGTAAAGGTCTTTAGCAGTGAACAACTCCCCTCTAAGCCAGCTCTCTCTTCAATCAAGCCATAGTGGTCCAGAAATACGAGAGAGAATTCTGACAGGTCGTACAATAAGCCTCACTCAACTGCCATGACAAAGAAGATGCTACAGGTGGCGTTTACCACTGAAAATTGTATGTCTACCTCTCTTATTCTCACTGGTTTAGCTGTACTGGGAACTGTACCATGACCCTGGGACACCACTTGACCAAAACTTATTGTTGGTAGATTGCAAATTGCACTGGCAGTCTGTGGTTGGCTTGCAGAATAAGGGAGTGAGAGAGGGACACAGCACTGATTGGAAAATACCTGATGTAAAGCTGTGGAGCAGAACAGCAAATAAATCAGTTGCATGGTTCTTCTGAATGATGCACCAGTCTAGACAAGGCTGCCCTCTGCCAAGCCCTACTTTGTGAATGTGGATTGGAAGGTAGAATATGGAAAGCTTTGCTTCTGTGGAGATGCCTTTTCTAGAATTATTCTGAGTATTACTGCTGTTGTTCTTCCTGGTTTAAAGATGTGTACATTATGTATATGTATATGTATATGTATGTGTATGTGTATGTGTATGTGTATGTGTAGGTGTATGTGTATGTGCATGTGTATGTGTATGTGCATTTTCTGTAGTAGGGTTTTTTTTTGGTTTTGATTTATCTCCCAAGTATTCACATGATTAAGAAAATTTAGTTAACTGAACTAATAGTTAACTGAAGACTATATTCTTGCACTGACGACCAACCTTTCACAGCAAGTGAGCATTTATCAACCTGAAAGTGTAACTCAGTCCTAGAGTGCTCAGATTAGCTAGGATTCATCAGGAATGAAAAGCACTTGTGTGGTACACTACCATAAAAATGTCCATTTCAGCTGCTGAACATACATAAAGAATTGCTACATCTTGCTGTTGTGCTATGTTATCAGTATTCAAAATAGATATAGACCTATAAACTCCTTGCCTGACACAGTAGCTTCTAGAAAAGCACCAGGCAAGAGTTGATCATAAACTGTGACTATTTTTATATTGCATATTACCTTCCAAGGCTTAATGGCTTTTTCTTTGTATGGATAACGTAGAGATCTGATGCATGGCTAAGATTAAGAGTAAGCAATATTAAGTAAAATTTTTGAGTTGTGAGTATGAATACAAGAAGCTGATGATTTGCCAGATACCTTTGATACATTCTTGCTGGGCTTTTATTTTTTTGTGGGATTTGGTGGTTTATTTGGAGGGGTTTAGTTTTTTAAAGTTTTTTGTTTGCTGTTGGGTTGATTTTCTTTTTTTTTTTTAGGTTTTTTTAAAGTTTTTTTAAACTTTATTGAAATTAAATGCTGTTTCCTTGACTGTAGCAACAAACAAATTAGCAAAGAAGTGTCTTATCTCATGACACTCAAACCTAAAGCTCTTATTTTGATTTTAGCACTTTCTCAGAGCCAAGCCCTCTGTACTTCTATTGCTGAACTTGATACTTCTTTGGAAATGTCTCTTTCCAGATCCATAGTGTTAGACTGTGTTTCTTGCTATATTGGTTCTTATGGTCAACTTATGTTTCAGGACTTTTGGAATATTGGTTTCATGTACTTGCTAATTCAAACTGGACTTATCTTCCTTGGACATGTTCACTCTCCCCTTAAACAGCTCAAAATAGAAATTTTTAACATCCTGTAGCCCCTTAAGATGCAATAGATCTGCAAAAATAAACCTATGGAAAGTATTTGCCAGTATTGAAAAACATACTGTAGGAGCTTGTCAAAAACACAATTTTTCAGAGTTGTAATGGCTCAGGGCACTCACTTTTGCAATTGTGAAAAGGTGCTGAAATCCCTAATGAAGTTTCATGGAAAACCTTGGTGCCAATTTTTCCCTGATCTTTTCCTTGACACACCTTCTTCACCCTCAGTCTCTATGCTTATTTTCTTTTCAGAGAACCAAGAGCTTGGTACTATGCTCTGTGAGGTCAGAATGACAAGACGTTTCTTCTAGTCACAAATGATGTCTCTTAGACTCACAGGAAAGTTGAGTTTTGAAAGTGGATATGGTTTTATGAAATGCCTTTTCTATTCCTAATTTTTAAAATATTTTTGTTCTATCTGTTTAAGCTGTAAACTTCTCAGGGCAAAGATTTTTTTTTTCCTCCTATGCAATATATAAACATGAAAATGTGCTTTAGTCTCAGCTAAGATTCAGATTGTTACCCTGATACACTTCAGCCAATTACTTTGAAGGCTCAGTACTCTAGCATACTTGAAATATGGTGTTCCATACCTATAAATGCACTTGCTGACTTTCTTTTATTAGGTGAAATGCAATCTCTAGTTAATGATAATTAAACAGTATTATTGTATGATCTGGGAAAATGGAATTTAAAAAAAAAAAAAATAACTTTTTTTTTTAAGGGATCTCTCTATATTCTCCTCCAAGGAAACACACATACAAACTTTGGTGTCAGAGTGAGCAAGTGCTGTGAAGACAGGGTAAAGAATACTCATATGGGTTCTACATTTTTTTCATGCATTCTTTTTTTTTTTTTTTATTGTGTCCTCTGTGTAGAATGAATTTACAGGATAGTAGAAAGGAAAGAAGGATCTAAGTAGTGATGAAGAGCTGATTTCACAGTGCTTAAAGCTACTGTGCCAGTTGAAGAATGAACACCCTGGAGCTGATCTAGGGGGTTGCATGGAGGAGCATGAACAATTCTTTCTGGATTAGTGTGGAAAAATCATCCCCTCATGCAGAACTTCATACAGGGAGTAAAAAAGTAAAGATTTGGAAGTTGGTTGACAAATCTGGATAGATGAAACTCAAATATTTAGCATGTGGAATGGCAAGATTCACCATTTTGTCAATGCAATTAGTTGCACATATCTTTATGTATGGGATTTTTCATTTTTAATTTTTCTTAAATGATAGGATTTAACATATGTGCCAGGACCAATATAGCAGCAATAACTGCAACTTTCTCACCTTCTTCTAGGGACCTGAAAAAGGAAGAGATCCCATTTGTAAAGTTTCTTTCTGAATCCAATTTCCCAAAATGGGAATGAAAAGGGGTTGCAGTTAATCAAAGCCTTCCTTTTTCATTGCCTGGGAAGTAGGTAAGGGAGTTTCCTGTAACTGGATTTGAGGGGCAACAGTGACAGAGAAATACAATTCTTGGAGGGATCAGGCTTTCTTTCAGGAACAGAAATCAAAGACCTATCAGGCACCAGGTCCTGGTGAATGGTTAAAAGAAAGTACAGTGCTCATGTTTAAAACAGCTTAATGCTCTTTGCCAAATGTTTTGCTTTGTTATGTCAAAAGTGAGACGTTTAATTAACTACAGCTTCTATTCAAAATGAAAAGACAGACATGTCTTAAACCTAAAAAGGAGAGGTATAAGTTGGCATTTCCTGCATAGCTTTCCAGACTTAATTGTTGACAATATCAGACTCTGATTTTTTAATTGGTCGTTTTTCCTCATTTTATAACAATTGTTTTCTAATGCTATTTCACTGTCTGAAAAGATTCTCTCCTTCTGCCTAAATCCTCAGCTCTTTTAAGTGCAACTGAAAAGCTGTGTGATATTCTCATCTGAAATTTTCAATTTCACTAATCAAGTCCTTGCATTACATGCATATTTCAAGAGAGGTATTTTGGGAAGGCATTTGTTTCCCCTATTCTTTCCCACTTTTTATTAAGCTGTTTAGAATGTTTTTCATCATCCCTCTTCGCTTTTGTTTCCATATTAACAAATTAACCTTTGTTAAGCAGAAGGTTTGTATTGGAGAGAGAGTTGGAATGACCACAGATGATTCCCTGTTGTGCTGGCTTTGGCTGGAGTGGAGTTAGTTTTCTTCTCAGTAGCTAGAATGGGACTATGTTTTGGATTTGTGCTGGAAAGAGTGTTGGTAACACAGAGATGTGTTTGCTATTGCTGAGCAGCCCTTACACAGAACTGAGATCCTTTCTGCTCCTCACCCCATCCCACCAGTGAGGGGGCTGAGGGTGCACAGTTGAGGGGGGACACAGCTGGGATAGCTGACCTCAGCCACTCCAAGGGATATTCTGCACCACATCATGCTTAGTATAAAGAAATATGTGAAGGAGAAAGAGTGGTATGTTTGGCATGATGGCTTCTCTTCCAAAGTGTTCTGATTTAGGAATGGCACTCCCTAATTTAGTGTCTTCTGAGACTGTCCCAAACCAAATGCCAATTGCTCATTCCCACCCCATCCCTTTTAATCTCCCTTCCTGCTCCAGGGCTGGAGTTGACAATTGGAGGTACAAAAAGGTTAAAATTGTGGGTTGAGATAAGAACAATTTACTGGAAACAGCGGCAAGATAAGAAAATTAACTGTAACAGCAACAATACTGATAACAAAGGTGTTCAAAGAGAGGGTGATTCACATTAAAAAAATGCTCACCAAATCATCATGGGGTGTGACACTTTTATCTATTAAACCGTCTTTTGTCTCAATCCACAAGTTTTTTTCATTTTTACCCCTTCTATTCTCTCCCCCTTCCACTGTACAGAGAGTGACTGTCTGTGTGAGAATTGGCTGCCAGCTGAAGTTAAACCCTGAGACACATCCTTCGTAATCATCCTTCTGAATGAGCCTGACATCCTGCCCTTTGAGAAAGAACTTCTACAAAACCCATATTTGGTTGTCAGTAGTAAAGGCATTGCTTTTCTTTTATATTGATTGCTTCTCTCAAAAAGCCTCCTCAAGTGTGTCCATGCACTCCACCCTCTTTGCTGAGGTCTGTGATCTCAGCAACGGTGTCATGAAAATGCAAGTGTTTTCATCTGTAAATTAAGCTCTCAGATGATTTTAGGATCAGTCCTTTGCTGGAAGAAGGGTTCAGAAAGAGAAAGAAAGAAAGAAAGAAAAAAAAAAACAAACAGGTGGGTTGCCATATGTTTATATAAATATGAGTAAGAACTATTTATCTCTCTATAGTGATATGGTTTAGCATTAGCTATGAATTTCTTCACTCATTTTGCAATTCCTTACTTATGTTGCTTTTTGTTTCTCTTCTGGGAAGTACAATGTTGTTGTTCTTAATAAAAACGCAGTATTGATTTAGCTTGGAAATATATTATACTAATCCATGAATAAAATATTAAACAGTATTTGTTTCACCATGAAGCATGTCAAAACCCTTGTAAAACAAATTATTTTAGATAATATCAATATTTCTGTGGCTATTTGTTTAATTAGTACACTGCAGCTCTGTAACAGTTGGCCTCTCTTTGCTACCTTAGCAGCAAACAAATCTCTTCGGACTTCAAAATCATCTTCTGGTGTATTTAGAGCATTACCTTAAGTTGCTATATATTTTATCACTGCATTACTTCACTTTTACACTAGAGTATGTTCATTAATGAAGGATTTTCCATCCCTAGAAGTAAATAAAGTAGGAAAATTAGTTTGTTATTTGTAGTCATCTATTCAGGACAGGTGTCAAGAGAACTGGGATTAGGAGACTTGTTGAGGTTAAAAGGGACCTCTGAAGATCAGTTGGTTCATCCTTACTGCTCAGACAGGATCTTCTAAGGTAGGCCGGACAGTGCTCAGTTGAGTTTTCAGTATCTCTAAGGATGGAGACTACACAACCTTTCTGGGAAATCTGACCAGTGTTTACTCACCCTTCAATTATTTTTTTCATATATTGAAGTAGAATTTCTTATAATTTAATTCGTGGCTGTTGCCTGTTGTTCTTTAGGTGGTCACTGCTTATAAGAGTCTATCTTACTTTCCCTTCATTCACTTTATTAAGTATTTAAATTCTTTAATAAATTGTCCCTGAAACTTCTTTTCTCCAGGCTGAGGAGTCCTACCTCTCTCAGCCTTAGCTGCTGTCCCTTAATCTGCAGAGACAGACCTGGACAGAGTAATCCAGATAGGAACAGGAACACATCCATCCATTTGATTTATTTTCCATTTCCCCCAACTTGCATCATCTGCAAATCTGCTTAGGGTGCACTCTGTCCTGTCATCAAGGTCATTAATGAACATGTTAAACAGTATTGGCCTTGACATTGACCCCAGGGATACAACACTTGGGGCTAGCTCCCGCTGGACATCATGCCATAGAGCAGGAGCATGTCTGCTGCTGCTAAATCTGACATGGCCAAGACCCTAATTTGAAGAATTTGCCTCATCTTTATGCATCCTAGATTCATAATAATTGAAAAAGGCTGTAGCTCTTCTTAGATTTCTAATAAAAATGAAATGTAAGAGCTAGGCATTATTTTTAGTCAGGTATTTTACCCCTTATTATGAGTTATAAGTTGCAAATTACATTTCTCTATTAAAAGGTTGCAATACATATTTTTATGACAGAAGGCAGCAATTTCCTTGTTCCAAATCTTTTTCTTAACAGATCTTGGGAAAAACTTTGCACTCAGATTTAATTTCAGCAGCATCAGCTATTCAGCTTCAAAGAATCCATATTTTCAATTATTTTTATGTTATTAAAATAAGAGTCTGGATTCAAAGACAGAAATTATTTAAACTCTTAGAAGTAGTATTGTATCAGCTAAAAGGTGATTCCTTTTTTAATTTAGGAAGAGTTGGTTTTTAATCTAGTTTAGCAAGCTTTTAGACCAAGTAGCATCAACCTAATAACTCCTAACACTCCTATAGCTCTGTTTTAAGAGCACATATAAGCTATCCACTGTGGCATGTCCTTTATTATTTTAAAAATGCAGTGTAATAAAGAATAAGCATTTCCTGCATAGAGCAAATTGAGACATGACAAAGAGTTAAGTATTCTATAACTGCTTTTGGCATCCTATAAATCATCAACTAAAGAAAATGCTGACAAATATCAACATCAGTGGAGTATTGATCTACCAAATGCACTTCAGCCTCTCACTAAACAGTTTTATTTAAGCATACAAATTAAATGGATGAGAATGGAAAATCACGTCTTTGGCACTGCTAACACCTGCAACAGGTTTGCAGGATTTTTTGTAATTATTCTGTCCTGCTCTTTTACTGTTCTCAGATTATTTAATTTGAAATGATGGAGACCTCTGTAACATTGCATTTCATGTGCTTCAATATATGCAATATGAAAAGAAGTGTTTAGTAGAATTCTACTCAATGAGTGTCCAGTGTGAAGTTAAGAGCAAGTGCAAGACTGTAATACAAAGAAAATTTTGCACTGGACTTGTATACTGAATTACATCATCTGGATTCCAGTATAACTTTTTAATCAGTTTGGGTAGCATGGTTGATTTCACCTGTCTTCCCTATAAAAAAGGGGCCTCCTGAGAATGGGTAACATTATGAGAACCTTTTAGCAGGTGACATTTAAATCAGAGCATCCAGAGGCATTGTCATAAGCAGATATGTCTTTTTCACTTAATAAGCCAGGGCTGAATGTTAAATGTAGACAATATTATTTTATTAACATTATCAGGATATTCAAAGAGAGGTTATGAGGCAAACAAGTAACTATTTTTCTACCCTTTCATATTTCTTCTAAGAAATAATTGCTTCTAGGAGTCAGATTATTTCAATTTATTCCCTCCTCTTTGAAGGATTCCTTTGTAGAAGGTTTCCTTTGTTAATGTAATGATTTAGGGGTGCTTAAGTTCTACAATTCAGGTCTTGAAATTTTTCATTGAGGCAAAACAAACTCAAGTATGTAATCATCTAATTCTTAGGCAGAGTGGTATAATGACTAAAATCTTAAAAAGCCCACTTCTTCTTTCCATTGTTCTGGTTTTTCAGGTTTTTTAAATTAATTTTTTACTTTGGTGGCATGCTTCTGGTTCTACATAAATTATGGAAATAATGAAATGAGCTCAGATTGATGTTAATTTTTTGCACCCTTTGATAAAGGGTTCTACAAATAGAGGAAAAAGAGTCGACATAATAGGAAATAGCAATAACAATTTGAACTACAGTTTTTTCATTCAGCAAAGCAAACAATCTCCATACTCTAATGACTGGTATTAACATTTGCATTTCATACTTTAAAATGTAGTATTGAGAATTATTTTATCTTATGAGTATACTTTCTGTAAATATATATACATATGTATTATATGTGTCTAAGTGTATGTGTAGTGCACGCATTTTTTCTGAGAAATAAATGACCTCAGGTACAGAACAACAAAAGATTATTATGTATTCTCAGTGTTAGTGCAAGGAATGACTCATGAGAAATATTACAGGCATTTGTTTTATAAATAGGTTAGCCTTGTTTAAAGGTTGGCAAGTTGCTACCTCTGGTTAATTTTCATTTATGTTTTACAAGTCATATTATGTATTAATTATTGTATTTTGATCACACTGCTTGTTAGATAATGTATGAGCATCTCCTCTCAGATCTCAGCTGAAATTTTAAATGCACACTGAAGCACTTCTACAGAACAGTTCCTCAGAATATGGTTTTAAAATTGAACTCCAGTGAACAATATCTTAAAACTCTAAGACTAGAGACCATAAAGTTTTTATAAAATTGACATGTGCATATAGTGAACCTGTGATCCTTATCTCCGTGGGAGATATTCTGCTAATGGGCCATCCATTGAAACCAGACAGGACATTGTTCTTTATCTTTTCACAACTGCAGCCTTCCTCCAGTGAGTCATTTTCTGCCAATGGCCCATTGAGTCCCACTGTGGGACTGATAAAATTACTTCATCCCATTGGAAGTTGCTCCAGCCAGGTGGAAGAGCCCAACATTTCT
>PYHW01010717.1:7320148-7339019 GCA_013186435.1 Turdus rufiventris
TGTCAGGGTTTGGAGTTTGTTTCTTTGTAGTACTTTATTTCTATTTTAATTTTCCTAGTAAAGAACTGTTATTCTTAATTCCCATATTTTTGCCTAAGAGCTGCTTGATTTCAAAATTGTAATAATTTGAAGGGAGGGGTTTTACATTCTCCATTTCACAGAAGCTCCTGCCTTTCTCAGCAGACACCTGTCCTCCAAACTAAAAGAGCAACTTTTCCTCCTTTGTCCATATATAAGCCGCACCTGATTAGAAGTCACACTTTGGGTTAGGACCAAAATTTTACTCAAACTGGTGCGGCTTATAATTGTGAAATTACTGCAAATTACATTAGTTTATCTTGTGTCTCACTAGTTATTTGCCAATGATTTTTTATACAATGTCATTGTTTAATGAATGATAAAACATATAGCTTCCCATCAGCTGAAACAGCTGACTAGAGACTTGTATTTTAGGTAGAAATATTGCAAACAGTAACATTGCATACCAACCATCCTGTGTTCATGTTGACTCTTTATTTCACTTCAGCTTTATTTCCCCAGAGTTTAATGGGAGGTCCAGCTGACACAACCTATTTTCCTTAGAGCTCATCAATACTCCTATTAAAAGTCGAGGGAGAATTTTGAAAGAGTCACATAATAACTTGTCCACCAACTTAACTGGTTATCAACATTGACTTGAGCTCTGCCTTGAGATTTTCTAAAGGAGACTAAAAGCTTATCTTATTTAAGTCTAGGTATTTCCTCGTCATATCACTGCAGGAATCTGCAGAAATTTAGGGTAATCCACAGTTAAAAATGAAAAAAATAAAAGCTGGCATTGTCTGCTAGGCAAGAATGACTGATAGAACAGTAAATACATCATTTTAGTTTTGAACTTATTCAAGACCATATTTGAGATTCAAATGTATGGAAAATAATTGTCCTGAAAGTCTAAGGTGATTTAAATAGGCCAATAGTTGGAAGAAAAAAAAGAAAAAAAAAGTAAATCCATAAGCTAAGAATGGAAAAACCCTGTAAATGATATGGCTGTGTAGAATGTCATTGTCAAATAAGTTGTTTGTTTGTTTGTTTGTTTG
Organism: Turdus rufiventris; assembly: GCA_013186435.1. NCBI lineage: Eukaryota > Metazoa > Chordata > Aves > Passeriformes > Turdidae > Turdus > Turdus rufiventris. Next base: position 7,321,225 of record PYHW01010717.1, read on the forward strand.
TTTGTTTTTGTTTTGGGTTTTTGTTTTTGTTTTTGTTTTTTAGATATTCAGTTTTTCAAGGGAAGGAGTAATTAGGAAAAAGATTTTTGCAAAGATCCACAACATAGCATTGAGTGCTTTGGTTTCATCTCTTATCATAATTAGGATATTAGCTTAACATAATCAGGACTCTAGTTTGGTACTTTCTGCAGTTACACACAACAATAAGATGGTTCCAGTCTAAAGAAAAGTACACCTCAAATCCTTGCAATTTAGGTAGAAGTTGGAGAAGTAGAACTAGAGTAAAGGCAAGATAACTCAGAGGTTATCAAGGCTCGGAAATATAAAAATGCTGATGTGCTGCACATCACTTTCTGGATCACTGTTGAGTGGCACTCACACAAGTGTGTGTAAAAGGCAGATCTGAATAAATATACCGTGGCAGTTCATTAATATGGAACTCCTTCCTACGTAGTATTTGCTGCCTTCATAGGCAAAAAAGTGCGAGAAAGTCTCTTACCTCAATTGTATCTCTGAGGAAGTAGGGACTGCTTTACCTTACTGTTTCCTACAATGTTTTTACATTGAATGAAAGAAATATGAAGTCATTAGGAGGATATTAAACCAAATTAGAACCAACCAAATGTAAAAACAAAGATTAAAAAAAAAAATCCCAAAATGCAACAAACCGCCTTCTAAGTTGCTTTATATCCTCTTAAAAAAAACCTCTTAGCAATTGTACAAATTTCTGTGGAGAGTAGGAATCCATCCTCACACCTGCAGCTAATCAATTTATGCCCTGAAGCATGATATTTGGTTTACCCTTATTATTAATTTTGGCATGCATAGCTACAAATGTTGTTAGTGTTCATATAATTAGCCCACTTCTTTTTAACATCCAATCAGGGTATTTGACTTGATGGCCTCCTGTGAGGGTGAATTTCACACGTTGATTATATGCTGTGTAAAGGAACATTTACTTTGTATTGGTTCTAAATGTATTGTTTTTTAACACAGAGAAGAAAACTGGAGAGTAAAAAGCAACTTCATTGGCAAAATCTAAGTTAAGTTGCCCCAGTGAGAAGTACCTAGAATGTTGTTGTTGTTGCAAAACAGAAGAAAGGAAATCCCAGAAAGTCCTAAATATGATTTCTTCACTATTTGTGTGTGTGTGCAAGAGTGGGTAAGGAATTAACACCAGGACAAATATTGCATGACAAAAAAAAACCAGATCCAAAATGCAACAGAAGGGAAAAATGAAATTACGTGTCAGAGTGTATTGGATAGAATTAGAATCATGACCTATGTGCTGTATCATGCAGGAAACATAGTTAAAAACAGTCCCTGTTCCCTTTAGAGGAACGAATGGGTGACAAAAAATGTCAAATGGGATTACTAAAACATTGATCACAATTACTTTAGCAGTAGGGCTGGAACAATATTAAATAGAATTGAAGAATTTGTATTATAGTAGAAAAAAACCAAGCAAAACAGGAAAAGTGGAAGAAACGGAATTAAAATTAACAGAATTAAGTCACAAAGAGGAAGTCCTCTAAGGCATAGCCAAATCATGCAATGATAATGTACTGCTTTCAAAATATCTATACATGGCTTATAATTAGTGCAATGATGAGAACAACACAAAGAACTACCAAAAAAAAAAGAAAACAAGAAAGGGGGAAAAAAACTAAGCTAAATAAATCAAGCTCAAACACTAAAGGAAAAGGGAAAAAAATCAAATAACAGCAACATTTGAAACATCCACACATGAAAACATTTTCCATACGTATGAAAGAATTCCTTCCCAAAAACTTATGAAACCTAACACTGCCAGCCCAAGGAAGTTTGGGCTACCTCATGCTGGATAGCTACAGTGCAGATTTATCTCTAAGCTAGCTGCTTAGAATTTGTGTTTTAATAAACAGGAGAAACAGTTCAGGGCTCATTTGGCCTATTTTAGTAACTACCTTACAATGTAGTTGTAGTTGTAAGTTGCACAACTGCCTCTTTTTTCTTCTCTTACTTTGAACATAGAACTTGCAGTAGTAAGTACACCTCTCATGCCTGATGCAGATCATTACCACTGAATGTAATCTCTAGAGTTTCTATAAAAATCAACAGATCACTTTGATGCATTTGAAAATATATAAGAAAATGTTTATTCTCTTTATGAAGAAAATGTTGAACAAACACCATGCCAGGCAGTGATTTTGTGAAGCCACAGAACTAGACACCCACGCATTTTATCTTTCGTTGTTTGTCACCTTCTACATAGGTAGAAGTACATTAACAGTGAAGGGTAACAATTTATAGATGAATTGCAAACTGCTGTTAATATTGTTCTGAGTAGGCTGAGAGATGAGTAAGATCCACTGGGCACCAAAATGCTTATTGAAAGTGCAAAAGTGTTGCAATAGCAACCAATTAACTCCTCAGAAGTACTTATTTCTATGAGTAAAACTTCATGCTGTCATGGTTATCTCCCTTCTAAAAGAACTTGGCTCATGCAGTTCTAAACCGAAGCAAAGACAGAGTTTGGTCATGTAGGTATGCCCTAACTAACCAGAAATATCTGCCACAACAGAAATTGTTTGCTGCTCAAAGGTACTACAGACTTGCAAACACTAGTAGATCAGGAAAAAAAAGAGGTTGAAATAGGAATGCAGTGGGAATTATGAGAGGATACAGAGAGTCTGCTTAAAATTACACATTTTAGAGGAAACCTGAAAACATAAGTGAAAAGAAGAAAAACCATAGAAATTTTTGATTTGTGGAGAACCTGCAGAAAAGTCTGAAAGAGGTCCGAGAGTTAACAGTAGCTGCTGGAAAAGGACAGACTTCTACATGATCTGATAAATGAAGATTCAGCAGTCTTTGATGAACAATGGCCTGTCATGTAACTTGTAAGTCATTCACTCCACAGAAAATACTAACAAAACTTTCCATGCAACTGTACAAATGGTGTAATAGTTCTCCCTGATCCCCCAAAAAACGTCTTGCAAGGATAGAAAGGATTGGATTACATGCTGAAATATTTTAATTATAATCATTTATGTGGGAATGCAGCTTTTAACAAGGAGAAGGAGGAGCATGGAAAAATTATACCTAATCTCTGTGCCAAGACTTTTTCCTTGTGTATTGGATGAAAAGTTTGTCTCTGTAGATATCCGGTTAAATATGCTGTCAATTTGAATAAAAGCAGAGGTTAAAATCTCTCACCTGTTGTGAAAGACCTAAAAATCCCTGAAGTTTTTGATACACAAAATCAAGACAAAATACAGCCTGGTTGCTGGTGAGAGCATTACGCCAGGTTCAATGTGGAGGTGTGCAGTCATTTAATGACAACCATAATGCACAATGTGAGGAATGAGGTACCCCTTAACTGGTGTGGTATCCACAGCTATGCACATGCCCCTCACATACCTCTTTTCTTCTCATCGCTAGGAAGAAATAAATCACCATCCCTGAAATACCTACACTGGGCAATGGGGCATTTGCATAGCATAGTATTGTCTCACTTTGTGGTCTCTATAAAAGGTTCTGGCAGCCATTATTAGACTTTCACAAGTACTTCAGAGAGAGAAAAGGAGAAAATGTATATGTTCATAGCAAAAAAAAGAGGCTAAAAGAAAGGTTTTTGTTGAAACAAAAATGTGTTTTCTCAGCATGAATATTAACATCTTTTTTCAGCTTTCTTCATGACTTTGAAAAATGTGAGTTCCACAAAGCAGTCTGTAACATCTATTTATGGAGAAATTGATTTCATTTTGATTTCTTTAAGCAAAACACTAAAAGTAAAAGTGACTTTTTTTCCCTGTGAAATCAAATAAAACACACTGCTACTTTACTGGCCATAGAACTTTATTTTTTTGTCTTATTGATAAACAGATAAAGATTTGGGCAACCATCTGGTCTCAAGCAGATCCCTTAAGAATTAGAGTATGTGTTGCATTCTTGCTCCTCAATAGCTGAAGCTAAACATCAGCATAAAACTAGAAGATATTCCCATTGTTCTCATAATTGCTTATTTATTATCTTCGATGTCTTTCTCTTTGCTTGTCATTGATTCTCAGTCTTGCTTCCTAATGTAGGTTTCTTCATCTTCCCCAGATTCCCTCCCATTGATGTTTTACTGCTTATGTAGCTATAGCAGACAGCATCCCTCTGCTTGGGTTTCTACAGGAAGAGCAATCCAGCAAAGAAAACTCTGAAAGTGATTTTGCCAACTTTGAGCAATCTGTTTAAACTAGGAATAGTAATGGATCAGTACCACTTTAAGGCAGATCTTCCTGAATATATTGCAAAGCCTGAGCTGTTTAAATGCATGGAGGATTAGTTTTGTAGCTAAACAAGAGCACTTGTAACCATAAAAACTAGCTAGCTTAGTAAAAAGCACTATTAAAATAAAATATGTATTTATTAAAACTCCCAATATTTCAGCCTTATTGCTTTATTTATGCAGTAGTAAATCATAGTAAATGGGCAAAATGCCAAAAGAAATTGAGTAATATTAGAGTACTGGAGGAATACCATTCCTGAGTGACTAATATAAACCAGAAGAGATACAGTAGACCAAAATTAAAGAAAATATTCTAAGGTTGTGCTGCATTATGCAGTATTCAAATGCATATATCAGAATAGTATTTTTCAGTATTTAATCAGATCTTTTTACTTATCTTTTTCTGCCCATCACTGCACATCTCTTTTTGCTCTGTGTAACGTGACTTCAGCCTGTGTCAGAAAGTTTAATGCTCTGCTACACAGCAGTAATACATCCATCTTCATTAGAAATTGTTCTTCTACCTGTCCGTTTATAAGACCTTTCATCCACTATTGTAGAGAATGGTGACATAAAGAGTAAATCAAAAGTAAATAGGAGAAAAAAATGTTTTAAGTGACTTGATTGTAGAGGTTTTTAAAATTTCACATTAACTGGTTTGGAGAAGTTTAGGCATTAAGATTTAGGGAACGGAAGAACTTTGCTTTTCTTCTCCACATTTTTTCCCCCTATTTTCTTTTTTCTTTTTCTATTTTGCCATCAAAAATGAATAATAAATAATGGAGAAAAAAAAGACTGAGGAAACATCTCCAAAACCAATGGGTACTTTCATTATGTCATGTTATTCTCAGAGAAGAAAAAACAAAAAACAAAAACCACTCCCACTATTACAAAAGGGATTTTTTAGCAAGCAGAATTGAAAGTGAAGACCTAGAAAACCAGCTCTAATATGCCTTTACTTTGCCAAATGAATGTGTATATAAGAATTCTAGTCTGGTCTTTTCATTTTTACTGAGAAAGTCTAGTAATTACTATTCACTAAAGTTGCAGTGCCACATGATTATTTTTCGACAATTATAAACTTTTAAGCTTTTATTTGTGGAATTTTGTCCTTTTAATGATCCTTTATATCTATTACAACATTAAGTGTGACCAAGCTGGTAACAGACAGATTAGCTCATCAGAAAAAATGGTTTAGATGGTATTGATTCTAGACCTTGCAATGTCTTTTGGAGCGAAGGAATAATTACATCCCATTCTTCCAGAAATCATTATATGTAATTCCAGGTGCTTTCTTTTCTGAAAGTGTGAACTAGCAAAGACTTCTAACTATGCAAGTACTTTTCTGTTCCTTTTGTATAGAGGATAAATTTAAGAATCTGGAATCGGAAGTAGAATAGACTCGGGAAAAAAGCACACAGTGTGCCATATCAAATAGCATGTGCTCTCATATGCTATCTGGTAAAGTTAACTCCAAATTACTAAGGATACAATGCAAAAAGAGGAAATATAAAATCCCTTCCACAAGATTCATGCAGAGTTGTCTCACACAAGACAGTGCAATAACTTTTCAGGTAATAGTAATAATAAGAAAATAATTTGATTATATATAAATTGTTTCAGGGCATTTAGATATTCCATATGTCATAGATAACACTACATGTTTCTGAAAACTACATGTTTCTGTCCCATCCTAAAGGAAGCACTCTATTTTTTGCCCAGAGGTTAAATAAATGGGTGCTAGCATGACATGGAGATTACACAAGTCTAATACAAGTAAATGGTGTGTATTGTTTATCTAATTAATTAACATTTTGATTCACGAATCATCTGAAGTGAAATAATAATGCAAAATACATTAGCATGAACAGCAGGAGTTCCTAACTTGCCAGATCCAAATGGTTGATTGCAGGCAGCATCATTTAGGTGACTTTGGAAAACTACTTAGGTGATTTAAAAATTCATTATTAGCTTTTTGAACTCTTACTGTAATTGTGCCCATGTGTGGTATGTGTGCCAGTATATCTTAAGATATAGTTAGATATATATCAGTATCATATGCAAACAACCTGTATGTTTTTAAAAATGTAGATTTCTTTGAATTAATAACACAAATTAATTAAAAACTTCATTTTTATTGTACAGAAAATACATTAGAATTATATATTAAAAGTGAAAATAAGCTTTATGTTTTCCCCTTATTAGAAGACAAAACCACACTGTCATCTTTACTTCAGTACCTACAGGAAGAACATATAAATATGCTATTAGTGAACTGTGTAAAATTAAAATTGCACTTTTCTCTGTGTAAACTGTGTTCCTTCCTGCAATAAATCATCAGCACAGCACCAATTTAATTTCCTTTCTGAGTACATCCTAATGGGAAAATTGAAGACTAAAAGGAATAGTCTGAGGCTTCCCTTCCCCCTTCACATATTGGATGAATGCACATTTGCAAAATAAAAGCCACAGACAGCTTAATTTTATACTTAATAGACAGCAGGTAGAAAAGTGCGAAGACAACGAGCCAAACTCTGCCCCCAGGTTGCCCAGTTCCTTAACAGGAATGCCTCCAAATCTGGAAAATGTTATGCCAAAAGTTAAGTATTGCTTTTGTGAGGTTTTGGAAGGTGAGCTAGCAATGTTTTTTTCAATGGGTTTGTTACAGCTTCCTGACATACCTGGCTTCACCCCTCTCAAAATAATAAACAAGATACCTAGCCAGACGCTAATCTTGCCGTGCATAATACAAATCAACTAATAGATAGATTTAATTGCACATTCATTTCAAGCTAAATAATCTCTGCTTTAAATAATTAATGGATCCACCCTTTTAAATAGGCAGAATGAAATAATTTCATTAGATTGTAACTTTTGTATTTAATTCAATAGACTATTCTGACAAAACCAATTTAAAATAAATATATATCAGTTACCTTTGCCAGTTGAATTACTTTCTTGGAGTTAATATAGTTATATGTTCATGAGTTCAGCATAATTTCCCTCATTTTTTAAAATTTAACTTTACAAATGATTTAACATTGTAAAGAAAGAGGTTGATGGACCAATACATGAGATCAGATAGTTGGGTCCAGATGATTTACTACTAAGTGATTATAAAGTGCTTGAAGAAGTAAAGATGAACTGCAGTGGCTCCCAAAGCAGAAATAACTTTTATGAAAGTGAACATTAGTCATAGGATTTGGAAAAAAAGCAAACAGAATTATGTCCCCCCACCTACTGCAAGTAATTTCACCAATTTTCAACACTTAGTACAACATTTCTGCAAGCATATTTTTAGAGGATTTTTCTCTTGAGACACCTGTCTAAGCTTTCGCTGTTGCAAAGCTGAACTAGAATCATTAAGCCACTGTAACATTATACTTATAGAAAATCTGTCAGGAAAAGGGACATTTAACCTTTAAGGAAAACCTGCCTTTACAAGAGCACAAGGATTTCTTGCAGGAATATAATGAGGTACCATGACAGTGGACCAAGAAAAGCAAAGGGAGAAACTTTTCTCCTTCATGCCTAGATAGCAGGTTAACCGCTGCAAACTAAACAAAAGACTTGGTCACTACATTTTTGCAAGAATCCTTGTCCAATGGATATTGAATAGAGGTGAAGCACCACCTTGGCCTTATATCCTGTGGCCTTATATCCCAGAATGCATAATTCAAGCCCAAGGGAAGAGATGAACTGACAAGAAAGGGTGGAGTGAGTTCAACACTATTATAGACACAAGTACTTAAAGCTATGAACGGTCATAGAAAACAGGAACAGTCCTTGTGAAAATACAATTAAGGTCATGTAGAGAAAGAAATCTACTGAGAAAGTCTTTGAAATACAAACACATTTCTCAGGAAAATGAGGATAAAGTTTGGAAAAACCTTGACCCTACTTCTAGTTTCCTTCTACTCATGTACAAGAGTCCAATGAAATAGTAAAAGAAGGAGATGGCATATTACACAGCTTTTCTAACTTTGTTATTATGCTAGGTTTCTTTTACAGCAAAATAATATCATTTAAAATTTCACTAGTCCTCCTACATAGTAATTTTATTTTTTTCCTAAATGAGGTGTTATTAAATAGGAACCTGTAAGCAGAATCACATTGCTCTTCTACGTTAGCTGACAAGGACTATGACAGATGTAATGAGAACAGTATAGAAGGGCAAAATTACTGGATCCCTTTCGTGCTTCTTACTCTCTTTTGAGGAAAAGCCGGTATTTCTGTCTGGGATAGGAACTTGTGATAAATAGAAATTACCTGCTAAAATGTTAGACTAGCTGTTGTAGACAAGAAAGGATAAATGACAACCTGTAGAAGATATGGATACTGGATTCTACTTAAAAATTAACAAGTTCAGTGCTGCTACCCTGCTTGATTATGCCACACACTCCCTCCCTTGTTGTCCTTCATATTGTTTTGTCAGATACAGTAGTGTAGCAAAATGACTTTTAGCCATCAGGGACAATTTGTTTCTTCTGCATAAGACAGGAAATTTTGTACTCACTTGAGCTTAATTAAGTTTTCAATTTCTTACACTCATCCCTTATGTCTAGGAATATCCAGAAATCCATCTAGAAATAAACTATTGCAGAAACTCAGAGGGTAAGTTTAGGCATTTTACTATAACTAATTTACACCTTACAGTTCCTCCATGTGCAATTTTCACCCATTTAGTCTTCAGCTGAGTAGTTATAGGTGTCCTGTGTGGAAATGTAACTAGGCACATTGCCATAAGAAATCAGGATCATTAAAAAAGCTGGACAATGCAGTGGCTGCAGATTGATAAAAAAAACCTGATCTCAGCTTTGCAATTAATATGGATTGGGATGGATTATGTTCAAGTACCATGCCAACTTTTCATGACTTAAAAAGATTAAATACTGTGTGGCTGTGGACCATGCCTTATATAATCACTCCATAAAATAAAGTAAGGATCGGTTTGATTTGTGTTATTTATTTTACATTGATGTTTATTTCCAAGTTAAAGCAATACCACCATCTTTATGAAAAGCACTGGAAATCCTTATAAGTGGAGATGCAGAGTCAATGATTATGTCTTTGCAAATAATGGGAGACATAAAATTTGGCAAACTGGCAGGTTTAGGGTTTTTGTTATGATCAGAGTAAGATAATATAATATGCAAATATTATTGCGCACTGAAGCTGTTCTCTCCCTAGTCCTGCAGAATTTAGCACAACTGTTCCTAACACTCAATTTCTAGATCTAGACCTCAGCTAAATAGGTTTTCTCATTAAATATTCAGTGTGGTTAATGAGACTGTTTTACATAGTCATATCACAGAATCATACTCTTAAACAGGAAAATTAAAATAAATTTTCCTTAACATTTCATCACCTGTGCAATATAACTTCTTTCCAGAATATGCACACACATATTTGCTTTTTTCTGTCTACATTCTAAAAAAAAAAAAAAAAAAAAAAAAAANTTCATCTTCTGGAAAAAGCTATATGACTGTTGGTATGATGACTCCCCTAAATGTGGTTGCATAAGTAACAAGGTACCAAATGGGGGGAAAAGTGCACTTTTCTTACTAATTGTTGCTCACCAATTCTCTTTATGTTCATTTTTATATCCTCATTTCATCCACCTGCTGCCAAGAGAGTTTTCTTTTAGTCTACCAGACTGTGTAAAGTTACACAAGTGTTTGCTTATTTTATCTCTTCCAGGCACACTATTGAAGGGAATGAGAGTATTATCCTTATGAATAATCTGATTAATCAGTTTGCATTTCTGCAACTTAGATTACTTAATAGTAAAGAAAAGCAAGGCAATTGCATCAACCTCCTTCTGTGAATATGTGTGTACTATTCCTCAGAACTTTCATAATGTGCTAGAATCAATGGTACCTCCATACCATAAAAACACTAAAGCAGTCCACCTTCTTTTAGAAAAGAAATGCCTAATGACTTTATTGAAGGGGACCCCTAAATCATTTAAGAGACGAAAAGGAAGTACCATAAAAGAGCACTAAGGTTCTTTCAGAAAACAAGAACATAAAGGCTATTCTGAAGAGATGGAATGTGCCATGGATATGCTGGTTCTTGGATATAATATAGAAATAAAAGCATCATAGTCAAGAGAGTTTCAAAGAAATCTTCTACTGAAATGTGCAAAGTGTTGGTAATGTTATTTTTTGTTGTTTAGATAGAGGATTCAGAGTTACACTGAGTCACAGAAAGCTAAAAGCTTTCTACCTAAGCATAGTTGAGTTTTTTGTGGTCTACATTTTGAAATTTCTGGCCAAACTTTTCTTTTTTATTCTATAATCATCTTCAATATTTAAATGGTTTTGCTGGAAAAGTCATAAGGCATATAATGAGAATATAAACTGTACTTCTATTTCATATCAACTATTTGGAATACTTTCTACCAGGAATGAATGCCCAAAGTAATTCAAGGTGTTTGTTGGTGAGAAGCTCAGCATGAGTTGGCAGTGTGCACTGGCAGCCCAGAAAATAAGCTGTGTCCTGGGCTGCATCAAAGAAAGTGTGTCCAGCAGGTCAAGCTAGACAGGGACCTTGCAGAAGTGCCTGTAGTGATAGGAAGATGATATTGATTTAACTGAAAGAGAGTAGGTTTAGATGAGATATACAGAAGAAATTCTTTACTGTAAGAGTGGTGAGGCACTGGAACAGGTTACTCAGAGAAGATGTGGATTTTTCATCCCTGGAAATGTTCAAGGTTGGATTGGATGGGGCTTTAAGCAATGCCAGAGAGGTTGGAACTTGATAATTTTTAAGATCATTTCCAACCCAAACCATTCTATGAATTCATGATTTAATACATTTTTAAATGAAGCCAAAACTCCACCATCTTAATCTCTTTCTTGTATATCATAATTAACTACTTCTTACAGGAAAAAAACACCTCCTTGTAACCACTTCAGTGACACAGGCATGAATTCAGAAAAGCAGTAGACACAAAGTAGCTGTATGTTATATTCCAGTCTCATGTAATGTTGATTAAATCAATTCTATATGTACAGTAATTTCACGACTATAAGGAGCACCCTTTTGACTAAAATTTTCCCCTGAACCCGGATGTGCGCCTTATAGTCCGGTGCACCTTATATAATGTACAAAGTTGTGAAATTTTCCAAGATGGAAGTGTGAGCCTGCAACAGTCCCAAGCCGAGCAGAGTCTGCCCGGTAGCGACATCGGGGCAGCCCCGGCACGGGGGGAAAACTGGTGGCGGCAGAGCAGCTCGGGCATGGGGGGGAAAGCCTGGAGGCACAGCCTGGGCGGGGGGGAAAAGCCAGTGACATCGGGGCAGCAGCGGCGCAGGGTGGGGCAGCGGCGGCACGAGGCGAGCCCGCCGGCATCGGGGCTCCCGGAGCGCGGGGTGGGGTGTGGGGACGGAGGGACTGACCTGCCACAGAAGCCACGAACTGCGGCCCCGAAAGCGCCACTGCAGCGGCCCTGAAAGCGCCACCAGCCCCCGCCACAGCCCTAAAAGTGCCACCGCCGCAATCCCGAAAGCACCGCTGGCCCCTAAAATGCCGCCACTGCGGCCCTGAAAGAGCCGCTGCCACAACCCCAAAAGCGCTGCTGGCCCCTAAAGCACTGCCAGCCCCCACTGTGGCCACAGCCCCGAGCAGCCCCGAACCACTGCGGCCCCGAGCCCCGCCCTGCCAGCTGGTGCCGGAGGCGGGTGGGAGTGCCGGGCCCTGCGCACTGGGAGGAGGCTTGGGGCTGTGTTTAAAGGCTACACCAATCTGTGAAAAGTGTTTGCAAATTGAGTACCTGCCAGTAAGCTCCACGATCGTGGGATTCCACTACTAATTCATTATTTTGTTGCGTGCAGCGCAGATCTTCGCAGCAAAAAAATTGTGCACCTTATAGCCCAATGCGCATTCTGGTCGTGAAATTACTGTACTTAAAATTTTCTTTTATTTTTTCTTTTGTTTTTTCTTTATTCTTGAGGTGAGTATTTCAAAGCTATGTATGTGTCTTACATATTATATAAATAGAAATTAGTTTTCTCTATTTAATAATAATTTAAGCAAATATTGACATTAAAGACAGGACAAAATATTGTCATGAGAAAAACTTTGAAAAGAATTGGTTCTTCACCAGAGAAACAAACTCAGAAAACCAGTTTTTGACTCCACAAAGTACATATTGCTGTCATTTTTCTTATTGAAGCAAGGTGAAATTACAATTTTTTGTCCTACTCTGAGAATATTTTAGAACAGTGAAGCATTGTAAATTCTGTAGACTGTATCTGTGATTGTTAGACAGTTGAAATGCACCTTCCCTGAAGTTACTCTTGTAAATGTAGTGTAATGACACCTGAAATAACTTTCAGATGGTAGCAGTGCTGACATTCAGGACATTATCCATAGAAAAAAACAAGTGCTAAATCTCTTCTACCTTAATCACAACTGCTTTGGGATTCTTTAGGCAGAGGGTTCATTGCACAAATATCTCATTATTTTAGCTGCCTTCGTTTTCTTGTATACAAAGATAACACCTCTGGGTTTCGAAAAGCCTGAGTTATGAACTCTTGCAGGCTGGTGCAACAGAATAATTCCAGCATGTTCAGAACACACCCTCACTCCACCCCTTCCCCCAGCACTCTACATCAACACTTCTTGTTCTAATCTACATAAGAAACAAATTGGAAAAGTTTTCTCTGGAGCCTGAGTTGGTAGAAACTCACCCAGTGATGTTCAGAAAAATCCCTGCTTTCTTGGCAGAAAAAGTGTCCCAAATGCAAAGATGAGGGTTTGTTCACTTAGTTAGGTCTTATTACAAAAGGATCTGATTTATTCAGCAATTACTGCTTAGTTTTCTGCGATTTTTGCCAGATGACAGACACCTGAACATTGAAACTGTAGTTTTGGTGGTTACAGTTTGTCTCAGATTTGGCAGTTTATGAAAGTCTCTATATCAATGATATTGTGAGCAGTTGCCATTTTTTCTTGCTCGCATTGTGTTTTGATAGCTTGACATTTGTTCTCTTCAAATACTTGAGCTATGAGTCTGTCTTGCCACTTGTGCTACTTCAGCTTATACCAGTTAAAATCAAGTTTGATACCTCTAATGCACTTCAAAAGTACTTTCCTTTTTTACTATCCTCCTGTGTATTATATTTTCATAATACCTAAGAACTCCTATTTTCCAAATATCTATGAGGGGTTTTTTTGTTTGTCCCTTGCATTATTTCTAGCTCATTTTTGCTGTTCTTCTCCATGATTTCACAGCTCAAGGTCAACCCCAAAGGAAAGCATTTATTCCTGATCTCACAGTAGAAAAAACCATATGTGGAAAGTTGTGTAAATAAGAGAGGGGAAAATGCTATAAATATTCAGCTTCCCGATCAAACTTTTTATTTGTTTTCCATGATATTATTTGACAATGGCATACAATGTATTTGAGTATGAAGCACTTCTGATCTCAGAATGAGACACATAATTCCTTTCCATTTACTGCTTCAGTAGAAGTATTGTAGTTATAAGTAGTTGGTAATTTCCTATAAATCAAAACTTCTGTTTCCTCCTCGGTTTGCAGAAGCACATGAATTTTGTCAAGAAGTACCACTGGTAAATAGTTTTCAATAATAGGCTGAAAGCTCTTTCTTCTCTTGTTTGTAAGTAAAAATATCCTTATCTCATCTGATGTGAACTAGAATTTTATCTCATCTAATGTGAACTAGAATTGCCAGCATTCTCCTGTGTTTCATAGATATGAAAAATTAGTTCTTAGGAAGATAGCAAATTCCAATTGCAGAATTTCTTGCAGTTATGTCAAGGTGCTGTAGAAAATGTCAAAAGAAACCTCAAAGGCTAAAGAGAAATTTTTCTCCAAAATTTTCACACAAAGGATTTTAGAGTAGAATTAGTTAAATGTAGATTTTTACTAATTCAGAATGTTTTAGCACAAGACAAAATTTGCTTTATATATTATTGCAGGTTCACATTTTTTCATGTTAGTAAGCGATGAAGAGAAACCATTGAAGTGCATTTCTAATAAACATATTTTATTGCCTTGCACCTCACTCCAGTGTGAAAAACACCTTGCTGCTTTTTTACTTGCTCTATCACATACATATTTCTCTTGACTCTTTCTTATATTTGCTGATTAAAAGGTATCATTAAAAGAGACCATGTGATCAGGAAGTAAACAGCAAATTATCTAACCTATTCAATTATACCAGTGAAGACTATATTTAGTCATGTAAAATCTCAGTATTTGTATCCTTGATGTAATTTTAAAATAAAATAATTGAAGTACTTTGAGCACAGTGGCACAGAGTGTGAGAAGCACCAGCTTGAATACAAAAGTATTTGTTCCAAGCACAAGAACCAGATTAGAGTCAAAGTCCAGTATTTATCATATAAAAATACAGTTTTAAAAGACAGGCATTTCTACAAAAAGGACATATGTTTCAGCAGTAAATTTAGAGTCCAATTCATAAAGATATTTAAGAAATAAAATACTGCAAATCATTTTAATCTGTTCAGCTCAATTAGATAAAACTATTCATGTGTTTAACTATCTATTTGAATTGAAGCATGCCCTGCAAATTTGAAATGCCAATAATTTGGGTTAGCAGCAGTTTAGAATTTGTAGAACATTGTTGGGTTGTTACCAAAAAGTAAGTTATTTAGATGTTGCCATGACAAACAAAAAATTTATGGATTTCAAAAGGGATTTGTAACATATTCTCACACTATCAGAAGACATGTATCCTGTCTCCAGGTTTCCTTTAGGGTCATGAAGCTATTTTCGGAAATGTCACAAGAAATGTAGAATGTAACACATCCACCCAGTAATTTGAGCACTTCTCATTGGCTTTTGCTCTGTGTGCATCGATATTACATGAAGGCAAAACTGAAAGATGTTTTGAATACTAATATTTGTATATTATCAGGAAAATAATCTTCTGGTGATGATGCCTATAAAGAGCTGTTTCAGTGAAGTGGCAGAAAACAGTGACACCCTGTTACGTGACCTTCATGAGGAGAAAGATGAAGAGAAGTATATAGATATCAAATGTCCTGAAAAATAGGACAATGTTTTCATTTGCATTGCCTCTAATGGTGATGGAATACCAATGGAAAGTAGGAAAGGCAGAAAATATGCATGTAAAATTTTTTATTTGGTTAAAGTCCTGGGCTGAAAATATGAGAAATGACTGAGAGAAATGCCAAGCAACCAGATCAAGGTGATTTGTGAAACTCTCAGGAAATCATGTGATTTGTGACAGTAGGTTTAAAACTGACCTGATTGCTTTAAAAATAATTGCAAAGGTAGATTTAAAACTTATGTGAGAGAGTTACAAATTATGAGGAGGCTGGTCACAATAAAATGATCTGGATGACTAGCATGCTCAGAAAACCATTGCTATTGCCTTAATTTTGCTTCTTTATCTGTTTTCTATCAGGGAAAGACTATCCATATTTGAAGGATTTATAACTTGCAATGTCTTCAGAACACTCTCCATATATAAATAAAGATTTACAATCAGCTATCTTATATAATTTTAAAATGGTTTATTTTGTATTCAGCAGCAGAACAAAGTAAGGTTTTTCCTTGCCCACAGTGGTTGTTGTTTTAAATGGAAATTCCACCCTGATTAGAAAGTCAGATCTTCACTTCTAACAAGAAAATCATTACAAATATGCAATAATATTTTAACTGAAATATCACTGTTGAAAGGACTATGATACAAAATTTTTCACAATCCAGATACTGAACAGTGTTCATGGGTTCAGCCTCTGTGGGGATTTTTGCAATACGCAAAAATCTTTCTTCTTTCCCACACCATGGCTAAAAAAAACAGACATAAATTTTAAAAAAACCAACTTAGACTGAGGGTTGTGGTTTAGTCCCAGTCAGCAACTAAGCTCCACAAGCCTCTCACTCAAAGTGAGATGGGGAGAGATCAGAAAAGGAGAAGTGCCTTGAGATAAAGACAGTTTAATGGGGAAAGCACTAGCTGCACATGAAAGAAAACAAGGAATTCCTTCACAATTTCGCAGGCACAGGCAGGTGTTCAGCAATCCCCAGGAAAATCTCTCCATCATATGTAACAATGACTTGGGAATGCAAACACCATTACTCCAAATGTTTCTCCCTCTTCTTTCTTCTTCCACCTCTTTATATGCTGAGCCTGATGCCATATAGTATGGAATGTCCCTTTGGGTCATTTGGGGTCAGCTGTCCTAGCTGTGTCACCTCCCCATTTCCTGTGCATCCCCAGCTTCCTCACTGATGGGGTGGGATGAGAAGCAGTAAAGGACTCATCTGTGTGCAAGTATTGCTCAGCAGTAAAGAAAAAATCCTGAATTATGAACACTGTTTCCAGCACAAATCCAAAACACAGCCCTGTGCTACTGGGAAGAAAATTAACTCTACCCTAGCCAAAACCAGTACACTAATCTAAATTCTATCAACTTCATCCTCTAGTGTTTTCTGATTCTACTACCATAGCAACTATTAGTTTCTCTTTATAAGGCAGCAAAAATATTTCATTCCAGCAGTAGTGTACATGTAAGTGCTTGGCAGAAAGCACACTTGTGCAAATGACC
Source organism: Turdus rufiventris (assembly GCA_013186435.1). Taxonomy (NCBI): domain Eukaryota; kingdom Metazoa; phylum Chordata; class Aves; order Passeriformes; family Turdidae; genus Turdus; species Turdus rufiventris. Next base: position 7,338,053 of record PYHW01010717.1, read on the forward strand.
ACGCACATTATAGCCCCAGCAGGCATTGTTCATTATTAGCTGAACAGGAACACTGCAATTGATATTTTGTTTTTCCATTTTTCTATAGTGATTTCAAAATGACCCCATCATGCATTGACCTGCATCTGCTGCTGGCCACCCTCAGCAGCCACAAGCCACCATACAGCAGTGCCAGGACTGGAAGTAGATCATGTGTTAGATCTCTTCTCCAGCGTGACTACCAATAGTGTGGTGGAGAGCTATGTTTTGCTGCCATGATGTGTGTAGAAACTGCTCCCTGCTGCTCCACTACATCTGTAACATCATCAGAGGAAACACAGGAGTGCAACGCACAGCAAAGTGAATGACACTGCAAGGCAGGGCCGTGGTGCAATAGAGCTCACAGTTGTGGCAGTGACTCTCTTCCCATCTTAAAGGCGATATTATTTGTGTCAATGGCAATGGAAAAAAGCAAATCTGCATGAAACAAAACACGAAACTGTCACTGCATAGTGATCAGAAACATTCTGCTCCCTTTGACTCACTGTGTCTATATTTTAATTTAAATTCACCTGACAAATCAAAGCAGACACAATTGTGTAAAATTCTTTCTACTGGAAAAGTATGTTGCACAACATAATGCAAGACATTATTGCTTACTTCAGGTCTTCAGAGCTCCTTCCCCAATCTCTTACATAGTGTGAGGGAACAGAAGAGATAACCAAGCCCCCAAATCAGCAAAAATTTCCAGTTCAAAGTTTTCTTTCTTCTCTCCCCAGCACTTTAGACAACAAGCATCCCCTTCATACTGGCATCCTTCCCATTAGTTAAAGCTCTTGGTGACTGTAAAAAATAGACAGTATTGTCCACTGCTCATTCACTTCAGCTGCTGATGTGCTGATGTGATGAATTATACATGAAAAAAAAGAAGTATTTTAATCAATCTACTATGTAGTAATCATAAAAGTAAAAAAAAAAAAAAAAAAAA
>PYHW01010717.1:7339069-7362662 GCA_013186435.1 Turdus rufiventris
TATCAACTTCATCCTCTAGTGTTTTCTGATTCTACTACCATAGCAACTATTAGTTTCTCTTTATAAGGCAGCAAAAATATTTCATTCCGGCAGTAGTGTACATGTAAGTGCTTGGCAGAAAGCACACTTGTGCAAATGACCACACACATTATAGCCTCAGCAGGCATTGTTCATTATTAGCTGAACAGGAACACTGCAACTGATATTTTGTTTTTCCATTTTTCTGTAGTGATTTCAAAATGACCCCATCATGCACTGACCTGCATCTGCTGCTGGCCACCCTCAGCGGGCACAAGCCACCATACAGCAGTGCCAGGACTGGAAGTAGATCATATGTTAGATCTCTTTTCCAGTGTGACCACCAACAGCGTGGTGGAGAGGTATGTTTTGCTGCCATGATGTGTGTAGTGTGAAACTGCTCCCTGCTGCTCCACTACATCTGTAACATCATCAGAGGAAACACGGGAGTGCAATGCACAGCAAAGTGAATGACACTGCAAGGCAGGGCCGTGGTGCAATAGAGCTCACAGCTGTGGCAGTGACTCTCTTCCCATCTTAAAGGCGATATTCATTTGTGTCAATGGCAACGGAAAAAAGCAAATCTGCACGAAACAAAACATGAAACTGTCACTGCATAGTGGTCAGAAACATTCTGCTCCCTTTGACTCTGTCTATATTTTAATTTAAATTCACCTGACAAATCAAAGCAGACACAATTGTGTGAAATTCTTCTACTGGAAAAATATGTTGCACAACATAATGCAAGACACTATTGCTCACTTCAGGTCTTCAGAGCTCCTTCCCCATTCTCCTGCATAGTGTGAGGGAACAGAAGAGATAACCAAGCCCTCAAATCAGCAAAAATTTCAAAGGTTTCTTTCTTGTCTTCCCAGCACTTTAGAGAACAAGCATCCCCTTCATACTGGCATCCTTCCCATTAGTTAAAGCTCTTGGAGACTGTAAGAGATAGACAGTATTGTCCACTGCTCGTTCACTTCAGCTGATGATGTGCTGATGTGATGAATTATACATGGAAAAAAAAAGAAGTATTTTAATCACTCTACTATGTAGTAATCATAAAAGTAAAAAAAAAAAAAAAAAAAGAAAAATTGGGATGGAACTGACTAATATGATGGCTTTCTTCCTTCCAAATCTTTCAAATGTTTGAAAGTATAAAGGTCTCAAAGACATTCCTGTCCTGCAGCAGGTCAACACTAAGGCTTTATACCATCACCAAAACACATTCTTTGCAAGGCAAACTGTGTCATTGCCAAAAACATGGCTGAATTTCTCTTCCATCTTGTCCTAGAGACATAAAAACTGTCATGTTCTAATGGGGAATAATAAGTTATGAGTTAAAAAATGACATTTCCTGTTCGGAAAAGTCAAAAGTATTTTCACTGGAATGCTTTATCTAGCTCTGCTTTCCAGTGGTATATTTTTGTTTATAAAATATTAATTTAAAGTGTACGACGGTATTTTCTTTATATTAACAGGTTTGAGTTTTAATTGCCTAGGCTTGTCAAGGGGGCTGATTTAATTTTCCATTTTCTACAGTTTTTTGTGAGTGAGTCACATTAAATGGAATAGCTGTTCTGCATGTAAATTAGGGAAAACAATTTTGGTGGACTGTTCTAGCTTATTTTTAGTTGAATACACAACCTTGCCTGCTAAACATTATTGTCTGTGAAAGGTATTGAGGAATATATCTGGTGCTGGTAGCTCAGTTTGCATGATGGAAATTGAGATGCAGGTTGAGCTCTTGGTGGGAGCTCTAGACAAGTGGCTGCAAAATGCCAACGCTTTGTTTAACAAAGGGTATGAAGACAGGTGGTGGCAGCCAGGTGGATGGACACTGGGAGACTCAGCAGGAAGGGAGTACTCTGCAGGAAGAGCAAGAATTTTCTGCAGGCACAGTGGGTATAAAAGTCCAGTCGTTGCTTTGTTGGTACAAAACAGGCTGATTCTGTGTTAATGTGCCATGAATAAATTGCTTTATGGAACTGCGTATCTGAGAATCTGTTATGGGAAACCTGGGGTGGATCCAGTAAGGAAACCTGGTCTGGCTGTGTGAGTGAGGTGCGTGGAGAGTCAAGCAGGGCACCTGTCAATCACTGGAGCCACCTGGTGTAAGCAGGCTGTGGTCCCAACAGTGAAAGTCTCTGGTCTTGGGGACTCACTGCCTGCGAGTCTCAGCAAGGGTCAAACTGGGAAGCTTCCTTAACTACGTAGTTCAATATCCATTTTGCATGTCTTTTCTTACTTATTTTTGGAAGTGTTACCTAGTCTTTTCTATCATTTTGCTCAAATTTAAGATGCCTATCACTCTGTTTTTGCATAGGAATAATGTAAATATTTCCCATGTTGTATCTGTGATCTAAGTCCCTAAGATTGTCAAATTATTCTCATCTTGGCATCTCAGAAGATCTTGTCCTTCAACATTTTCTGGCAATACTACTGCCTGGAACATTTTTTTTTCCCCCTTCTGCAGTATATTGCCAAGAATATGTGAATGTGGAGCGGGGGTGGGGGGAGAGTGGGTGAGGAGTGGGGAGAAAAAAGAAGGAGCAGGGTAAGGAGAATTCTTCACCAAAAAACCCTAATTCTATCCCAAAGCTAGACAGTTTGGGAAGATCTTCATATGCGTAAGAAAGAAGGGACATCAGTTATCTAACCTGATCAGAGGTAAGCTTTACTGTTGGCTCACTATGCCATCCTGTTCCTTGCAGGCACATTCCTAAGGTGAAGAGCTACAGCCACATATTTTTAGCTTCTTTTTGCTCCAAGTACTCCTCTTTGAAGAAATTCTGAAAAAGGTTGTTTTCCTAAAGGTTTGTTTTATGCACAGTTTTACTTAATTTAATAGAACTGCTCTGACTTATAGGTCATATCAAATAACATTAAAAAACATCCAGCAAATGAGCAGAAGAAATTTGAACTTTCTCCAGATTATTTTCCCTTGTGAAATCTTATTGCTTTTCCCACAATTTCAGTGACCAAGTTGCCTCTACTCTGCAAGCGAAGAATGTGTTTTCTTTTACTATTTCTTAAATAATTTTGGGAGGCCCTTATGGTTATAATACAAAATGACTGATCTGTGTGACAGGTCCTGAAACCTTGAGATTTGGTGGGACTTGCTCTGTTATAATATTCAGAATATTGTTTCATGATCCTGCACTCAACAAACCATCAATCATTGTGAGTAATACATAATTATGTATTGCTTAAGAGAAAGATTTTTTTACCCTCAAGGTAACATAAAATATGAGTAATTACTAGGGGTATGACATTTAAATAGAGATGCTGTCTCAGATTAAAAAAAAGATTACTGTAAAATAGGTAAAAATTACAAAAACAAAGCAAAAGCAAAACTAAGTACTTAAATATCACCAAAGAATATGTTTAATACCCCTAAAAGCAGAATGTCATGAGATGAACAAAACAAAGCGGAGTGTGCTTATCACTTTTCCCAAAGGAATAAGGTAGAAAATCTGACACTGCACAGCATTTATAATGTAGATGACACAATTCCTTTTTTCTTGCTCTAGTGGTGTAAATGAGACACTAATAATTCTTGCAAAAGGTCTGTGTGAAGCTGGGATGTGGATTTTCCGTTGTTCTATGTTTCCTGCCCTGACACTGGCCCTGAGGCATTTTGTTATGTTCAAGAGCTGAAAGATTCAAGAGGCAGCAGTACACAATATACCCACCTCTGCTGCGACAATGTTAGTGACAACCAAAATATATTATAAGTCATAAAACTTCAAATGAGTCCTAAGGTTGTTAAAAGAAAGTGGTTTAAGGATGTTTTTTATCAGAGTTGGACCTGGTTATAAAAAATAATTTTGTTTGCCTCACCTTCAGTCTAAACAGAGGGTTGAAAAGCAATGGAAGAGCATTCGTGCTTGGTTTTGCAACATCAAGAATGATGTCACCCAGAACATTTTTTGTGAGGCATTTCCAGTCCGCTCTTGATACTGTTGACTGAATTTGAGAGTTGCGAAGGGGCCTCAGGGACTTAAATACAGAAAACTGAAATTCAGACACCTTCATTCAGTAAGGTGAATGTCACTCTCAGCATCTGATCATCATAGAGTCATAGAAAGACTTGGATTGGAAGGGACCTTGAAGAACATCTAGTTCCAACTCCCTGCTGTGGGCAGGGACACCTTCCACTAGATCCCCTCCAACCTGGCCATGTACCTTGCAGTGATGTGGCATAAACAGATTCTCTGGGAAATCTCTTCCTGTTCCTCACAACCCTCAATATAACTTTTTCCTGATATCTAATTTAAACCTACTGTCTTTCAGTTGAAACCCTTCCCCATTGTCCTGTCACTAAATGCCCTCATAAAAATTCTTTCTCCAGCTTTCTTGTAGCCTCCTTTAGGTACTGGAAGGTGAAAATCCTATAAGTGGAAGGAAAGGGAGACTGAAGCAATCTCTGATATATTTTAAGATGTTTTTACAGTTGTATTGAGTTGCTTCAGTGGAGCAAAAATCCATTAATACAATAATGTGTTGACCCTATAATATGCAACTTACACTAGAAGTTAAAATTTGGTATTCAGAATAAACTCACACTTCCAAACTGTCTTTCATGAAAAACAGCAATAAGATTTACAAAAATTTCTTGCTTAGCAGTTAAGCTCTGTTCTCATTTTCTGTAAACCAGCACCTACAAAAAGAAATGGTGACTTGGATGAATGACCTAACTCACAGATAGCAAGCCTAGCCATGAAAGACTGGATGACAAAGGGTTAAATTATTGTATTCAGCTGTTGATGAGCTGTTCCAAGGAAGTCATCCTCATGTTCCGTTCAACAAGCCATTAAGGGTAAGAAATAAAGCATCTTGTAAGGTGTGGACCATTCACTTTCTTTGTAATCTTGCACTTTCCTCTATTAGCTAGGAAAACAATGGCTCTTGGAACCCGTTGATATAAATCGAGTGTTAAAAGTGTTTCTTAAACTTAGCTGTGGATAAACTTTGCTTTTGCATTTACTGTATTGCCCACAAAGATGCAATTTTTTTCCTGTAAACCAGACACCTCTTTTTTTCTTATAATTAATTTTAACTTATTTCATTTTATAACAGTGTGTTTTGTTTGGTTATTTGGGGTGTTTTTGTCTTATTGGGGTAGACCATTAGGTAAAGTGAACTAAGAAATAAAACAAAACTATACTATACTAGTTAATACCCAAACCCACAAGATTTGGAAACACTTCCCTGATAATATTTTATTGGTAAATCTTACAAGTGATAGGTTTATTTATTTATTTTCTCTTACTTTCTTCTTCCCTTTCCTGTCATAGACTTCCTGCCACTATTCCTTGAATTGCACTGTCTGAGGGGTACAGTCTTATGAGACCCTAGTAGTGATGAAATAAGGGTTGTGAACTGTATTTGAAGCCTATGAAAAACACAGAAGTATTCTTTCTTACTGAAAGTCATTATAAGTTTATAATTTTTTCTTTTATAGAGAAGAATTTGTGGACTCTTCCCCTATTTCATCAGACAAACCCACAGCTGATATTAACAGAAAGTAAGTTAAAGGGAATTGGCCTCTCTAGTCATAAATTTCACAGTGAATAATTTAGATAAATAATTTTCAAATCATCTGCCTGTAATCCTTGTTCTAATTTAGGAAGTGAGTCTGCATATCTAAGTTAAACATTTTTATATTTATTCTGTTATTGTAGATCAGAGAGAGCTTTATAAAAACGGTTAATATAGAAGTACACCAAACTTCTTAGTATAATAATGAATGCTTGCTTATTTTCTCCACTGAACATCTCTTTTCAAAATGTCATCTTTGTGAAAGAACGCTAAAAACTCCATTACTGATCTAAAAACTGTACATCTTTATGCACATAAATACAGCTTCACTTCTTTCCATTCCTGGCTGACTCCTCCTCCTTCTCCTACCACTTTTCTTTAATAAAAATATTGTAGAAAAGAACTTCCAAACTCTTTAAACCTAAAATAATATTTTTAATGAAATATCATAAAAAGACATAGTTGAGTTTTTGTCTTGTTCTTCCTTCAGCCTTTATCTATCAGCTAGAAGAAAAACTGAGAACTTTTCAATAACGTTGGAATTCTCTCTGTAATGCAGAAAAACACCTTTAACCTTTATAAAAATTCCCACAACAACTTTTAAGTGGTAACTACCTTTTCCTCAGTCATGGCTCATGTAGCTGTCACCCCCACCAGCAGTGGCAGGAGCAAGTCAGCAGAGTCATGCCAGAGTCCCTTTAGCTGCAGAGGATCCAATAAGGAGCTCCTCAAGTTTGACATTTCTAAGTTGTAGGTGGTCCTTTGCTGGTTTGCCATTCCAAAACTGAGCCCCTGGGAGCCCTGGTCATTGTCTGTTGGTGAAACATTCCTGCTTTTCCCATTTCTCTCAGTTCACAAAAAGGGCTGTGTGCCAGCTGCATGAAGAATTCAGCCTGTGGGGCAACCTTATCAGTTCTTAATAGGGTGAAGGAAACAGTGAAAATAGCAAAAGCAGCCCTCCAACCACCTACACTTTTATATCTACCTAAATCAGCAATTTATGTGCACACATATGATATTCTGTAATGCTAACAAGCACTTAAATACACCACAAAACAGACAATAAACATTAACACAGTTCCTTTTATAGTTTTTGTGTAATATAGGACAAACCACGTATTAATTCTGCCACAGTTCTATTTTGTGTTTAAAGACTGGTTAACAGGTTGCAGTTAAAAAGCCACAGTGTTTTGATGTTTGTTGATAAAACAAATGCAGTCAGCTGAAAAGTTCTGGCTTTTCTCTCCTGAAATTAAAGACAAAGTATAACAAAATCTGAAAAAAAAATCAACACTGTTGAATGTAGCAACCAGATGTCAAAGGCAAAGCATTTGGAATTTATTTAGGATAAGCAGAGACCCTGGCTTGTTTCCACAGGAAAAAAAAAGCAGCAAATATTTCAGAAAGTTAGTCAGGGCCATTACTTTTCTGTAAAAATTATATTATGGCTATATTAAAAACTGCTTGCTCCTTCCCTTATTAATTGATCAAAGGTAAATCCAAAGCAAATTTTCTTACTGTTTCAGGTACTTGTGGTGGCTAATTTATCAATCTACAGATTTCTCTGCTCTTAGGACAGGAAGACAGTCATCACTATCTCATAATTACAAAAATCTAGTTCAGAATGTGAGCATTAAAGATAGTCATAGACGAGAGAAGAAGAAAGGAAGCAGGGTATCAGGGCACACTTGTTGCAACACATGCAAGTCAAATATACAGAAAGAAACTCTTTAAGAGAAGACAATAACATAATAATGACCAATTCAAGGATCTTCTTTTAAAAATGGCTAATAAAACATTAATGCAGGAATAACAAAACATAAAGCTGAATTTAAAGAGGAGGAATTATTATTTTGACAAAAATTATTGATGGAGAGATCTAAAGTCATATGCACAGACATAGTGAAGTTAATTACATGTGTTTATTGTTTTCAACCTTTTTATTCCACCTACCCTTGTTATACATACTCTAAAAAATCAACTTTGAACGAGTATTTTATTTTGTTTAGAACAAAATGAGATAGAACTCAAGAGACATCTTAAAGTTCTGTACAATATAGAAACCATTTTATGTTAAATTATTTTAACATAATCAGAAATCTATTTTATGGATTTATATGTTAGCATGTATTCCTGTAGGAGTCAGTAAATACCAAATACCCAGCACTTCTTCATAGGCGGTCAGCAAATTTGACAATTAAACCCCTTATTCCCATATCTCAAAAGCATAGTGCAGTCCAGGTCACGTTAGAAGGGATTCGTTTTTGTGATTGAATCTCTGGTTTATGGGATTTGTACTGTTGCATATAACTATTCATATTGAGTAGTTTTTTCTCCTGACTCCAGGATTTCTATTATGGGTGGCATCTTTAGAACAGCATCTTGAAATTGTGGGATATTTTCTCTTTATACAGAGTTTTACTCAGCTACTGAGCTCTGAAGGAGATTAATGCAGTGATTTAGTTGTGATCCAGTGCTCAGCACCTGGGATCAAATCCAAGCTGTGTCTGCCATCACTTCAGTCTGACAGGGAAGTCAGCTGGGCATACCCATCCACCTTCTCTGCTTTCCATCAGATTGATTGTAGGAGGTAGTTCAGGGGTGACTTGCATGTAGGAATGCTTTCTGGAGTGGACGTAATTGTGAATGAGCCTATACTCACATTTATCAGGAGAAAAAAGTTTTCTACCAAAATTATGTCCCTTTCTTTGAGAGAGATATCTGAAATCTCTGGTCAAAAATTCTCTTCTCCTGGAGTCTGAATGTGGCTTTTGGTGCAAAATTTGAGGCTAAGCAAGGCTACCGAGCTACTCTTTGTAGCTATTGACATTTTATTGAGAATCAGAATGGTATTTTCCCTGGTGTGTCTATCTGTGCAGTGGTGTGAATGGGCCATACGTGTCTGTCTTAAGAGAGCATGGCCATCACTTCCTGAGCTTTCCCTGGAGAAGAGGATGCTTCTTCCTTCTCCCTTTACCAGCCAGGGTGTCACCCTTGTTTTCAGAGTATTGCACCCACTGTCATGCATAAAGCAGTGGGGACAGAGACCACAGGGATGCACAGATTCTTCTGCGGTAGTGTGCCTTTGCTAGGGCAGAAGCTCATCCAGAGTTTGTGTTCAGCACCTGAGAAATATAAACAGCTTTATTTCCCTAAGTGGCCTGGAATGCCTTTAGTTGCATTTTCATGGTGAAGAGGGATTTTAAATTGTAGCTGCTCATTTGTGATAATTTGTGACTATGGAATAATTTGACATGGAGGGTAAGACAGTCTACATGCAGAAAAGGTTAAGCTGTCTGGAAGCAGGGATGGCATTCTTACAAGGAAGTGCAGTCCCTTTGGTAATGAGATCAAAAAGCGCCTCAGCATAGTCTTGTGGCCATCCTGGAATGTGAGTACCCAGAGGCCCAGGCTCAGGGGACACCTTTATGAAGCAGAGGGTCTGGGGATAGACTAGAGGTTGGGTTAAGATATTCCATACAACCCATACAACCTCTCTCAAAAGTCATACTGGTGCAATTTTATTTAACAAATTGGCTCATCTTTGCAGGCTGCTTGTAGAATTGTTCATTGTCATAGGATTCTTTCCAATGCATCATTAATTTATTTCATTTTATTTTGCTTTTATTTAAACAAAACTGGTTTCCTAATTCTCCTCATGAGATAGAATTAAAATTTCTCAACAGCAGAGTATGTACAGTCTTTTCCCATTTTGTTCCACAGTTTAAAGTTTCCATCCTGACCACAGCGTTTTTTTCCTCTGCCAGGTATCCAATATTACAGCTTCCACCTACCTGCCTTGCTGTCACCTCAAGAGTTCACATTCCTTGTGCCCACTACTGAAGCAAGTGGGCAGCCAAGTCCTGCTTAAGCTTCCTCCCTTGGCTGCAACTGGGTGTTGTCCAGTCTTTGCTATCTTTTACCATAAGGACAAGTCACATTCACATTTATTAACACTTAATGAAAGGGAGGAAAGACAAATGTGATTGTAACACCCCGAAACCTGTTTCTAACTTTCTACTTTCCATTAGTGATGACAAACTAATCAAAACAAATCAAAACCAAACCAAAATACTGAGGTATCCAGATTGCCATTAAGTTCATAGAAAGAAATTAATACTGTTAGAAAGCATATAAAAATTCTTGTCCATGATTTCCTGGTCCTTTTATCTCTATTATAAGAGCAGATTTTTTTAGTTCAATCAGAAGATGGACAAAACTTTATTGTCAAGAGCTATGTTCTGTCATTTTAATATTTTATACCGCAGGTAGTCTGAATAATTGCATTGGTCATTAGTACCTGGACAATTCCTTTTGGGATGTAATGGAGTAAGCTGAATTATATATTTTATTACTTCTTGTAAAATCTAAGAAACAAAGCAGAAAATGTTGCATTTCATTCACTCACAAGGCAAAAATTTTAATGACTAAAAAAACCCCACATTTCAATCACACTGCAAAAGTGTTTTCAGAGGTTGTATCTTGTCTGAATGTATTACTTGAGAGAATAGGAAACAGTAACTACTTTGGAAAAAAAGAAAAAAACCCTGAGCTGAATCTGTAAAGTTCATTCAATAAAAAGACATTTGGTCTCCAAAACAGCTGAAATAAGAAAAACTTCAAAAATAACAAGCAAATGATTCATATGCAGGGGAATGAGAGCTTGGTGGTTTGGGCTATTTTTTCTTCCTTTTTTTTGATAAAGGCACAAGTGGGAATTGCAGCCAACACTTTACACTTCTGTTTCAACTCTGCTACAGACGTTCTTGTGATATTGAGGAAATCTCTTAGGAATGCAGTTCATCAACATGTATTTCTTTGGTCAACTATAGAAATGTTTGCAGGACTAGTTACTTCTGGCAATATGGTACAACTGAAAAAGAGAATTTATTCTATTTGGTCTGAAGCAAAGGGATGGATTTGAGATGCAAACAAAATATTGAAAGCTTTTCATTTTGTGAAAGTGAAGTTTTTTCTTTTTCTCTTAATCTTTGCTTGCAGAAAAAAAAAATCCTAAAAATTTGACAGACATTTAAACAAAGTTAAAAGAAAGAAAAATCTTTGAGCAATTGATAGTGAGTTTTAGAAATGCGATAAAAAAGCACTTTACCCCATCACCCTCGAGGATGAAACAGGTTAGTCCAGTGTGTCATGAACCACAGAAAGTGCAATCTTCCCTTTAGGGAATTTACAATTTAAAACCAGAGACTATAAATTGAAGTTTTATTATGTGTTTTTTATTGTTTCTCTAAAACCGAGGAGCCCCAGCTGAAGACCAAGATCTCAGTTTCCCTTGGGACTGTGTAAACAGAACAAAGCTGTGATAATTCAACCCAGTTCAACTGTGCAGGCTGTTGAAAACGCAACCACTTTGCAGTGTCTTCACAACATGCCTATCTCCTCCGGCACAGATTTCTTTGGGCCAAGGCATCTCTGTAATGCAGGGAGTACAACCAATCCCCTTTTTCAGCCCAGGGCACCTGCTGCACCCAGCGCAGTTGGGGTAGCACTGGAATGTCATGAGGGCACTTCAGTCACCATAAAGAGCAGAAATTCCTGCTACCATGCTTGGAGCCCATTGCTGCACTTTATATGTAGTGGGAGGCATGGTGGAAATGGGTACCAGAGCACTTGAATCGTGGAAATGGGTGATGGTGTTCATGTGTAAGCACAACGGCCAGACAGGGCCATGCATGCCAACCCCCACACCCAGTGGATGCTGTGTGTTTCTAAGGCATACAGAAGATGTGTAGAAAGAATTTAAGGGAAAGATTTGGGTTTTTGGAAGAATTTTTCCCAAATCTTTTTCAATAACAGAGGTTGTCACAGATCCTGTGTAGCAGAAGAAGAAATCCAGCACTTGACTCTATTTAAAACTTGGAGCATGCACACACACTATATAGAATAGTAGAGTAGAATCTTAAAGTCATAAAGGTTGGAAAAACCTCAAAAATGATCAGTCCAGCATTCATTCAAATTGGTAGGAAACAGGTCGTTAACAAGGTTAATCTTTGATTTATCATTTGCTCCCTGACTTTCCTCTGACCATGTCTGAACTTAGGTAAAAATGCACCCCATATTGGACAGTGGCAGCACACTATTAAATGCTACTCCAGTTTTACTGAAGTCCAGAGAGTAGCTTTAAATGTGAGATTTTTTTATGCCATAGTGGTATCTCTTTCACCTGGACAATCTGGAGTTGTGGTAGAGTGACAGCCACCATTCCCAATCCAGAGCTGAAATCACACACACACCACATTTTGGATGCCATCTGCACTCACCATATTTAGTCCTGAGGGGAATGGGATCCTGAGTGCTAATGTATGGGCTGACATGGCTAGCCTTTACAAACATGAATACTAATTTATTAGGATTATTTATTGGGCAGCAAGAGCAAACAGCATTCAGATCTGGTCTATATGTGAGTTTAGTGCTGGAAGATACTACGAAGTAGCTTCTATTTTAGCCAATATATGGGCTGTTGGCTGACAATACTGATAGTATCCTTCTAGGGGAGGTTGTCTGAAGGCATTTCAAAATTACAGTAATTTCACGATTATAAGCCACACCATTTTGACTAAAATTTTGGTCCGAACCTGAAGTGCGGCTTATAATCAGGTGCGGCTTATACATGGACAAAGAATGAAAAGTTGCTGACACCCAGAAGTGCAGCTTATAATCGGTGCGGCTTATAATCGTGAAATTATTGTATTGTAACTCCATGAAAGGACAGTAGAAAAGAATTAACAAATAAATAAGCTTGAACACTTTTAGATGATGTAGAAGTTTTTTCAATGAAGAGCTTTTTGTTCTTTTTTTCAAAAATTGTATTGTTTTTGTGTTATTATTATGATTATTATTTTGAGTATCCCTGTCTGGTTCCTGTTCATTTTCAGTTGCCCAACTTAGTCAACTTTCACTACTGATCTTAGACATCTCTCTTGCTTAACAACAAATCTTGGAAGATTAAAACAGTGCATAGTGTTCATCCAGAGCTGTTTTACAGCTACCCCCCATTTGCTTTCTCTTCATCCACATGCCTTAAGAAATCCCACTTCTTTGTTCTTTTGAGAAACAGTATTATTTGACTTGCTGTTTCTCATTTTCAACTCTTCACTGAAATGCCTGGCTCAGTTGTGTCATGAAACTCTTTTGTGTAAAGTAAATGTGGTAATTAGTGAATAGGGCAACAAGTAATCCAAAGTGTATTAGTGATTAAAAACAGGCATATTTTCTGCAACCCAAGAGCTAATACTTGATGATATAATAAAACAGAATTGTTTTAATATTACAGATATTTTTCTTTCTTAATTTTGCTTACTTTATGAATTTTAAATTCCAAGTCACTTCGTCCTAAAATCACACTTGAATATACTTTTTGTAGAATGACTTAGTATGTCTTCTAGCCAATGTAAATATTTACATATTACCAGAAAAGATTCCTCTTGCCACTGAAATCTACTCTTGCTTCTGTTGAACTGGTTTTTCCTCGTCACAAAAGAAAAAAATGTTTCTTGATCTGAGAAAACAGTTAGACTCACTTTCTGTATAACAATCAATGCTTTGTTTTACAAGTTAACTTACTGAATCAATGATAAAATATTAAGATTAATTAATATAGTTATTAATATTTCTGCCTTTATACTGGATAGTTCTACACAGAGTTACTCAGGTAGTCTGTGACAGAAAGGTAATGGCAGGGGACCCTGTTTTGCACTTTTCCCAGATACTTCATGGTTTGACCTAGGAGACACATGCTCCTTATATTTTCTTTATATTTTCCTTGAAAATTATAGTTTATATTCTTGGCTTTTGTTGTTTCATGAGCCTGAGGATTTTTTTATTCTTTCTGTGCAAACATAAAATGACAGTTCCTTTAGCAAGGAAAATTATAAATTGGATTTTATTTTGGTTTGTTTTGACAACAAGACATAATGTATCCTGTTGTTTCAAGTTTAATCTTCCTTTTGCCCATGGGTGATTAAGCTCTTCTCAGAAGTAAGTTTGTTAAATACATATTTAGCTAATTTAGAAACGAATGGTGGAAATTAATTATATTAGCATATCATATATTATTTACCAGACACATCAATTATCCTATAAATATGTATTTACAAAACACAAATTATTTCCTCAATAACAATAATTATCTGGATAAACTGCAGATAACATTCATTTTTTCATCTGAGGATCTCAAATTTTTTTTTGGCATGAAGAGGCATATGAAGTCTGTTGAAGTAATTTGAAGCATGCTTATTACTAAGAATACATAGCTTATTTTTCAATTGGCATTTCCCTTTTTTTCTTCAAAATCGTATGAGATCATGACAGAATCCTGCAGTTTGTTTCTATCTTCTCTGAAAGGAAGGGGGACAACACATGTGGTTCCTCTTGTGTCAAGTTTATTTGGGCGTGGTGATTTTTCTTAGCACAGTGAGGTTATATTCCTCTGAGTTTTCTCTCTGTTTAGTTATTGAAATTCAGCTAATTGAGTCACAGAAAAAAAATAACTAGTCAAATCTTTTAAATGAGTGTGTGAGTATATTGACTTGAGAAAAATAACCAGGAATATGTATGTATCCTGTGATACTGTCATTGCTTTCATTCAATCCTGCCCTTTTTCTTTTTCCTCCCACATATTTTGTCATTGATGAGATACCTGTAAAACTTTAAAATGTTATATTTCGTTGTTTTAGGTGGTAAAAATCAACAGTCACATCAGTGTAGTAAATATCCCAATTACCAGATGGCCATGAGGTGACAGAAGAGAAACATATTATATTTTAACAAATTGCCATTTTAGTCAGACTGTTGGGTGAACACTTACTATACATTTGAGCCTTACAGCAACAGCAGCAATTTAACAAAACATAAAGAATCTCTTATTTCCAAATATGTTTCAGTAAATATTGTCATGATATAAATCCTCCAGATGATATTTTTCCTGGCATCTGAATGTTTCATCAAATACCATTTTTTTTCTGTATTCTAATAAGGTGAGAGAACTGTATTAAATAAGGTCACGAAAACTTCCATGACCCTAATCAATCTAAATTATAATTCCGATATTTTCTCTAGGTCTTTGAGTGAAAATCTCGGCAGCAACAAAGAAATTGATTTCTTTGGGTACTGCAGAAGCATTTATATATGACATAAATGTTTTTTGGAAAGTGTACTCAATAAACTATGACACATAGGCCTGCTAGAAATTCCAATTTTGGTCTGAGATTGAAAACATGGGCAATAGAAAACTCAACATATTGTTGAAGAAATATCCAATTTTATATGGAAAACATCTGATTTTAATCTTCATCAGAATTATGAACTTAGCCAAAATTTTGCAGGTAAATGGCAAGATATGATGAAAATCTTTGAAGGTAAGGTTACCTTTTCCTGACACCAGCTGTTCACTGGTGCCCGATACCTGGCTCGGCAGTTGTTCCAGGTGACACCATTCTTCCAAGCTTATTTTAGAACACTTTCAGTGTTACAGGCCCCACGGGGATAACTGCAAGACAAGAGGAAATTGAAAAAGTTTCACATATATATTTTCAATGAAAAAAAGGTGTGCTATATAAATGTCATGTTCATGTGTCCTTCTGCACAGAGAAGTGAGCTGGCAGCTGTCTGATCAGATGTGATCCATCTCTGGCTGTCACCTGAGCTTTAAAAAGGGGCTTTTCATGTCAGCCCAAATTTGTATATATCCAGTTCAGAGGGCAGGAGCATCAAGTTCAAATGCATCTGCAATGGAACGAGAAAGAAAACTGGGGAGAATATGTTTGCAAAGAAGACAAGATGATGATGGCAATGACTCTGAGTTTGCTGTAGATGTATCTGACATATTACTGAATAGTATTAAATTTTTAAAATAATATTTCTGTTGAAAGTTGCAAAAGCAACAGTATGAAGGGATGCATTGGGAGAGGAGTTGGATCCACAACATCATTAAGAAAAACATAAAGAGAGAGCTTTTGTGCAAATCTCACCTGAAATTTTCTTTCAAAATTATTATAAAAATCAACATTTTAAAAACCAAGCTCAGAAAAACAACAGAAAGAAATTAGCTTTTCCTTACAGTAGTGAGCTTATTGGTTGATTTATATATTCCATTGTTAATTATACCTGTCTCCCAGGAACAGGCCCATTGAGATGGATATCTTCTTCAAGACATCCTGGGGCTAACAATGCACAAGACACATTGATCTATCAGAGCATTCATCAGTATATTTTCTTAAGAAAATGAAAAGACACATTTCCTGGAACATTATGAACCTCCACGGGCTAAACAAATCCTGGTAGAAGAATAACTAAAGCTAAATTACCCATCAAATATCATGATCGCTCTTTGTGCAGTAATTTTAATGCCAAAACAATATTGTTTCTGGTTTATATGCATTGTTAGACATTTCAACACTGTCTGAAATAGACAGAGCCAGCAAATCACAGAGATGTAACAAGTAAAAGGCATTACCCTGGCTTTAATGAATCCCACCACAGCCTTTAGAAAGTTTAGATAGTTATTTTGCCTCTATTAGTTACACAGCTAATGAAAACTTGTTCACTGCTGAAGTTTAAGTTAGAAAAAAAAGCAGAGCCTGCCACATTTGGGCATATTCTGCATATCTATTTCTATTGTGGTCTTCATTAATGTAGGGTTTTAGACTCCATCAGAACTCTTAAGTAAGGAGAAAAGCCTAAGGCATCACTTGGGCCTTCAATATTCTCAGAATGTTCTGAACCCTTTCCTAACCATGTCTCAATAGCAGGAAGGTAGAGGATAGCTGTTGGAGAAAGTTCTACTATCTTCATCAGAGGAAAATTCAATTTGTCTGTGTTATACTCCATTGACTATACCTAGCCACTATAAACCAAGCAAATTTGTCTTCATGGACTGCAGAAAGTTACCATATAGGCAAAGGATTCTTAGTGTTATATTCTTTATTCTATTGCATTTCTGCATTTTATCTATTTTAGTTGCATTTTCTGGATATAAGCTAGATAACGTTTTCCTACTTGATATCATAAAATATTAATTATGTTGCCATAGAAATTTCCATTTATAAAAACAATAGAGACATTCTACATGAAATTGTAGCTTCCTCATTTTGTATTTTATACAATAGTGCAGAACATAGTCTGTGAACATATCCTCAGTTTGTTGTAATATCTTGGTCTTGTTGATTTCATTGCACATGAATACTGTACCTGTGGTCTTCAACTGCTCCTCCAAGGGGATGAATATTTAATGTAATGAGACCATTTTTTAATAAGACTCAGAGCAACAAATATGACAGAAAAAGACAAAATTGATCAATAATTTATTTCCTTTAAACAGTATCCAGATAAAAAGTCATTTAGTTATACTTTTTGTTATCTACTTCATTTTCTTCTATTCATTTTCCTAAGGGCTTTCCCAAAGAACCAGGTGTTTAGACATCGCTGATCTTTTTCATTTTTGATAATGGAAAATCTATAGGTTGTCTTTACGCCTTTACAACAAATTTTGTACAAATCAATTTGTAATAAATACCATTAAAAATTATACAAAATAAGGGTTTTGATGGTTTTTTTTTCTTTTCAGAAATTCAGATTTCTGCTGTATTTTTTCCAAAATATTACACAAAAATATGATTTCTCACTAACTAATAGCATGGGCTGTATTAAGATGAAAAAAAGAATAGTGATTTGCTTTGTGAAAGAAAATTTTAAAAAGATAGTAATCTAAGATAAATCTTCATATCTTTATATAAAGCACACATTTTTCAGTTCCATAAAACTGAGAGCAGAGGAAGTACTGAGGGCAGAATACTTTCTGAGAGCAGAAATATAAACAGGAAATAGCACTTTTATTTTTACCCTACTGTCTTTTGTGAAGAGGCCCTGCAGTTATAAACTCTGTTTTCATTGTGTGTTTATGGTAACAGATTTGTTGGGTTTGCACTTCTCACACCATTGTAATAGTAATTTCTTTTAAATCTAGGTCAAACATCACAATAGTCTGAATTTTTCTATTAATGTGCTAATGTATTTGTATAGCAGCATCACAGTAATCCAGCTTGTTGTGCAGAATCGTACAAAAAGACTTTCATGCAATTCAATAGCTATGGGTTGATGACCCAGGATGATTGTACTAGCCCTGGCAAGGCCACCCAGTATTAGCATCTTAGAATCCCTAAAAAATACATAACACTTAGGCCTACGTATGAAATTAAGTTTCTACTATTTCACAGGAAGGAATGAAAATCTCTGTCACTCCTGCATCTGCTCAAACATCTCTCATTCACTAATTACTTATTTTTATTCTGATATCAAGCTACAACATGCTTTGTGTAAAATCTTCATCCCAAAATTCTCAAACAATTATTGACCTAGAGGAAGCCATTTCCCAAATACATTATTCTGCTAACTTCAAAGCTAAGAGATCCATCTTGACCCAAAGACCACTGAAATCAATGTCACAAATCTTGCTGAGTACAGGGAATATTGTGCAAAGCTTTCCTAGACAGTGTTCCTTAAATGCTTCTGGCTCATTTACCATCCTTGGAGAAAATTGTGAAGATAGATGAGGCACCAAGGTGATGTGCCAGCCCTATTACAAATGTAACTGTAAAGTCATGAGAGTGGTTGTTAGATGATCCATTTTCAGCCTTGAAAGCCTGTTAAGACAAAGAAAAGCAAAAGAGGTCCCCCAGCTTTTAGACCAAAGACCAGGGGGAAGAATGAAACTAATTAGTTGAAAAATCTATGAATTACAGCAATCTAAGTTTTTCTATTTATATATTAATGAATTAGCATTAGATACTGGGTACAATTCTGATAATTATACAAAGACACCTGAAGACAGTTGTTTTTAGCACTTAAATCAGGAAGAAAGCAGTTACTGTAAATACACTTAAATCAGTGCATCTCTAAAAAAGCTAAAGAAGTATCACATATAATGCTTCTCTTTTCAGAGAAAATACTTTTAAAAATATTTAAGCTAAAAATCAATCTCAATATTAAATGCATGCTAGAGAATGAGAGGATATAAACAGCTAAAAGATTAAAAGTGGAAAGAAATAGTGCACAAAGTTCACATAAATAAAAACAAGAAAATAATTAAATAAAGAAATGATTAACTATAAATTCCTGCATCTATGCAGTCAAGGAAAATCAAGTCTACCATTGCTGAATTTCTTTGAGTATTAAATAGTGTGCAATTAGGAAAGAAACAAAAAGATGAAGAAATTGCATTTTAATGACTTTCTCTGTTAATAAATTATATATATGACAGCTTGAGTAGCTGTGGAGCTCAGACACACGGGAAAATGAAAGGCAATGATAGGAATGAAGCTGCGATGCCCTCATTATCAGCAGCGATTTTGCATATTGCCATGAGTGTGTGGGAAAGCTATACATTCATTTTCTTAAGTAGAGCATTTTAAAAAATGTGACAGTGCTTTTGTTTCAAAGCCGAATGCAACAAAAAAGATTGAAAATTCTCTCTGAATTATCTTCCCTAATAAGTGGAGCCTTATATATTTTCAGCAGATGAACAAAAGATTCCAGGAACACATAGAAGGGAGGTTTCCACAGTGCCTTACTTCAGGCACCACACTTCAGCACTTACAGTAGCATGATAGGCTTCCTAAATTCCCTGTGTAATTAATGAAGATAGATGGGCTCCTCCAAAGGGTAATTTCAGAGCAAGAACCTAAGCAAGGTGACCTGAATTGCTCTCTGTGGGAGCATCTCTCTCTGACTGCAGAGGAGGTTCAGGCCATTTCCCAGTCAGCTTCTCTGGATCATTAAGGTGCCTCGAGGGAAAATCCTTGAATAGCTCCCCGTGCCCACTCTAGATGACCAGACACTGGAGGATTCAGAGCAGCACCATGCACCTGCTGGCAAATACACAAACAGGAGCTGGAGGGAGAGGCTGGAAGGGGGTTGGATCGAAACTTCCTGCAGATTACCAAGAAATTCCCAAACTAAATTCTGTTTACTTTGGTACTTACCTTTATCACAGAGATTAACTGAGGGTTGCCTCATGTTGTAGGGGGACAAGGGGAGAGGCACTGGTTTGAAAGGCACATACTAAATATAAGGATGCCTGGAATTCCTGCAGATGCATGGTGTCTGGGGGCTCATTGTGTTGTCAGCTTGCTACAAACCATCTGTGAAAGAAAGATTCCTACAAGAAATTTTCCCTTGATGGTTTAAATTTAAATCTTAAATCTATTTCCCAGACAAAGGTCTCAGAGACTGCAGAATTTATTTGTGTGCCCATTTAAAGCCCATGGTTCTCACACTTGTAACCTAGAGTGAGGACATACAGTTTCCTAAACAAACTCAGATCAGATGCATTCCCTGGAACTGTTAACAGTTCCTGCAGCTATCTTTGCACTGTGTTCAACTTAGAGTATCTTTAAATGCAAGTGAAGACATCCTAAAAGGACGCGGGGAATTTTTTCCCTGGGAACTATTTAGAACTTACTTGTCAAGTGCTGCAATCAGCAGTATTTTCTTTGCTTTTATATTGCTATGAAACATGGGCATAAACCAGCTCTGGCAGGGATGATGGAGCATTCTCTAGAGAAGGCATAAAATAGAAAAATCTGCTCAAATCTCACCCACCATTCCCTTTCAGTTCAGCTGCAGAGGCTCCCCAGAGCACTGTAGGCCACTTTTCTATGCTGCTACTTCAGCGGCAGTGCCAAGTTCAAATCCAGCTTTGCCAGCTAAGCAGCTTGAGACATCTGCATCGCCTTAGCCCATCTCTGGCTCATTATCTGTGCCCCCTCTGTGCTTCACTTGGAGTAACTTGACCTCTCCAGCTATCCTACAATCCATGTCCTCTATCTCTCTGACAGGTTCTCCTAGAAGATATATGGTCCAGTTTGACTTGTCCCAGGAGCCTTATCTGCTGCAGTTTATTAGCATGCACACAAAAATCTGCTGCTTAGGAGGCCTGATATTTGCAGAAATGTGAAGCAGGTCTATGACAATCATTTTAAACACCTGATTTTTCCTCTGCTTTGGATGACAGACTGGGAGTTGCAAGTCTCTTCACTCTTTATCTGTTTTGCCATCAAAAACCACTGTAGTGTCCCTGAAAGAAAGACATCCTGCTTAACTAGTGACAGGCCTTTCAGGAAATTTCCCTGTATGAACAGATTGTAGCTGGAGCCTTCTCTTAGAAGGGACCAGCCTCTGCAGCCTGATTTACTGTTCATCACTGGCAAAGCACCAGCTTTGGAAGAAAAAAGCTACTGTCAGTGTCAGCGTAACAGAAGGAGGCAATCAGTCATGTGCTCTTCCTGCACAGGGAATGTCAAATGCATTGCCATTTGTTCAGTGTGGCCTGAGGGTGGCTGCATCCCCGAGAAATCTTCGAGAAAGTGCACTGAAGTAACTTAGAGGGATCCTGATCATTTGGCAGCTTTGTGGACATTCATTAGAAATCTCTTCCCACTTACAGATTCAGTGAAATCTCCTGATCTCCGTTCTTGATCCATGGAAAAAAATCTGGTTTGAAGGCTCAGAAGGACACAGGTTTTTGACTACCATCTTCAGAACAGTATTCAGCATGAATTTCCTATCCAACCCTCCTGCACCAACCTTGGGGCACAAAGTAGATGCTGACTCTTAGGCTCCAGCACCCAGCTATGTTTCTCTCGCTGAAGACATCTTTTGAGGATCCAGGTCTTCCTTGATGACTCAACAAATAAAGACTGCTGGAACACATCTAGGGTGAGATAGGTTGGGCTCTTAAGGTAGGATTCTTGTTTTTCTAACTTTGGAAGACCTGTGTCCTCCCCATCTTTATCCTGACCAACCCTGGGAAGATGTTTCTTTCTTACCCTCAAGATTTTTAGCAACTGTGGTTTCTTTAGTGCCCAACAAAGCTGTCCAGTTCCTATGAAGCTCAAGTGGTCTCCGGCAAAAAAAAAAAAAAAAAAAAAAATAAGGTCTCTAAATGTGGCAGAAGGTGAATTAGCTGAGCAGAGGAGCAGGAGATGCAAGGACAGTGGCATTTAGCAGGACTGCAGAGATTTGTTTGAAGGAGAAACGGAGAAACAACCTGGCAAGGTACCAGTCACATCTGTACTACTGCTGAGGAGGAGATGACTCAGAAATCTAAAGAACCTTCCAAGGAGAGCAGCTTCTTCATGTTAGAGTTAATACAACACATGACTTCATATTTAAGCTAATGTCACTAAGTATGTATG
This sequence comes from Turdus rufiventris, assembly GCA_013186435.1. Lineage (NCBI taxonomy): Eukaryota > Metazoa > Chordata > Aves > Passeriformes > Turdidae > Turdus > Turdus rufiventris. The sequence goes on from PYHW01010717.1 coordinate 7,360,840, forward strand.
TCAATAAGTTTCTTTCCTGGCTGCCACCTCAAGAAGCCTACTTGAAACTTCAATTTTGAAATGTCAGAGTAAAACACTCCTTCTCTGTGACTGTCTATTTACTAAGGGGATCATTGTTTAGTATGACATCTTTAGCTTGCCTATTAAAATGTAATGCCTATTAAAATGTATCTCTTAAAATATAAGCCCTTCATAGCGGAGAACTGCCTACCTTTTATTTCTTCTTCTCTACTATATTTTCTCTGCCTTTTACCCAATGCAAATGAGACAGAATAATTACATATAATTGTGGTAGGCTAGCCTTTGCAAAGAGCCAAATACACACCCAGCTGCTCACTCACTCCTCCTTCTCAGGGGGTACAGAGGAGAAAAAAGGATAACAGGCCAAGATAAAGATAGGAATATCACTTACCAATTACTTTAATGGGCCAAACAGACTCCATATGTGAAAAATTCATTTAATTTCTTGCCAATTTCAATTAGGTCTATCATGGAGTCAGATATTGCTGTGCCTGTCACAGGGCAGCCCATAACCTCCTCGTACAGAGGTAGTTCTGCAGTCCCTCTGGTACCAACACCTTGCCACATAGTCCCATAAAACCCATACAATATTACTAAAATAATAATTAACAGCACAACTTGCATATTAAGTTGAATGCAATCAGTTTTGATATACCTGTCTAGGATTTTAATTGGCATCATCTACTGATCTAAGAATATCTTCATCTGGTCCCTGTGCTGTAGTTTGGTTTGCATCACAGATTGGTCTCCAAGCCCACAAACTGGATTCCTTTTGGATGAAGGAATTTGGAGGAACTGGAATGTGGTCTTTAGCAGCAAAACAAACACACTCCATCTGCAAAAGGGAATTCAGTTTATGCAAACAGTCCAGAGCTGAAGTAAAATAAAAATAAATAAAAATTTGCTGAAATACATACAGCACAGGAATCAGATCCCCAGCACCAACTTCCTTGCTCTTCACATCTGTTCTTACTAGCTTACAGTGTTTGAAAATGTAAGTATAGCCAATTTTGCATCCTAAATGGGATTATTTTATTTAAATTCAATTCTGATTTTTTTTAATTAGATTTTCCATTATCACAGTATTTTCAAGCAGTTATTTCCCTCTCTCACCTGTATAAATTGAACAGCCTTTATGAATTTACTCAAGAGTAGCACTGGAGGATATTTAAACAGGTCACATCTTTGTTTATTATGCATGCCATCGTCACCCCTGTGTCCACCAGGAAATGGAAGTACTAGGGAATCTGTAATACAGCTTAAATTATGCTTCCTAGTCAATATTGTAGGAAATAGACAGAAAGTGCTAAGGAAGGAAATTTCCTTCTGCTCTAGAAATGCACCAAAAATCTCTATTCACCTTTCCCTAAAACTGTAGCATAGTGTAACATTTAAGGAGTGATGTATAAATGTTCTCATTATACTCCACATCTCTGTACAAGAGGCATCCACAGTCTGTGGAAGAGACTAAATTAGTTTGCTGAGTAGATGAGTGTTTATAACATAATAACACCTGGAGGTCTCAACTAATTATCTCTATTGTGTTATGCACTGTATGAATTCACTGTAGAACACGGTTCGTATCCTAAATACCTTAAAGGAAGATTCTGAAGACTCTTTTCTCATGTCTTAATTTCTCTTCCACACAGACTGGAAGGATAGAAGTAAGACAAAGCTGAAAACTAAATTTTGAAAATCTGACCCTGTGCCTTCTGAAAAGAAAAGAAAAGAAAAGAAAAGAAAAGAAAAGAAAAGAAAAGAAAAGAAAAGAAAAGAAAAGAAAAGAAAAGAAAAGAAAAGAA
>PYHW01010717.1:7370808-7381809 GCA_013186435.1 Turdus rufiventris
AAAAGAAAAGAAAAGAAAAGAAAAGAAAAGAAAAGAAAAGAAAAGAAAAGAAAAGAAAAGAAAAGAAAAGAAAAGAAAAAAAAGAAAAAAAGAAAAGAAAAGAAAAAAGAAAATCTTCAGACTGACTCTCAGAACTAAACAGGAAATCCAGAATTCAGGAATGACAAGACAAGAGAGGATGGAAACACATTCTACTTCCCACAAGCAACATCATTTATGCTTTTACAAACTCGTTTAATAACTTTAGCTATAGGGTGAATGCCACTCTCAGTGTGAGACAGCAAATCTGGATCTCTGTTTCATACATACAGATAAAACGAGGTGACCTGAAACAAACAAATTTTCTCCAGACCAGACAACTTAATTTCAATAACCTGACAGAAATGTGTTTATACAGTGTAATGACTTACAAGAATCCCATGCGCATCATGAATAGAAGGTAAGTAGAAATATGATAAATCTCAAGGCACAGTTATTATTTTGGTCAATTGTGAAGTATTTCCTATTACCTTTTTTGTAATTCAAGGAATGAATTAGCTGAAGCCCATTTTGCAACCTAAAAATGTGGGTTTATTAATTTCATTATTTTTAATCTCATCATAATTTTCTGCTCTCCTTCCTGTACTAAGACAAAGGGCAGCAGAATATAACATTCACTTTAAAAATGCTGTTATATTTAGTAAAATTTTTGCTCTGGTAGGCGGAGGACAGGATCCTTCACAGTGCCAAGAATACTGCCCAAAGATTGTTAAACTGATGTATTTTATCCATAGTTTTGGTATTTTAGGAAAAGTTCAGAGGGATCAGCATTTACCCTGCAAGTAAGATGTTTAGGACTTTAGCATATCAGGCATTACTTTAAAAATATTTCACACTCCCTGGAAAGCAATATTCATATTACTTTCCTCTCTCTATTGATTTGAGGTTAAACTCCATTACAGCAATAGGAACAGCTACAGAAATATCTCTGCTATTCTGCTTTATTTAGGTGCCCTTGCACCAACATTTAATCTTAGTCAGCCAAATGGGACAAGGAAAAATTTTATATGGAAGACACTTGTGACAATTGCTCCACAATGAGATTAAAGCAAAACAGATGACACATTTTTTTTCCCAGCAAAGCATGATGCCATGTTTTGTGATAATCCATTTTGCCCCAGAATACAGTCAGTGAAAGGTTCCCTTTTTACAAGCAACAGTATGATTAGAAAGAATTAATTTTTTAATCTCCTTCCACTGTTTCCATACAGAATGACAGAAAAAAGCATATTTTATGATTTTTTAAACAAAATAATAATTAAGCAAGAGGGGAAATGTATCTATATTTTTAATGCCTAGTCTGAGAAATCCAGTTAGATAAGGTCAGCATTTAAAGCTTAGGAAAGCTTGTATGTGAGACATCAAGAATATATTTCCTGAGGGACATATCAGTTAAGAGTAATGATTATATTATTTCTAGAATGGGAGAAAACCTGTGAAAAGAAAACACTTCACTAAGCATGACAAAGCTCAGGAGGGAGTGTGTAGTAGTGCTACACTGCAACCAAGAACAGGTTAATTCCCACTAAACACAAATGATAAAGCCTTATTGCCTGCTGGTAATTCTAGTCCTGCTAATAAGATGCTGGAATTGTTTCTTAGCTGTTTGATTTTATCTGCTGTTATAGAGTATGTGTATATTACAGGCTAGACTAATGATTTACCTTATTTCTCTGTGTTTTGTCAAATAAGACAAATATAAAGGAATTAGTTGCAGGAACAGAAAGAAATGTATGCTATCTAAGCCCTAAAGGATATATTTTTTTCTGATTAAAAAGAAACAAAGACCAAGAAATACTGGCAAGGGGAGATGTGTTTAAGTAATGTGTTTAATTTCTGTTTCCCCAGCTTGAATGACTGTGCATTTTAAATGTTGTTAGGAGGTCTATCAATGTGACACTGGAGTTCAGTGTAATGAGTAAAAGCTTCCAGCGCTGTCTCCATGAGTGACCTCTTTTATCACCTTAGGCAAGGTCTCACCTGCCATCATTTATCCAGCCAATTAATAAACCATACAGGCCAGGTTCCGTCTCTCATTCTGTGTGCCTGCACTGAGGGGGCCCTGTCTCTGTGGCAGGAAATATATATTACTGGAATACAAATGTCAGCGACTCAATTTAAAAAATTTGAAGAAGCAAAGGGAAAAACTTACATGACATGATTGCCAGCAGATTATTGAAAGGTTTATTTGCAAGACAGGCACTTCACATCAGTTAATCCAGTTAGAAAACTTGGATCAAATTTAACACATAGTATCAGCTGATTATTGAAGAGAAAAAAACATACTGACTTTTTAAAGTAGTGGGAGCATTTAATTTTCTGGGAAACATCTTAGGAAAATTTGCATGTCACTCACATGTCAAGGAAGAATTAATCCTTTTCACTAGCTTTTGAATTCACAATGGACATGGGAGGCCCCAATTCAAGTATATAGATTTTCATTTCTAAACTGACAGCAACCAAAACCCTTGTCTTGTATGAAGTAACAGGAAGTATCACCCTTAAGAGACTTAAGAACTATCAATCTCTATATGTGTGCTTATTTTGAAAAGTGCAAAAATGAAATATGCTTCTTCTCAATGTATCATTAAAAATTTATTAATTTTCAAAAAGTCAAGCTATCAATTTTTATTTGTTTATTTTTGTTACTGTTTTTCAACAGGGAAAACTAGGAAATCCCAAGAACAATTTTTTCCCAATTTTTTCCAACATAAGCAAATTTTTTTAAAAGATTACAGAAATAATCTTTGAATTTGTTATCATTTTAATTGCAAATTAAAGACTTACAGTTGTGTGATTTCTGTTAATTTAGATAGATAAACCATACTGGTTTACACATTTCTACATATTTTGTAAAATATTGATGTCAACAACTTCTACTGACTTCACTTTCTGTTTTAAAATTAACTGCATTGGAAGTGTTCCCAAAATCATCCCAAATTATTTAATTCTGGTTCTATCATGGAAAGATGTTGGATTAATTTTTGATTAAACTGTACCTGAAGCATGTTCACTTCTGCTAGTAATCAATCCATGGAATCACAGTAAAGCAATTCCCAAACCAAGTGCCAAAGCACGCATGGATGATACAGATATTGTGTTCTCAGCACTGGCTCATTTCTGATTCTAGTATGTAACTAGGATTTGTCACCGTAAACATAGGCATAGATCATCATGACAAATTAAAAAACCTAAATAATGAGATTTTAATATTGTTGACACAGTTATAGGTATCCATAGGAAGGCTGCTGCAGAAAACTATGAAACATGAAGATCTACTGCTGTATGTAGTGCTAATCCCAACTGCAATAGTGCTACAATTCAATAGCACACTTGCAGTATTAATTTAAGCAAAATATTTGCAATCACAGAACTAAGAAACAAAGTAAAATTAAAATCATTAATGCCTGCATAGATTTTAAGACTTTTTGTGACATTTTCAAAAACACAAATTGAAATGAAGACTGTAGTGACTTAGAGTATCTTTTCTATCTGTTAAACCTATAAGTAGTTTATGAAAGATTTGCAGCTCTTACCTCATAGTTCTTAATGAAGTTGTAATTTTGGGTTTGGATTCCAACACGAAAGATGTATAAAAAATTAGAAGTTTATTCTACTAGGCATCAGTAGGAGTGTGTGTCTGGCTAATTAAATTCAAAGACTTTGACCTACAGGTACTGTCTCTGCTAGACTGGGGGAAGAAACTTATCAAGCACAAAATAGTAGCTTCAAACACATTGCTAAAATTGTAGAGACTGTAGGATAGGTGCCAAACTGAACGTTTTCTCTTAATCCCATGAAAATAATCAGCTGAGCATCTTTGAGACTCCCTTTTCCACATCTCAATGGATGAAAGTAATCTCCCTTTAAAATGCTAGTAGTCCCACCCTCCCATCTTCAGTTTTATGAATCCTTTATATCTCTACAAAGTGAACATGATGCTTAAACTTGTCATGACTCACTTGTGCTGCTCCAGCAATGCAGAAATGCCATAAAAATTCCCCTTTTTCCAGTATAGTATAGAAGTTTTGATGTTCCTCAATCCCTGCATTTGAAAGTTTCCTGTACTAATAGAAAGTTTAACTCTGTAAAACTTTTAAAAATTATGGACCTATCCTCATATTTTTAGGGGCATCTGAATTATATAATCAAATATGTTGTTTGGGATTTTGGGTCCCAGCCATGCATATGAAAGTATGGGAGGGAGCAAGAGACTGTAAAACAATACATGTTCGACCTATTAGACAAAGTCCCCATTCGAAAGAGCATACTGACATAATACTGACATAATGACTATCAGTGTATGACATCATGCTAGACTACGTTATCAAGACACATCATTTTTAACACCAATGATCCTGCAACATCACAGTAAAAGCTGTGTGAAATCACTTAGCAATTGTTTATAATTAGCTAAAAGGCACAGGTGAGTATGCAGAAAAATAACTACTTGTTCTTTTTTAACATCTGGTAATTAAGTGGAGAAAAGTGGTGGTTTCTTGTGGGAAAATATTTTAACCATTAATCTTAACCACAATAATGTAGTCACAGCATTTGAATCAAGTTGCAGAAAGAATAAAAATAACTGGCAGCATTGTATTTCACACACCAATATATAATCTGCATTTATATTTCTGCATCTTTTTCTTCATAGCATCATGATGGTTTTCATAAATGGAGAGAGTAGGGTTACAAAGAGAGAATGCATTGCAAGGACAGGCACTTAAAGCATACTCATACTGTAAGAGAGGGAAAATGAAGTGGCACTCATAATCATATTAGGATCCACATACGAAATTTCACTTTTCCATTTTCCCGTTTGTTTCAGCTGTGCCCCATTTTACTTAAATTCAAACTCTTAGACTAAAGAATTCTCATATGATTTTACTCTTTATATAAAAAGAAATTGGGCAAAAATAAATACAGTATATATGTGTGTAGACTGACTTTTACTGCTATAACAGGCAGTTAGGTAATAAAAGACTGAAATTAAGAGAGTTGTATCAGCATGACACAGACATAATATAGCAGAAATCAGTCCCATTCCAGATTCATTTTAATGCACAATGTGAAAAAGAGAGACAAGAATAAAGATATGTTTGTGGCTCTCTGGTATAACCAGCACCTCCTACTGCATATAACTTCATTTGAACAAATGCAAATTACTTATTCAGATACAGTACCTATATCTTTTTAGCAAATTCTTTTACATTAATTTCATTTGAATGTAGACATCTGCTGAGAAACCATAAAGTATCAATTAAGCTTTCTCTATGTGTCATTTAACTGAAGTGTTTTCATCATAGACATGACCATTGCCTAATTCAGGATCAATTTGTATGCAAACCAAACCAATTTCTAAGTATTTGGAATAAATCACTTGAATATTGAAAGCTCCCTATATTTGAAATATTGAAGTTATCCATTCAGTGAGCTACATTCATGTTGTGCACTGAATAAGGCAGGAATCTTGTGAAAAAATGCTGTGTGATTATGTAATTAATTCCAATACAGACGTACAAAAGTGTGGCTGGCGGTGACCTCTTTTATGACTTGAGATCACTCACCGCACACATTAAAGGTGGTCTGCGAACTCTTGCTCTATGGGCTGAGCACGCAGGGAGTGAAAGAAGACTTAAACACAGGCTGATCTTCTGAGTTCCAAGATTGTTTATTCTTCCTTATCTAAGGAATTTTCTCTCTAGCTTACAGCAGTCTGTTCTGCATCTCGTTCAAGGCTCTTCTCCTGCCCTCTGGGGCTGGAGTTATCTTTTATACTCTAAATTACGTATACTTTATTTACAATTAATTACCAATACATGATACCCACATTACACTGTCCAGTTTTCCCTTAACCAATCCCGGATTGGCATCCTAACCCAGAAGATGGATGCCATGAAGAAGATGAAAGAAATTCTTACTACTCCACAAATCCTCCATTTTGTGTTCAGGCCCCTAATATAAACAATCTCTAAAACCTTACTTTTCTACCTTCTAATACACCAATTTACACTCTACTTATTTTTGTGACCTTGTAATTCTTCATATAAAGATGATAATTTCTCCCAGGGACTTAGATCGAATTCACAGGGGCTTTGGGCACCTTGCCAGGGCTTCCGAGCCCCCTGCCCAGTTTTCAGAGAAGCCAGGGGAATATCCTGGGTTCCTACACAAAAGGAGCACTGGTAATCTTTGCAGCTTTTCCTTACCCTGAGCAGCTGCCTTTACAATCTTACCTTTCATGTAGCTAAGTAGTGCTGCTGGTTGAATACAATTGCCTAGGTTTTGGGTTTTTTTCTTTTTAATTTTTTTTTTTTAAATAAGGAGCAAAATAACTAAAACATATGCTAAAATACATGGATGCATATTGTCTTCCATATTTATTTACAACAAGATTTATGCTGCAACAAATTAGAAGCCTTAATTTTTCTATATGAGTCTCTCTAGTAGATTTTTTTTTCCAGTGCAAAGGAACATCTCATGTGACCATTTTGATTTTCCAAGTGCCATGCACAGGCCTCTGTGACTCTAACTAAAGTACTTGCAAGTTATCCCTTGGCTATGCCTTACTATGGAAGAGGCAGTGGAGAGGGAGAGCGCAGCCATGTGTGACACAAGTGTGTGGTCCCCCAGCTCTTGCTCACATTGATGTTTCCTCTATAAACAGGACAGACAGTTGTGCTCCCACCCTCTGACCTGGCCTAGAAGCCACATTGTCCTAAGTACACGATTATCCTATGGGCAATATATCCTTTGGAATTAGAGTTTCTGCATTGAACCTGACTTCATACAGAACCAGACAGCATATAGCTGTCTGCACTTGTCTGTACCCAAAGGCACAGGATTCCTGCACTTTCCTCTCTGCTATGTGAATTATACCTTGCTTTTCATAGCACTTTGTGACAGTAAAAGAAAACAGAGCTGAGCGTTCACTCTAATGTTCAGAGAAGGAAAATGATGTAGTAATTATAAGCTTCTCTATTATTCTCTACAATTGCCTTTTGATTTAGTCTCCTTTTCTTTCACAGCTGAATTCCTGTCATGTTTTACTTCTGCTTCTGTCCCTACATCATGCCTTCTCATACGTGACTCTCCATTGCTTTCCCTTCAGCCCTCTCTTCTCCTTCATTCCTAATGAATGTCCAAGTATGCTTTTCAGAAACTTGACTTTGATCTTTGGTGCAAAGTTTCACAGAAACCTTTATCTCCCAAGACTACTTCAATCTAATAAACCAGGCATTGAGTGCCAAGAGGGAGCTATGCACTGAAAGGAAACATCTGTAGCTGGCTGGCTTGCAGGGTTCCCTCATCCTGTCCTTGCAACCTCCTTCTCATTCAAATGGCCACATCCCTGGCAGCATTTTCAGAGGAATCATCAGCAATTTTGCTAGAAAGTGAACAAAGAAATACAGCTGCAATATGCAGGCAATGCTGCAAAGATCTGGAGTTGCTTCTTTCGGTTTTCCTTTATTTTGGAAGCATTTATCCCTCACTGTTTTTGCCTGTGTTGGGTGAGCCTGTTGAAAGTTGCAGGAGCATTCTTCAAAATAGACAGGACAATCCTGAGAAAAAGTCTTCCTGGTCAGTCTGGCTGCTAATCTTCTGCTAACCTCCTGCCTTGACTGTGGGTTAGCAGGTGAAGAAGGAAACAAGTAGTTTTTATGCTTAATGCCTGGAGCATTAAACTGCATGTTTTAAATTTAACAATTAGTCAGCAGTGTGTCCAACTATGTTCCTACTGGTGAGGACTTGCTTAAGTTCCATGAATCTTAAGCTTGTGTTGAGCTGAAAGAACAGCTATTTTATTGAAATAGCATTTCAACCAGAATAATTTTCTGGTTGTTATAGTATAATGTCACATTTTGAAACAAATTAATATTCTATCAAGGGATTTTAGCAGATTTTGCAAAGCTAGGCTATGAGTGCTTCCTGTCAAGCTGCACAAAAACAAAGACTGGACCTTTTCCCATTGAGAATCACTTCTCCAAAAAACAACTTTTGGATGAGAAAAAGACATTTTTATGTGACTCACATGTTTCAGTTTCATTAAAATGAGCCAGAAATTATTAGAGTATTGGACTATTTCCCACCTCATATCTACATGCTCATTGCATCAGACTGCATTCAGATTATTATAATTGCATTGAGGAATAAAGAGGTGCTCCAGCTTCCCTTGCGTTTTCACACAAGCTGCTTGCTGGCATGATGGGTAGGTCCAGATCTGCTGCTTTTCTTAGCAAGTAGCTGTGGTGAAATGCAGAGCAGCTTGCCCCTAGGCTGACATCTTGGGAGACATAACTTTCTGGGTGACCACTCCTATATTTCTGAAGCAGGTCAGCAAACTGCTGGGTTTGAGACTGAAGCACGTTGTCAAATTTTATATTCTTTCCCTCTGTCAAGAGAATAAAAGCATTTATTTAATGGATCACTTAGAGTTCAGAGACCATACAAGATGCCTCTTCCACATTTTTATCTATAGAGTAAGTGTAGCTTCTGTAATAAAAGTTGTGAAACATGCAAAATTGATGAACAACCTTTTTTTCTTTTTCTTTCTTTTTTTTTTTTTTTTCAATTTCAGGAAAGTACCTCTATTTTTAAACGAAGTGTATGTATATCTGGTGTTCCTAAGAGAATGAGTCTGGAGTTCTACTGGCTTACCGCTTTATCTTCTGAAATAATTATATGATAAGCCAAATAAATATCTTAAAATTTTATTTTTTTCATTTTTTAAAAAACATTTGATATTGAGTCTCACTGAAACAAAATATACCTGATTCATGAAGAGGTTTAGCCAAAAAAAGCCCCTAAAATCTTCCGTTTTATGGAATCTTTCTTAAACTTTTAAAATAAAGTAACTTTAAAAAAAAATTCTCTTTGAAAGTTTTCAAGTAATATTGAAGTTGCTTGAAATGGAATTAAAATTTTAATTTCAAGCTGAAATTCTCATAAAATTGCTATTTTTTCTCCTCCCAGATGTGCTCTTCTGAAGAGTTTAGCTTGTAGAACGCTCAGAATAAATATGTTCAGCAGCAGTTTATCTCCACTTCCTCTGAACTGGTAGAAATTCTACAATGAACTTTAGTGGGAAAATATCTCATTAAAAAAAAAATAATCTGAAAGTTTTAATTTTATCTCTATCCCAGTAGATATCTTACAAAAAAAAAAAAATTAGGTGGGTAAGACTTTTTCCCCCTCAGGCCACATGGCATGGGCAAATTTTGGTAATTATAATTTTGCTGTGTTTAAATGAATAGAGGGAATTGACCCTAATGGCATGGTTAAGTGGGTATAGGAAGATGTTTCTCTAAAGCATATATCACTTCAGTTCTTCGGGATAAAAGGCAACAACTCATAAGAAAGTACCATTCAGAAAATTGCTGTTGTTATGAATAAACATAAAAATCCATTACAATTTTATTTTCCATATTGATATTTTCCTCTGTGATCTTTTATATGCATTAGAAAGTATATAAAGGCTCTGTTTTATCAAAAAATTATTTACCAAATTCCTGTAAGCTCATTAAACACGTTTTATTTTATATGACTAAAGTTTTGGACAGTGCAGAAAGGTGTTGTCCTAGTGATGTCAAAATATATGCTTACACTTTGGGCCAGTGCCTGCAATGATGCAATGGATACAGAATGTTCAATGGACTGGATAGTGATGGTAACAAAAAAGGCCACAGAGCATCACAGGAGAGTGCATTAGAGCCAGCCAGAGACACATCCAGCCTGCTATGCAAGGGGAAGTAGGACATGGAAAAACCAGATTGGCAGAGGCCATTACATCCCTCTGATATGTAGCTAGACACTAAAATTAACATTGACACAAAATTAAATATTTCATGTTACCACAATGTTAATTTTAATATTAAAAAAAAAAATAAAAAAGAGAGAAAAGAAAAAATATAAAACTTCTATATGAATGAATTGTTTTTTCAAGGTTTTTTTTTTATTTTTTTCACTCCAACCAATACTTCTTCAAATGTTTTTTATCACTTTTTTCCCTACGCTGATAAAGCGTAGAAAAAAAATTTAAATAACTAAATATTTGTTGCATAGTAATACTAACCTAAGGTACTCTGGAGGAGCTCTGCATCTTCAAATTTGTTTCAGTTTAAATATGTTTAATTTTTAGCCATCTGTCCTTCTTACCTATCATTTATTATACAGAAATTACAGCAACTGGGCCACAAAATTTGGACACTGGAAATCTAACAGTCCAAAATTAGGTATGTCTAGTAAGTCTCATTCTACATACTCAACCGTAACTCTTTGTCTTTCAGCATCTTACACCCAAAACCAAATAAGCATCAAAGTCAAAATTATACTACGAATACAGCAAGACTGGCAAAAATAAGAGCTATATAAAAGCAGCTAAGGGTCTTACAAAGGGATTCAAGGAAGGAGAAGTAAAAGAGAATGTAGCATAATAGGATTAAGAGGGGAAAGCTGATTTCCAACGGAAATTTAAGAACTGATATTCGGTATCAATGGTTACGATCATGCATTCGGTGTACAGTAATTTCGCGATTATAAACTGCACTGGATTATAAGCTGCACTTCTGGGTGTCAGCAACTTTTCGTTCTTTGTCCATATAAAAGCTACACCTGATTATAAGCTGCACATTACAATACAGAGTGTGATAAAAGGTATCTATTCTCTCACCATCTGTTGAGGGTGGGGGCAGTATCCTTATCTCCACGAGAGATATTCTGCTAATGGGTCATCCATCGAAACCATGTGGGCCATTGTTCTTTATCTTTTCACAACCCATCCTTCCTCCAGTGAGTCGTTTTCTGCTAATGGCCCATTGAGTCCCATTGTGGGACTGATAAAATTACTTCATCCCATTGGAAGTTGCTCCAGGCAAGGGGAAGAGCCCAACATTTCTTACCAAGATAAAAACAGAGGTTTTGGGACACTAAGGTAACCCCTTTCTCCACTGGACTCCAGAGGAA
>PYHW01010717.1:7409306-7428955 GCA_013186435.1 Turdus rufiventris
GTGCGGCTTATATTTGTGAAACTACTGTAGTATTTAGATAGCTGCTTCTTATTTGTCTTTACTGTAGCTTTGGTTGCTAGTGATAGGTGAGAGTATCTCTCTCAATTTGAATTTTGCCAATTCTCACCTTATGTGTAAAATTTGGGTTCTGAGGCAAAGATTTTTTTAAAATAACAAATCCTCTATTAAATTCTACAAAAATTCTTTGTTTCCTCCTAATACTCTCTGTGAAATCCTTATTCCTTCTGTCCAGACTGAAGGTGTTGCCCAATAATTTTTTCTATGTCTATTAGGGATAGTAGGTACAGATACTTTTCACATCTTTGATTTAATAACATTTCATAGTCCACTCAGAACACCTGTCTTTGCTAACTGTATCTATTAGTTTCTAACATTCTCAGACAGAGAAATAAAGAATCTTAGTAACAGACCAACTTATTTATGCATTTTGTATGGCCTGAATCTAGAGACACATGTCGACTTCTAGTTGAAATGATATCAGAGAAATGGTTATCATTGCCTTTGCTTTCTCAGTGTTTATAACTGCCACCTTCTCAGAAATTCCTATCCTGTTGAGAATTTTCAAGTGATTGCTCTATTTGGGACAAAACAAGATGGACTGATTTAAACAGTCCCAAAGGTGATCATTGCTACATGACATTTTTTTCTTTGAAATAGTTTAGAAAGGGATTGCAGAAGCATCTCATCCAGTAAAAGCCATAAATGAGCAATCTTCAAGAGGCTGTGGCAGTGACAGTGCAGGATAAACTAAAGAGTGGCACCAGCATACCTTCAGGCAGAAAACGACGTGTATGTGCAGCTTAACTCTATCACAATGCAAAGTCAAATAGGTTGCTTTAGACCATCTTTCACAGTAGTTGAGATGCACATTTTTCAAATTGTTGCAACATTATAGAACTATTTCTGCATATTAATGAATGAGATTAGGGTTTCAAGGGTAAATCATGTTTAGACATGATTTTCTACAGTAAATTTTCAAGCTTACCTAGGTGGCAATTACCAATTAAAGAAATTATTTTCTGACAACAGAGCTATTCACCATCCCTTCAGAACAGAGTGAGGGGAGGCAGGAATAGCAGCAGGTCAACAGTGATGACTGAGGTAAATCCAGGAGTAAGATTTAGATCAAAATGTACAGAAGGAGGATTTGGGTAACTACAGTCTTATCAGTCTGGCCATGGTGCACAGCAAGGTTGTGAAAGGGATCATCTTGAGTGTTAACACGACACATACAGGATCACAAGGGATCAGGGCAAGACAGCACAGGTTTAGGAAGGATAGCTTCTGCCTGATCAACCTGATCTCCTTTAATGACTGAGTGACCCACCTAATGGATGAGGGAAAGGCCATGGATATGTCTACTTGGACTTCAGCAAAGTCTTTGCTACTGTCTTCCATGGCACTCTCCCAGTAAAACTGGCAGCCCATAGCTTCCACAGGACACTCTTCACTGGGTTGAAACTTGCCAGATGGGCAGACCCGGAGAATGGAGGTGTATGACACTGCATCCTGTTGTTTTCCAGTCACTTACTGCAGCTCCCTGGAGCTCAGTGCTTGGCCTAATCTTGTTTAATATTTTTATTGGTGATGTAAATGAGGGGATTGTCTGTGCCCTCAGTAAATTTGCAAATGACACCAAGCTGGGGGGGATTGATGATCTGCTGGATGTAAGGAAGGTTCTGCAGTGGGTTCTGGACAGGCTGGATCCATAGGCTTAGGTTCAACCACATTAATGCCCTTACATCACAGCAACCCCAGGCTGGGCAAGAGTGTCTGTAAAGCTGCACAGTGGAAGAGGACTTGGGAAGCTGGTCAACATCTGCCTGAACATGAGCCAGTGTATGTCCAGGTGGCCAAAAAGGCCAATGGTAACCTGGTTTATATTATCCTGGCCAGCAGCACCAGGGAAGAGATTGTCCCTACGTACTCAGCACTGCTGAGGCCACACCACAAGTACTGTGCCCAGTTCTGGGCACCTCAATTCAGGAACAACATTGAGGAGCTGGAGCATGTCCAGTGAAGAGTAAAAAGCTGGTGTAGTATCTAGAGGGTAAATCCTCTGAGAAGTGGCTGAGGGAGTTGAAGTTGTTTAATGTGGAGAAAAGGAGGCTCAGAGGAGAATTTATCACTCTCTACACCTGCCTGAAAGTAGGCTGTAGCCAGTAGAAATTTATTTCTTCTCCCAGGCAACTAGAGACAGGACAAGTTGCTTCATTATTTTTTTCCTCAATAATCATAGTTTATACACTGTAACTGTTGGGAACAATAATGGGATGCAATACATAATTATGGGGCATAGGGCATAGGGGCATGTTTGAATACACCTTTCGAAACATATTATACACATACCTTCCTTAAATTAGCCAAAGTGTCCTCAAAATGTTTGTAAAGCAGACAATATACTTGGGGCTCAAACATACTGAGATTTCTGTATGTGTTTAAATTGAGCATGGGAGAAATTACTTTGAAACTTAAGAAACTAAGCTTTTCTTTAATGTACAAATAAGAGAGTGAC
The DNA here is from genome assembly GCA_013186435.1 of Turdus rufiventris. Lineage (NCBI taxonomy): Eukaryota > Metazoa > Chordata > Aves > Passeriformes > Turdidae > Turdus > Turdus rufiventris. The sequence goes on from PYHW01010717.1 coordinate 7,411,843, forward strand.
ATTGTCATGGTTATCTAAACTACAGGTGCTAAACTCCGTGTTTTATTTTTGTGGAAATTCAATGCTGAAATCAAAAAAAATCTTATGCACATTATGAAGCTGTTTAACTGTAAACTATAGTGTCATATTGTGAGATGGTTATTATAGTCTACTGTGTTAGTTCATTGTTGTTTTGTGTAGGAAGATATCCTTATCCAGAGACTAACAATTCTCATTAAAGTGCCTTGTGAAATACGGAGTTAATATTGAATATAACCTTCCTAACAGAGAAGAGTGAAGTTGATCCTTCATCTTTTGTCTTAATTATGGACAAAATTTTTCTTTACATTAGCTCATTACTAGAAAATCAACCCTCCTCTCCCTCCCCTTCTTGATATTTTGTCTTTTACTGGTTCACGGATTTTATCAAAAGAATTTAAAAAAACAAAAAAACAAAAAGCAAAACTTATTTCATTGTAAAGCTTTTGTACCACATTTCTGTATACTTTGTAAGGAATAAGCAAATAAACATAATGGAGGGGGTGTAATGGGCTAGCTACTGCACTAATAAACCTCAGGACTGATAAAAATCAGATATCAGGTGACTCCACTGTTCAATGAAGTTAGAGCCTCCTCTAAGTTTTACAGTAGACGAACTTGGTAAAGTTGTATCATTGTCTCATTCAAATCTACAAAGAGCCCCTAAACCAGAAAGCATAACAGGAACATCTTATCACTTGGAACACATGAAGAGCATTGGTAATGCTTGTCTTTGTGATGACTAACATTGCTTCCTATTCAAACACTTTTCATTGAATCTCAAAGACACATACTCTTTGCCACTTACTGGAAATTTAGACTAGATGAAATACAGAATCAATTTAGTTTCTTAATGCAAAAGTGCAGTAGAAAAGATATGGTGATAAAGACTTTAGAGAAGGTGAGAATTGTTTTCGGTTTTTGCTTCAATGAAATACACAACTGAAATGCTACTACTAATATTCTGATTTTAGTCATGAAGTAGAACTCTCTAGTATTCTTAATGTTCTGATTAAAAGTAAAAAGGAAGAAAAAACCCCAAGCAAATAGTAATAGTAACATATAATTAATGCAGTAACTAAACTACTAATCTTTCAATCCTCTTATTTACATACTTAATATTTCCATAATATTTCAAGTATTACAATTTTTATTTGTTGATGTCAATGGAGCGCAGCTAGTCTTTACCAAAATAGAGTCTTATGGTTAAGAAACAGATGCAAAGCAAAACACCCAATTGAGCTGAAAAGAATCTGAAATGTCTCTCCTACACAGCATAAATTACTAAAAGGCAATGCAGACATCAGATTGTTGTGCTAGAAGGCTGTCCTTCCTGCACTCCCACTGGAATCAACAAGGACTTTCAGCAGAAAAGGAATCCTGGGTTTGACAGTGCTATGTAATATGAACAACAATCCTTGGTACCAAGGTCATACCATAAGTCTGATTGCAGACACAGATTTTGGACAAAGGACCACCTGAAATGCAGAGATGACTAAACAGTGTCTCAGTTTTCTAAACCGTATGAAACTATGAGACAAAAAGAAATACTGACACACAGGTTTCTTTTTTGAATGTTATTTGTTCAAATTTCCCAGACCAGTTCTCATTTTCTAAGTATTCAGTTACAGGGATTTTCTGGTACATGTTTTTTATTTAAGCCTGGGAAAAGAATATATCTAACTTTTTCAGAAAATTCTAAATTGCTGTTTTTTCTACATAAAACCCCACATATGTTAAAAGACAATAATTACAAGCAGTTATTTTCCTGGAAGTAACAAGAATATTCTAAAGTGAATTTGTGAATTTCCAGTGAATCATATTACCACAGTGAAAGTTTATGTACTAATTGGGAATGCTTTCTACACTTCTCAGGTAATCCATTTCCAGTCCTGGGCAACAGACCAAAATCCACTACAGACCTCAGTCCAATTGCCTTGGCCAGAGCCATTCATCTTTTCTTCACGTAAATAAGACCTGTATCCACTAGTAAGAAGAAGCAGGAAATAAGTAGAAATTGCACTAATAAAGTTTGTATTCAAAACACATGAAAGGCTTTTTACAAATGGGAAAAAATCACTGAGCCTGATGATGCTGAATTTTTATTTTATCTAGCAATTTTGAACAGAGAAGAAAAATTTAAGGCATAATTCTTCAAGCAGTCCAAACAAAGTAGACACTCACTTCCAGTGACTTCCTGCTTTAGAGACATACAGATTTAATTTTAATTATTCATTTAGAATGAATAGTTACAATGTACAGAAAAACATAAGTAAAACCAAACTTCATTTTTCTCCTTCCCACTTCTCTTCACTGGTGGTCCATATTGTTGCCATCAATCCATTCCAAAAGCATGAAGTACTCAGCATTTTCAGGTTCAATAAAGGCCTCCAAGCTAAACCAAGTAGTTGAAACCCGAGTTGTATTTACCAACACTACTTCAGCCTGTGAAAAATTACTATGAATAGGTACAGAACATTTATTAATCAACATATTCCCTTCTTACACTAAAGCATCTGAAAGTTTCAGTGGGCCATCCAAAAAAAAAATCTTTAAAACTGTATATAAAGGGAACAATTGATTCCAGTTTTTTGTGCATAGCATTAAAAATCAAGGCAAAGTGGGCTAAGACCATGATATGTAAGCATATCACATTTACAATCAATTCAAGGGAATGGTATAGGAGGAAGTGATCTTTCTGGGTGTTTTCAAATTCATCTAAAACATCAATCTTCAAAAAATTGGAAGTAATTTAATTCAGTGAAAGTTTGCCTACTTAAATACTCATGAGAATCTGGGTCAAGGAAACTTAGGAGTACAATTCCTGTGGAAAGTTATTATGAAAATCTCTTTTCCCCTTCTGAGCTTTATTCAAATTTCTTTTCATTAATCTATGTGTTTAGACAAAGAAATAAAAAAGTTATTTATTACCAATAAAAATACACAATTAAATGAATAAAAATACACATGCAATTTACCTTCTTCTATTTATTTAAATTACTGATACATATTCCTCTCCCAACTGGGAATATACAAAAACCCAACACATATTTCTGCTTCAGAATCCTAATTCTAAAATATTAAATGAATATCCAAGATGCATGCTATTTTTAAAAGGCATTCCAAGAGCTTCTTGAAATCTTCACCTATAATTTTGTAACTCGCAATTATGGATGCTGTAAGCCCCATAGAAAGAATGAAATATCTTTTCTCATATATGCTACCTCCCTAAAAAAAGTATGCTATGAAAATTAGTAAAAAGTCTGTGTGATAATTCTACACTCCAGTTTTGATTGTGCTCTTGTAAACAGAACAGAGTCGAAGTTGTTGGCATTGGTCTAATTATTCAAGAAATTTAACATGAACAAAAATGAAACATGAACATGAACAAAAATTTTCCTTTGAATAATGTCTAAAATTAGAATTTATGGGGGTGTTCCATAGAGACACTGTCCTACTGTTAGTTCCATACCATGAGAATTTTAAAAAAAGGTAAAAATCACATTTTTATTTTAAAAAAAAAATTGTTTTTTATTCAGTTTGAAAAATGCCACCTCTATTCCTCACTGCCAAAGAACTTTTTGGAACTACATCTTTTTTGATAGAATTGAGATTGGCTTGCAGTTCTCATGCTCCAGTATCCAAATATAAGTGCAAATATGAGGACCGTGTTTCAGAACGAAACAGCTGGTCACAGGATTGATTTTTCCTCATTGAAAGTGGAAAACTGTCATCGAAGTAACACCTTTCAATTATAATTATTGGTGCTAACATTCAGTTTCTGTCATGCCAACTCCTCAACCTACCAAGCTGTCTTTATTCTCAGGGAAAGAAATCTACTCCAGAAGGGTTATGGATAGAGCAATTTAGGGCAAGGAGATAAAATTCCTGTATTGGATGTGATAAAATACACCAAGTAGAAATACATCACTACTTAACCTTCTTTAGATTAGGGAAAGTCAAGGATAATGGTCTTGACTTGAAAATGTCAAGGACAATATATGATGGTACAGGGTGGTTCTCTGGTCATTTCTTGCTAGGTCAACTTGAATAAAGTCTATAAAAGGTGTCTAAATCCCTTACCTTAGGTGAGAAAGCTGAAAAACAAGTGGAATATACTTGAAGCTTTTCCCCTGCTGTCCTAAGATTGCAAAATAATGAAGCTTTTTAAAGATCTTTTGTTCAACTCTGCAGCATTTTTGCCTGCTCATACTGCACTTAATATAAACGAACATTTAACTTCTTAATAAATGTGCCCTTGTTTCTACCTAATCTTTCAGTTTCTTCATCTTTAAAATATATCTATATCAGGAAACATCTTTTTATACTTCTCTTAGTTTTTCCTGAGTAATAGTTATGTTATATAATGTAGCATGAGAATACATTTTAAGTCATATCATATTTTTCAGAAAAAAATTTATGAGACATTCAGTACTGATTGTCCTTTGTCTCTAGTCTGAATAAATCTGTGGAAGTTTTCTCATATTGATTGATTACAGTAATTTCATGACCATAAGGCACACTGGACTATAAGGCGCACCCCCCAGGAGTTGGCAAAATTCGCAACTTTGTAGATGATCGTATAAGGTGCACTGGACTATAGGGAGCACTTTTTTTTTCAGCGAGGATCTGCCTCCTGCTCTTCCCACGCGGTTGCTGGCCAAGGCCCTGCCTCAACCCGGCAGCCATGGGCCCCTGGGCCCGCCTGAACCCGGCAGGGCAGGGGCTTGCCGGCCGCCGCTCTGCCCCACCTCCACAGGGCTGGGGCATGCCTGCCGGGGCTCCTCCCCACCTCCACGGGGCCAGGGCATGCCTGCTGGGGCTCCGCCCCACCTCCCTGGGGCCGGGCTATGCCCGCCCCTGCTCTGTCCCGCCTCCACCTGGCAGTCATGGCCCTGCTGGCTTCTCCCGCGGCTCGCAGCTTGCACTTCTGGGTTTGCAAATTTCCGAACTTCGTCCATTATGTAAGGCGCACCGGACTATAAGGCGCAATTCCAGCTTCAGGGGAAAATTTTAGTCAAAAGGGTGTGCCTTATATTCGTGAAATTACTGTACATTTCTACAACATTGAATGAAACAAACAATCTTGCTAAGGTTATTTATAATTGTAAAACTACGTAAATGTTATGCTGCTGTGACTTAATGGCCTTCATAGTTTGTGGTTTGTAGAAAGAGCACATTTTGATGTAATGGCAACCTTGCCATTTGTGGAAAGCTGAGGGGCTGGGGTTTTCCTTCATTTTGTTTGTTTGTGTTTTTTGATTTTGGTTTCTTTTCTTAGTGGAAATTTGGCCCTTGGGGCTGCCAAAATACATTTCTTTAACAGCGTTTTATAGCAGTTCTATTTCCTTTCCACTTACAATTTTATTTGGTTTTTTAAGTTGTGCTAAGTACTTGGCCTGTTCCCTTTATTTATTTCCTAATGGCAGCAGGAATGCAATTGAGGAAATCCAACTTAAGTGGTCTAGATATGTGTCTAATTCAAACAAATAACTTTGCTCCTAAATGTCTTTTTTCCACTGCATTCTTTAACTCCTATTGGGAATTAAGTGACCGGAATAATGAAGATTTGACTTTAAATTGTCATTTGAGTGGCACAGCAAGAAGGAGGGAAGGATTACAATAATTTTTCCTTTTTGTTTTGGAATCAAATCAAGTCATACTGGATACTTAAGCTACGAGTAATTTCTTAAGCCATAGTGATCAACCTGCTGCATGAAATAAATTACATATCCTACGAGAATTAGAGTTCAAAAAATAATTTAACAGTAAAACATATTGCTAAAGTACAACAATAAAAACCCACAGGCCTTTTTCACAGACAAAGGTGTGTCAGCCTAAAGGCAAATGAAGTTCAATTCCACTGAAAATTCATTTTCCAGGTTGAAGTTTAGTGTTCAAAGCTCCCAAAGATCATAAATTCATAGTTAAAAATTACTTGAAACAATATTTATATTTACTCCTTTACTAAAACAGGATACATATTTTTAGAGATTTAATAGATTTTCCTTTGTTCCCTCCATTTCATATAACTAAAAGAAATACATGAATAAAAATGAGAGCTGTAAACATGTCATAATTAATATTGGAGGTTGTAAACATGCTACACAAGTTAGTCTCACATGGATAAGTTGATCTGTGTAGTCAAAATTTTTCAAGGACCTCTCCCGAATTCTGTTTATGCTGACATGCTGTTCTCTTTCAATTTACAGACTAGCAAAGTCCTTGAGTTTGTGACTACTTCTGTGCTCTTCTGTTTAATTTGAATCTACCTTTTCAAGCAGCTCTGAAAGTTATCCAGAGCTAGCATTTTATTGAGTCCGATTCTAGTATTAGCATGTATTTAGTCTCATTTTGTGCTCATTTTCTTGTTAATTTTATTTTAAAATTATTTTTCAATCTGTAATTATGGCCCTGCTCTAGTGAAGGGTTAATTCACATGATTACCAAACTGACCAGTCCTTAAAATCTGCGAAAACACTGCTCAAATCTTCAGTGCTAGCTTTACTTTTTGAACACTTTACCAAGCCATAAGTAGGTTGCTCAGACCAGACAGATTACAGAAGTCCCATTCTTGATTACAACGAGCAGAAAACTGTCTAAGATAGCAGGCTGACCTAGGAGACTGCTAAGAAGGCTGAAAAGTAACCTTACTCCTCCTCTTCAATTACTCTAAAGGTCGAGGAAGGTCATTCTTGCTGCTGCTGCCACAGACAGATGGGATGCACGTGGCAGGAGAAGTCCTTCCTGTACATACTTTTCCCTCCTGTTGCCTGGAGCCAGGGGTATCACGCAGGGGCTCACCACTCATTCTACTGATTCAGTTGGATCCATATGAAAGTAAGACAACTTCAACAGGAAGCATGTATGTGTCTCGAAGATAAATGTCGATATGTAAAGCTAGACCCAGTAAACTGGCTTAATTCACAACATCTAATCCAAATAACAAACTGAAATGCTGAGTTCTATGAGCTTTATCCATAATCCTTGCTCCAACCTGACTAATTAAGGCATTTTTCTGACCCTTTACTCATGGGTAGTGGAGAAGTGTAAACATCTTCAATGAAGATGTTTCTCTACACATCAAACTCCTCCTGAGAAAACATGCTCAGAACAGGCTTTGGACTGGCCAAGGCAAAGATTTGTACTAGTGGGAAGAAGCTGATGCTGCCTACACCAAAGATGAAAGACTCCACAGAAGTACAACTGGCAACAGTGTTTCAGTGATTCCAACAAAATAATTTAGAAGTTCAAGCACCAAACACTTATTTCCTCATGAGGGGAAGAAGAGGGAAAGACACTGATCTTTTCTTTGGGGTGGCCAGTGACAGAACCTGAATGAATGATCTGAAGTTGTGTCAGAGGAGGTTTAGTCTGTATATTAGAAAAAAGATTCTTGACCCAAAGGGTGTTTGTGTGCTGGAACAGGCTCCCCAGGGAAGTGGTCACAGCACCAAGTATGACAGAGCTCAAGAAGAGCTTGGACAATACTCTTGGGCACTTGGTGTGGTGCTTGACAATGGCACTATGCAGGGTCAGGAGTTGGACTCCATAATCCTTGTGGGTCCCTTCCAAATTGACTCATTTTGTGATATTGTAATTCTGTGAAATCATGTATGGTAATGAAGTCATCCCAACTCCTGGGAAGTGACCTTTATGCAGCCTGGAGTCTGGTTTCCTGAATACACAAGTAAGGAGAGTTGAGTTTTACTTTTGCAATGCAAGTTGTTTGAATGAGGACAGAAGCTATGGTCTCCTACAGCTATACTGTACAACTTTGAGAGAAAAAAAAAATAGGCAACAAGCTATAGAATAACAGAAAGACATTTCCTTTCTTATGCATCCTTTGCTTGAAGAACAATCGAAATCACCTTTATTAATCTGAACTGTGGCTAAATAGTCTTTCTTTCCTCCCTTGCAAATTCAGATACTCTACAAATCTTACCAGCGCATCTAACTTTCTATTGTCCATTACATACTTTCCTGAAAGCTCAAAATAGTGCCAAGCCCACAATTCTTTACCTCTTAACTGAAATAAAATTGAATTTTCATGTGTCTTTTTTTGATTTTACTGCTAATACTACCTCTATGCATGGCCCTGGAAAGCTGACCTAGAGTTTGAAAGGTTGAAAGTGGTTATGGCTGAGATGAATTAGTGAACTGAGGACAGGAGAAGCAATCAATAAAAGGTGATGAATACAATTTATCACACTGCAGCCTCCATGGTGCTGTTGGATGTAATTGCATGTATCAAGACATATACTGCATTCCTCCTTTCAGCTTCCTTTGCTACAGTCCCTATGCTACACTTTTTAGATCCTGTTTATGTTGCTATTTCTCTTAAAATGATTATCATAAGTGATTGATTTCTTCCTCTCTTAAACACGCACCTTTTGGGCTTGAGAACCAAAATATTCAGTTAAATAGATTCCTGGAAATTAAGCAGTCCTTTGTCCCTTGTTATCAGCCATCTTACTGAGTTCCTCATGTCAAAATGAACTGCCCCCACCTTAGTAACTATCAAACCCTATGTCATCACCTAATTGAATACTTCATTAAAAGAAAACCCCCTAAAAAACGAATTAAAAAATAATTAATGTCTCTGTGCATCCAGAAATACCTAGCATAGCTACTTTGTATATAGGTGCAACATATGTCCATATATATTTCTCCAACAGCACAATTAGCTCTGAAAAGTGGGGGCAGGCTAGTGGTGCCAATCTTGAAAGAGAGGGAGAAGGTAAGATTCTCATCCATTAAGACCAGACGAGCATCTAATCCCTAACTCACATATTTCGTGTATACCTAGGAAGGTTCTTCTGTGATTTGAATTTCTAAAAGTTTACATGAAAAATACTATAATAAAAATACTTCAACTTAAATTTCACTAAACAGTCTCATTCTTACTTCTCAGTTATACAAGCCACCTTTGAAATAAACTTTTAAAATTGTTATGAAAGACAGTGTGTGATTCAAATGTATATTACTGTTGCTTTTCATTCCTTTCTGAGGATATCACTTTTATATATGCATAAAAGTGTCCTGTTTATATTACTCTAGGCATAGTCTTTTAAAACATTTTGGCTTATTGTTGGCAAGGGAACATTATTGTGTGGATAATGGTGGGATAATAACTTTGATTTTGAACTTCTATTACTTAAAATCTTACAGCACTCCCTGAACAGGTTGTACACTGGGGCTTGTTAGCTCTGTAATTGCAATCCTTTCCTTGAAGGTATTTTTGTATGCCCAGCATCCAAATGGACAGCCCAGGGAATTGAATTCTGAAGATACATTGTTCATTCTTTTGATTATTCTCAGAACGGCTGGATTCAGCAAGGATCTTAGAGGCTTCTTATCAGAAAACTTTTGTCAGGACTTTCCTAGAGGACAGCTAATTCACCTTCAGGATTCATATCTGAAATCTGAACCTTCAGAAGAAACAGGCAACTAATGCAGCTCCATTGTACTGGAGTCTAATTACAGGTAGTTCTGTGTAACAGAATAAGGAATCTGCCACCAACAGTTATCCCAATGGAATTAACACAGTCAAATTCACCTACAACAACATATCTTAATATAACCACATATAGTTCATGAAAATCATGAATACATAAGTGAGGTTCACATTACATGGTGCTTTTTTTTCCATAACATTTTGGGCCAAAGCCAACAATATGAGGTTCAACAAAACCAAGTGGCAGGTCCTGCACTTGGGTAACAAGAGCTGTTGCAGTACTACAGGTTGGGGGCAGAGTGTGTATAAAGTTGCCCAGAAGAGAAGAACCTGGGGATGCTGGTCAACAGACAGCCAAACTTTAGCCAGTGTGTGCCCAGGTGACCAATAACGCCCAGGACATCCTGGCTTGTATAAGGAATAATGTAGCGAGCAGGACTATTGCTGCTAGTCATTGTCCCTCTGTACTCAGCACTGTTGAGGCCACACCTCAAGTCCTATGTTCAATTTTGGGGCCCTCAATTCAAGAATGACATTGATGTCCTTGAGAAAAGCTCCAGAGAAGGACAACAAAGCTGGTGAAGGGTCTGGACAGTAAGGCCTATACGGAGCAGCTGAGGGAGCTGGAGTTGGTAAGATTGGAGAAAAGGAGGCTCTGGGTGACCTTACATCTCTCTTTATATTTTCCTGAAAGAAGACTGTAGCAAGGTGAAGGTCAGCCTTCTCCCCAGCTACCAGTAATAGGACAAGATGACATAGCCTCAAACTGCACCCGAGGAGGCTTAGGCTGGACAACAAGAGGAATTTCTGCATGGAAAGGGTAGTTAAACATTGGAAAGGACTGCCCAGAGTGTTGGTGAAGTCGCCATCCCTGAAGGTATCCACACACAGTTGGACAGGGGACTTAGTGCCATGGTCTTTTTGACAAAGCAGATGATCAGTCAAAGGTTGGACTCAATGGTCTTAGAGGTCTTTTCCAACCTAAATGTTTCTGTGATTCTGTGAATATTTTCTGCACACATAATCCATCCAGAAAGCATCATTAACTACTCATACATATATGTTTGGTCTTGTTTATCTGTTTTAATGGAAATATACTTGTAAAACTGGGATGAAAAAGCATTTCCAATTACCTGGTGATTGATTACCGGGGGACATATTAGGGGTGGTCCTGACAGAAATGGCAGGGATCTTTCAGTTTGGTTTTCTTGGCGAGAATTTTTTGTCAGATTGCCTCATTTATCCTGCTGCACTTAACATTTTACCTTCTTTTAGCTGCTAAACAGCCTATGCATATACCCTGCCGAGGTTTTGTATTCTTTAGAGGCTAATTCATATTTGGGCTAGGTCAGTTTTGTGAATTAAGATCCTCCCTCTCTGCTGGAAGAACAGGTTCAGAGATTGTGGTAGGTGGAACTCTTCCCTGAGGCAGGGGTGGTTGTACCTGAGAGGAGGGGAAAAACTTTTTGATAATATGCAGTAAAAAAATTTTGGTTCCTCTGTGATTAAAAAAATGCAGTGAAGTCAATATTAATGAACTCTGTTATGTTTACTACTAAAATACACATTATACAGGGGGAAAAAAAATGTAATGCCACTAAGTAGGCAGCTGCAATGTTCTGATGCTAAGAAATATTGAGTTAGAGCAGATTGCCTCAAAATTTTGAATGTCTGTGATAAATGGTTCATATTACCTCCACAACTGGTCCTGAGAATAGAAAATTCTGTGGGAGTACCACAGTTACTGAGGTAATAATATCTCTTTACAAAAAATCTTTATTTCTCTATTATATCTTTTACAGACAATCTCCCAGGAAAGGTATACCTCAAAGGTAAACACTTTCAGGGGTTAGATCATAGACAGCTGCAGACTGGGACAGTGGATGTATGAGGGGAGAGGTACACTTGAGCAGAAGAAAGGTCTTGGGAGCAGTTTTCTGCATCTGTATTGTTAAGCAAGGCTGTCCAGCCCAGCTCTTTGTTCCATCTTCCATTCAAAAGGTGATAAAAAGTTAATTGCCACAGGATACCTGATGTTCTAACCTTGGAGAAATGGCTGGGGTTTTTTTTGTTTTTTAACATACAATTATAGCTATAAATATATTCAGAAATCTGTTTTAATTAATCCAGATCAACCAATTAGTATGATCACTACTAATTATTATGTTTCAATATTTTTCTCCTTTTGGTGACCAAGTGGACTAAGTACTCCCATATTGCCATTGTTCTTCAGCCTTGCCATAAGACACACATAAGCTCTTACTGTCTCTTTTGTCATTAAATGATATAGGTGCAATTATTACAAAAAATAGCATTTCAAGTAATATTATGGAGCCTCGTGTGGAAATAATCTGAACACAACTAAATCACCAGGCAAGTCATTATTGTTAAGGATGCACTTGAAAATAGGTCTCTAATATTTATTTGGAGTAGCCAATATGTTTACATATCAGACAGAAAACTGACTATAGGTTGGAGACTAGCACAGCCTAAAAATGTAAACTCTAAGCAGGAAGTAGAAGGCGATGAAAGAGAGATTGAAAAAGAAATAGGAAAAAGATTAAATATATACAAAAAGAGATTTAAAGAGATTTATTAGCCAGCACTTTCCAGCACCTTTTTTTTTTTTTTTTTTTTAATGAAAAGGTTAGAGCCTTGCCAGAGATGCTCTGGGACTGAAGTTATACAATAGGAACATATTATCCTCTCTTTCTAACCTTAGCATGTAGCAACAGTTAATGAAATTAAGGGCAATAAAGGTAGAAGGAATGAAAGGATAAGTCTTCTTCCCACAGTGTATAATCAATTTGTGGCATTTACAGCCACTGCAGTTTGTGTAGACAGACATTGTGGTTGGATAATTTTATGACTAGCAATAACATTTGCAGCTCTGTCAGCTTAGACAGTGATAGAAAGATAATCAAAGAGACCCTTGGAAGAACACTGCCCCAAGAACTCAAAGGTCTGTTATATTATGAAGGACTTAGCACCAGCTCCAAATGTCACATCATTTATCAGTGTGTGAGTGCATAACATGCAGAGAATTAAAGGATATTACATCCCATTTTTAATACTCAGTAAATAAGTGGTCAAGGAATAGATAAAAATCCTATTCTCTTCTTGATCAGTGAGCTTCCAAATTATGTTAAACAAGTTTCCTCAGATATAATTTCTCTTGTCTCTCCCTGACAATGTCAGTGTGCCATTGGGGCCTGAATTTCTCCTGGAGTTCTGGTGTTGGATTAGAAATCATGAGATGCATTAAGATGCAAACTTAGAATCAGTCCTTTTCGTGGTTGTTTCAGTATTCCTGGCTTTCAAGTTTGTTTATTTTTTCAAGACTTGAATCCTACAACAAGAAGGCAAAACCTGATTTCCTCCCCATCACTGTTAATACATTGTGACCATCATACAGAGGCTTCTTCTAAGGGAAGATACAAGGAAAAATATCAATGACTGACTGCTGTCTTAAAATTGAGCATGACTAGATCACATCTGGTCAGTGCTCACCTCCAAAAGAGACTGAAAAGGAAAGGTTTCCATAACCTTTTACGCACTTGTTCCACACCATTACTGATAAAGTTTGGCCTGCCTAATGTTTCAAGCAGTACTGTGATCTTCTCAAGATCATTTCTTCTTCAGAAATAGTGTAGTTCTATTTATAACTTATGTAAACTGGGCTATCTACTCTTAAGAATCTATTTTTCAGCTAAAAATAAATAGACTTTGCAGATTAGCACTCTTTCCTGCAGCAACTTGCTAGGATAGTTTCAGAAGTGACACGTCAGGCGCTGTCAAACAAATCCTCACCTAATAGTGTATTAGCCAATTTTCTATACATCTTGAAACAAATACATTTTTTAAGCGTGCACCCTCCTGTTACCAAATGAAAATGGTTTTAATCAAGACACAGATTTAAGGCTGAGCTGTCAGAACAGCTGGAATCTATATGAAGTCAGGAAACAGTGCAGCTCATTAAATAAACACATGAAACCAAAAAGGTGGCCACTTCTTCATGCTTGCCTGCATTCACAAGGGTCTACCTATGGCTCTAGTGATAATTTTAAAATACCTATTGCACTTAGCTACCATAATTTTCTTACTGGAAAGGAACTTTAGGGAAAACAGATTATTTAGCTAGTGTATAATTAAAAATATGAACCTAGGGAAAAAGGTCTGCATATTTTATGTTAAATAACATATGCATATGTGAATATGAAATCTGACCTCCTTTTGAAAAAAAGAGTCATTAAAGTATTCAAAATATGTTTTCATGTGTTCAAAACTGTGAGAAAGTAGTTAAGAGGGTAATGTACACTATAATGGCAGGAAGACTCAAATAATGAGATATGGAAGATATTTGGATCCCTTTGTGCATATTCAGTGTAGTGATGTCTGAGTACTGTAATGATCATCCCTTCAAAAGTAACTTCATAGCCCCAGTTGTTGATTCATGCAGTTGCCAAAGTGCAGAGATGGTAACAGAATTTAAAACATTAAAATAAAAAATTAAATAAGGGATATTTTAGACCAGCCTTTTACATCAAGTTTCTGTCAAATATAGGCTTATTTGCTGCCATTGATCTCAAAAGATACTGTTTCCTCAAGTTTTGCTGAGCATGAGGTAGCAGGGTATGAGCCAGCTTCCCCAAAATCTTACATACCAATTGTCATTTCTAGAAAGACATCTTAATGTCACACTCAGGCAGCTTTACACCATTTTGCATCAGATTTGAACATAAAAGTCAAATCTCCTGTCTCACATAGACACACATTTTGCATAAGTAAGGCTCACTCTTTGAAAAAGCCTGACACCTACACAAGCCCTGAATGAGAAAGCACTGAAGTAAAAGGTCTGATTTTAAAATGCAGCATCTCAAAATCTCCTCACAACTGCTGTTAAAAGGCTTGTAATGGGCCAATTAGTTCATGGCAAAGTTGAAGGGAGTGAAGAGAGATCTTGAATTTCATGTATTTATGCAGTAACACAGAGCATGAACTGCCTTTAAATGCTGAATACCCTTTGTGTGTCAGTTTAGACATCTTAAAAGTGTATAAACAGGAATTCAGCTGCTCATTTATTGCAGAAGGTAACTATTTTCCTATCAGATGGTATGGCTAAAAACAAAAAAAGTAACACAGAAAAGCAATTCAAACTGCAATTTAAAGTAAAGCAAATAATTTCAGATTTTTTACAATGCCTCTATTTCATAATTTTATTCTGTGAAAGACACATGAATTGATACAAATCACTGTGATGCTTTTTGAAATATGTTTTTAGTTTAAACTGCTCTAGTCTCTCCATCATGTTTGCTCTGAAAAATCCACACTGACAAGCAACAGTACAGGTAGTGCTGTACCAATTCTGTCTGAATCCTGTCACATTCACATGCATTTGTGTGTGTACAAACTACCAAATTGTCCCTGATTTGAAGTTATAATTGGGAGAAAGTGCTTCATGCATAGAAAATAACTACATTTGCATAACCACAAATTTCACAGAGAACATTTACCACAACCTTAGTAAGGACTTAGTAAACATATGTTCAGAGGGATACCTTAAAAGGTAAAATCCCTTTTTACACTCCATTTACTGGGACATAAAATAGAAACTGTGAACTGTGAACTTTATCAGAGGGGTTTTTGGTTGGTTTGGTGGGGTTTTTTTGGAGGGCTATGAATGTGTGTTTGGGTTTTATGGGTTTTTTTTGTTTGTTTGTTTGTTTTTGTTTTTGTTTTTGTTTTGTTTTTTTTTTTGGTTGTTGTTGTTGTTTGGGATTTTTAAAGTTAATTTTAATTACTTTTAGCATTATTGGAAAAATAGCTAGGTGCATATTGGAATGCTGTTTGTGTAGTCCCTAGAGATTTAACTCATAATTGGCTTCGTGTCTTACTATTTCTAATGCAAAATTGGCCAATTGGTGGCCTCAGTACTCAGTGCTTCCAAGCTATTCCTTTCCATCTTCTTAGCACTTACAGAGATTCTAGATTTGCTAGACTTGTACATTAGGGTGATTTTAACTATGCTCTGTTCTTCTGAAGCACTTTTGTATTTAAAGTTACCTCATTTGTCTGAACTGCTTTCCATCTCATAATATGTCAACTGCACAACTTCAGTTATGGCTTGCCAGAAACAAGATAAATAAATGAATTTTTCATTTAGAATAAGATTAGGACTAATTTTGATTTCTCATCACAAAATTTCTGACCTCATGTATCTGTCCAAGGAAAAAGAGAAAAGTTGTGGTATAATGGTTTTGGAGTCTGGGCACTGAGGAATCAGAAGCGGGTCACAGGGTTCCCAATGCTGTGCTTAGTTGAGTCACAGGCTGCCAGATCTGGCACAATTATTTGAAAACAGTTGGGGTAATCCTTGAATGCCACCAAGGTATGACTCAGCAGAGCAGTTAAGCAGCTGCTTCTCTTTACACTGAAACACTTAGGTCTTAGATCTTAAATATCTCAATAGAAATAAAAGGGCTGATCAACTTGCTTGTACTATTTAACAGTTCATGATTTCTACTTGTTATTGAAACATATACAGTGAGAGACTAGACTCCAAAATAAGTATGAAAGAGACATATGGAAAGCAGGTTTGAATTTTTATAGTACTAAAAGATTAACCCCACTGAGATTTCATATGAATTTTCATGTATTATTTAAACCTAGAAACTGAGAGTCCAGGGGATGAAAAAAAATTCTGATTAAAGCAGAAGATACGTGGTTGGAAGAACCAGACTCAATTCCCAGGTTTACTGCAGTGTGTGACCTTTAGGCTTTGGGATAAAAAATAGCCTTTTTTTCTTTTTGCAGTCTGGCATGATTTAATTCCAGTGAAAGCATGTTTTGAAAACACTTTCTCCCTTCTCTAGAAAACTCTTTCTCCTTTCCTCTCTCCATCATGATTTAACAAGTGAAGAGGCTCATGGTGAAGAGCAGAACAGGAGAAAATTGCATGATGTCTTCTGCTACCAATACTCTTTCTTCCAACATAAATTTCTAAAGCTGTAGGTAAACTAGCACAACACAAATTCAATAATTCTAGGTATTGCAAAAGAGAAGCTGAAGACTTAATGAATTTGTGTGGAAAGGAAAAACTTTGCTTTGGTGTCCTCTCTACTCCCAACAAGTTCAAGTCTGTTCATAAAGGCAGAAAAATATTAAGTATTTAACAAAGTAATCTCAAAACTTCTTTGAGAGCTACAAAGGAAAAAGAATCCACATATGTGGAAATCTAATTTTTTTAAGGTGCAGTAAAAGCTATACCTGACCTTATATAAGTACTGACTGGAGTCACGGAGCAGTAGAAAATACAGAAGTTGAGCAGATATTCTAATTTGGTGCTCACATAGTATTTTATAGCATTGGTTTCAATGGAATTACTTCAGAGAATGAACGAACCTGGATTTCTTCATTTAAAAAATTGCAACCTGGCACTAGAAGGAAATCTGTTCACCTGCTATGAGCTCATCGACCTTTAATACTCTGCATAATTTGCATGAAAGAGTGGGTTAAAATCTAAGATTTATGTTGTAGTTTATTTGTAGGAAAATGCTTTTGACTCTAAAAAAATATCAGAATTGTTTTTTCTTGCATTGTATTTTTCAATATTTGAATGAAACTGACGCCTTAAGTTTT
>PYHW01010717.1:7434784-7455380 GCA_013186435.1 Turdus rufiventris
AAGCCGCACCTGATTATAAGCCGCACTTTGGGTTCAGACCAAAATTTTAGTCAAAATGGTGCGGCTTATAATTGTGAAATTACTGTATGTGTCTGAAGTCAATCAAATTAGTGACAATCCTTTATTTCAGAGCTTTAACTGAATCAGCCAAGCTCCATATTAAGAATTAATCTTGTTAAAAGCATCAATTTGATTTATAATATAGAAGACAGGTAGCAGATTTTGTTGCTTTCAATGTCTCCCTGAGTAAGGTATTAATCTCTAAACAATGGTAATACAATTAGGAGGCAAAAGTGTGAAAGTCCTGCTTCTTACTGTTCTGTGTCCATGCTACATGATTTGCTGCTATAAATACAGTTAACAAGAAAACACATGTTCAATCTCCTCTGAAAACTCCATAGAAGTTTTTATCTAAAAAAAATTTTAAAATGGCTTAAAATGGACACTGTGGGTATCCAAATATTTTGTAAACACTTCTATGAAGCATTAATAAATTAAGTACAAGGAAGACCATGTCAATATGTGCTGTCATTGAAATGCAAATAAACTTGAAGCGTACAGTTATATTAAGGTTTTGGGGGATAGGAGTTATTGGTTTGAATTTTTTTTTCTTGATTGTTTTGGGGGAGTAGTTGGGGATTTTTGTCTGGTTCATTGGTGGGTTTGAGGATTTTGGTTGGTTGTCTTTTGCTTTGTTGGGGAATTGTGTATATGTCTCTGTGTGTGAGTCTGTGCGTGTGTGTTTTAATAAGAGTATAAAGGAAAAAAAATATAGTTCTTTGATAAAATGCTGTCATGGTCTTTTCCTGAAGCTGGGACATGAAGAGTGAATTTGCAGCAGATTTTAATTACAGAGTACACAAATCTCAAAGGTGTGCTATTCAAATACACATAGTTTGTATATCTGAAACCCAAAGCATGTTTCCACCAGCAAGTGAGGAAGCTTCTAGAGAGCATTCATGCGCCCTGACCACCCATGACCACTGCAGAAGTAGCTGGAAATTACAAGTGCTCTTGAAAGATTTTCAAATCAAGTCCCTGAGATTCACAGTAGATGATGGGATCAGCTGCCCTCTGAAACTTCTTTTTTACTATCTTGACAAAAATAAAAAAAACCACTTAGATGATTAGCCTTCAAGGTCTGGAGCAATTTATAGTGGTCAGTTGGATGATTAGTGGGTTTAGACAGGATACACTTACCCTGAAGCTTTGCATGCCTCCAATTTGAATTGCCAAGCCACTTCCACATCAAAGAGACACAGCTCTGCACATCAATTTCTTTCACTAAATATTCTCTTTGAGTCAGTCTATATTCCCACTGTAATCAAGAACTCATTGTACCAAATTTTCTTGAGGCTAAAGGGAAGAATAAACAGCTGTTCAACACAAACTTTTATTCTTTACTGCTTTTGAACATTTGCTGATATGTTTTAGACTTGACCAAAGATTCTATCTCTTGCTCTTTCAGATTATTTGATCAGACACCTGTTGCCTATCACACTCAGGAATAATAGATCATGGATAAGAATAGCAGTATTTTCCTTGAATCTTACCTGAAATATTAATATTTTAAAAGACACATTTTTTCATTACTTTTATTCTAATAGAATTAAACAGATTGTGCCTGGAGATAAATAACAGATCCTCTAAGCCACCCCAAGAGATTCTGCTGACAACTGCTATATAGCTTTCCATAGGGTGATCTTCTAATTTTTAAACCCCGTCAAGAATAAAGCACTTTTATTATAACAGATTATTATCTTACCAATTTTTCATCTCAAGGTTCAAAAAATTATCCATTCAACACTATATATATATATTTTTTTTTTTTTACTTTTTTTGAAAACACAGCAAATTAGATGTTCCATCTATGTGCAAAGAGCAAGTACAATGGTAAGGAAGTAGTAAATTCCAACCTCACTGAAGATAGTCTTGTGTTCTGGATACTGCAGTCTTCCATCTTAATATATAGTATCCAGAAACAATGAGAAGTTCATGCAGAAGCTCATGTGTTCAGATAGAAACTTCCATTCTCAAACAAAAGTTTAATTAAAGTGGGTTTCATGCACATCTGGTATTTATGAGAAAAAGAACAAAAAATTGTTTAGCAATAAAACAACATATATTTGCTGATGGAATTTTGTAGTCATAATCATTAAGGTTTTTTGAAATGTGTTAGAAGCTTGAAAAATTCCTCTTACAACCTAAAAATTCCTTCCTAAAATATGCAATTTATAAGAAGTTTTGAGCTAAAGGCAAAAACAACAAAGTGACACTTCCCTTCAATGGTGAGTTGAAATGGAGGGAATGGGTTTTGGAAATAATTAATTTATTTTAATCACAGGTTTGCCTTTCTGTTTCAAATATAGGTATGAAATTTGTACTATATTCAGGATGAAAATATATCTTATGAATACCAATAAAAACTCCTGTTCCTGACTTGAATGATATGAACAGGTTTTCTTGCTTTTCTGGCAATCATATCAAGCTGTAGAATGGTTGTCTGGGCATGTGGTCGAAATCTAGAGGGATGTCATTCACCTATAGCCTTCCTTCTTGTCAGTTCTTCACCAGTGGATGGAAGATCAAAGATTCATGTGCACTTCCTCCCACCATCTTTTTACAACAGAAAAGCAAGAAGTAAGGGGACAAATGCTAGGTGCTGGTTGGGCTATCTCAGCTGTAAAGGAACAAGGAGATGAAAGTGGGGGCTGCAAGCATTTCCACGTGGGTCTATGTATCACTTTCCTGTCAAAGATTCAGTTCTTTTATTCCTAGATTTGTTTTAAACCCAACAAAACACAAAAAATGAAATCTGTGATATCTGGAATCTATTGTTCTCCCATCTAATGCCAGAAATGTCATATTATTAAATTAAAGCTAGAGTATACTCTGTTAAAAATTCAAAACACAAAAAGCAAATTTCAAGGTAATCCATCTTTCAAGACTTCTCAGAGATTTTATGCTGGCATTCCTCTGACAGTAGCATAACACTCACGAAATCTCTCCAGGCAGACAGGGCTCTTCCATTGGCTATATTTATTTAGTACAAACACTGCACAAGTGAAAACAATTCTTCCATTTTTACATGAGAAATAGACTGTGACAGAAAATCCTTACTACTGAAAATTACAATTAAACAAAAAATTAAAAACTTGCCATACCTCAAGTATGAGCAACAATTTCAAAATTAGAAACAACTTTGAAAATTGTCAAATTTCTCTTTCTACATTTTTTATCTACTTCAATGAAAACACATTATGCTTTTTTCCACTATTTTTATAAGAGTTTTATCACCTACTTCTTATTTCCTAAGGGGAAGTGTGTTTTCAAGTCCAAGATAATCTTGTCAACTCCAGTTTATAGTATAGTTTGGTATGAAAATCTTATCTATTATATAATCAGTGCAAACAATAATATTTAGGTGAAATGGGATGTAAAAAGAAGAAAAAAAAACCACCCAAAAATATTATATCTTCACTAGAAATTAAAATTAGCATAAGAACAACATGTCATCATATTTGACGTTATTAAAAAGTGTGTTTTCACTGAAATGCGAACTTCATATTTTCTCCAGGACTGAGTCTGGCTGAGATGCAGTTAATTTTCTGGACTTGCTCCAAGGGGTCCATGTCCTTATGCAGGGAACCCCAGAGGTGGTTGCAGTGTTCCAGGTGGGGTCTCACCAGAGCAGAGCGGAGCAGAGCAGAGCAGAGTGGAGCAGAGGGGCAGAATCCCCTCCCTCGTCCTGCTGGCCACACTGCTTTGGATGCAGCCCAGGATGAGGTTTGCTTTCTGGGCTACAAGCACACAGTGCTGAGTCATGTTGAACTTCTCATTAACCAATACCCTCGAGTCTCCCTCCTAAAAGCTGCTCTCAATCCATTCCCTGCCCATCCTGTATTTGTGTTTTCTCTCCCTCCTCCCCTCAGCAGCTCAGAGGGACAGGGAATGGGGACTGTGGTCAGTTCATCACCCCTTGCCTCTGCCACTCCTTTCTCCTTAGGGTAGGACACGTCTCACTTTTGCCCTGCTCCCACTTGGGGTCCCTCCCCCAGGAGACAGTCCTCCAGACTTCTCCCATGGGAATGCTCCTGAAGGCTGCAGTTCTTTATGAACTGCTCCAGTGTGGGTCTCTTCCATGAGGTGCAATCCTTCAGAAACAAACTGCACCAGAGGCAGATCCCCAGCATGGTCAAAGGTCCTGCCAGCAAACTTTCTCTGGTGTGTGGTCTCTCCATGGAGCCACTGGTCCTGCCAGGAGCTTGTTCCAGTGTTAACTTCCTAAAGGGTCATAGCTTCCTTTGGGCAACCAACTTCTCTGGTGTGGGGTCCTCAGAGTCTGCAGGGGAATATCTGCTCTTGCACCTGGATCATCTCCTTCCCATCCTTTGTCACTGACCTTCATATCCTCAGGGCTGTTCCTCTCACATATTCTCATGCCTCTATCCAGCTGCAGTTGCACAGGTGATTTTCCCCTTCTTAAATATGTTATCCCATCCATCTGGGAGCTGTCTGGTATTATCTCTGTTAGACATGGGGGGAGCTTCTGGAAGCTTCTTGCAGAAGCCAACCCTGTATCTCCCTCACTACCAAAGCCTTGCCACACAAATGCTATAAATCTCACACTACCAAACTAAAAAAAAAAAAAAAACCAAAAAAACCCAAAAAAACCAAAAAAACAAAACAAAAAAACAAACAAACAAACAAAAAATTCAAACAATTTCTGTATGTACACCTATATGCTTCATTACACTTTCTGCTAAAATGTACTATTCGTGTTTCTTCTTCTAAGCTGCTAAGCAAACTTGACACTGCACTGCAGAGGTGTTTACATTTTCTTTGTAAACTAAAAACTATAAGTGACTATAAGTACAAGACTTAAACAGTGGGAAAAGCCATTCTGATAATTCTACCACTGAAAAACATTGTGTGAGGTTAAAGGGAATTGGAAAGAGATTGCAGAAGAAATTACAATCATCTGAGTATATTCAAATATTCAAGACATATTTGAACAGTGAAGAGATAAGGTTGCAAATGATAGGTCACAAAATTCTGTGTGTTCATAACACTAACAGAGGAGCTATTTTTTTCTAGGGAAGAAATGAGATTATTTGTATTTTTAAACAACCATGAAAGCAAATGAATTTCCCTGACTTTGGGCAATTAAACTGAGATGTCTCCGGTCCTCACACAAGAGTGAAAAAGTCCTCAAGGAAACAGATTACTTTTTCAGATGCTTGCAGTCAGAAATTAGAGTCACATTGCCCAACAGACAAAATGGTGTTTCCTGACCCAGATCACTTACTGCCTACAGGTTTTCCTGAAATTACAACTGGTACAAAACATGAGTGCTAGGGCACCATCATTCTTATATGAGAGAGTTAGGCATAGTCCCAAAACAGAAACCTTTTAGTTAACTCTTTTTATGAATTGATGTGTATATAGTCTGTTCTCTGTTACAGAATTTTCTCATCAACAGTGGGATAACAGCACATGCTACTGAGCTCACATCAGACAATAGATGCAAAAAATAAGTGAAACTCCTATCATAGACATTATTTCTCACAAAAAATAAACAAAAAACTTGGTAAGTGCAGGTGTTGTTTTCAGGGTCTTCATGGCAGTAATACACACATGCTGCAGGCAACTGCATTTCAAAAAAAAAGTAGAATCACAGAGGATATTTAGCTGAAGCCTGGAAAACACACAGTTCTGCACTGCAGTAAAAATTCTATGCTGACTCAACTAACAAGAAAATTTTTCTGCCTATCTTCTGGCAGCATGGTTAAGGCAATGCTGATTTTTAGTTTGATCTGTTAGCTTGACAAGCGTGGCAGAAACCTTGCAGCAAATCTGCCTCTGACAGAGACATGCAAAAGGGGGATGTTGTAAATGGCACACACGAAACAGTCATCAGGGTGGCAGCCTCTGTCAGTTTGGCTTTCTGGCTTACAAATGCAACAAAATACAAATTGCTCTTTAATAAGCATTATTGATGGGGTCCACATCCAAACATACCTGGAAAACAATTTTTCAGGAAAACCTTATCAAATATCACCATAGTGGTAAGAAAATACTTTTTAGTTTTGTAATCTTCTTTTATTAATTGAAGAGCAATTACATTCCTTGTCAAACACCAATAGATATTTGGGCAATTTAAACATATTTAGAGTTATTTTAAACTTTGATCTATTCTCCATTGTTTAGTTTCTTAACTTGGCAGCCAAGTTGGAGACAACTGCAATCAAACAAAGTTAACAAAAAAGAACTACTTGAAAATGGTTTCCAAGCTGTTTGCTCTCCTGCACTGGCATGACATTTCTCAGTTAGTTTATTAAATTGCATACACAGAAATATTATTTTTACCTATTTGTGTCTTTTGTAAAACTTATTATTCAGCAGAATTTCAGACAATTAATATAAATGGAGCCTGGAGGAAAGTTTCTGTGATTCTTTCTAGTGCTTAACACTATATTTTAAATTATATCCTTTGGCACTCAATTTAAACTAATGGTATACTGAGGCAAAATTTTAAATTATACTTAGAAAAGTTTCTGGGCTCTTAATTCAAGGAGATGCTTCTGAAAATATTAGTGAAATATTTGACATATTTCCCAATTATGAAATATTAAATTATTTCTCTCAAAACTGTCAGAAGGAGTACTAGATCTCCACTCACATAAACTCAGAATCACTTAAAATTTCATGTGTAACTTTGATTTTGTTGCTTTAATGTATTTGATATTTCATATTTATGACAGTAAAATATATTTTCTTATATGACTTCAGTAAATCAGAATTATTAAAAAAACACCCCAAATCTGCATCTAAAATGGGCTTAATGCCTGTTTTACTTGTTTAAGGGATGTGCATGTCTTAAAAAAATAGGTTTTATATCAAATGAGTAAGTATTTGTTACATCTACATGTAGATTTCCCCCTTTGTCCTGGCACACAATTTTGACAGATCTATAACCATAAAAAATGGTCCTACTCATCATATAAGTGTATATGTATAAAACTATGTGAATACACTCAATATACTTGTACTAGTTTAAAACCACATGACTATACTCAATTTCACTAACAGAAAAACTAGTGTGCGTACAACTGCAGCACTGAGAAAAGCCTGACCAACAAATCTCTTATTTGCAATAAAACAAAGCAAAACAAGCAGAACTAAAGCAAACAAATAAAGACTCAGAAGACTCAGAATTATGTTCTTAATTTCTATCCAAAACGCAATTATTTTCCATCTTGCTTTAAGTGGTCAGTATCCTTCATATCACAGTCTCACAAATAAAAAGCTACTCTGTTTTGATGATTTTCAGTGCCATATTTAGATTTTGAGTTTTTCCAGAGCTTGTATATTTGGTCTCATGAGACAAAAAGGATTAAATAGGTACATATAACAAAAACATGGACAGTTACAGAACATTTGGACATCAACATGTTTCTGAGATACTTTCTTCTTCAGTTTATCAATACTTATCCTATAATATTAAAGAACCATTAAATGCCAAAAAAACCCCCAAGAGAATCATGATGTTACCCATTTCAAAATTTCAAAGCATAGCAATGGCAATTTACCTTTCTTTTTTTTCTTTTTTTTTTCATCCCACTGATAAGTAGCTTAATATTTCAGTGTTTTCAGGGTATGAAGAGATAAAGTATTCTCATTTAATCACAGCATTTCTACCAAAACAGAGCAATATAGTTTCATTTTTTGTTATTTGCTACACAGCCACAAACTCTTAGTTCTTTGTGTGCTTGTAGATACAAACCTGTAGCTACAGAACTCCTGATCTTAGCATATTGAAAGCTCCTATTAATATTATCAAAAGGCAGGTGTTTATAAGGAAAGCAGAACTGAATCTTTCAAGAACAATGTATTTTTTTCTTCCCTACCATCTTCGTCTTCCTCTCATATAAACAGACCTTTTATTTAAGATTCTCCACTTTCCATCTGCAAAAATATCAATTTCCTTAGAAAAGAAAATAGCTCAAAACGGATCCAGAATAGATGGTGAGCTACTGGCACAGGAAGCACAAGATATGAAGATCACTGGAGAATCCCGAGAGACCACTAAAATGCAAATCCCTGACTTAAAAAGTTTGAGAAACTTATTTCTTCGTGCCAGGCCATGAGAACCCTGCAAGTGCTTTCTGGTTCATCTGAGAGGTCCCATTGCCTGTATGGCTCAAAATGACCAGGTTTACTCCTGGGGCTAATTTAACCCAAAAACCAACGCACGCCAGGAAAAGGGCCTGACTGCCACACCCTGGCCTACTCTGCCTGTACACTGTTCAACCAAGCAACCAAGCCCTTTCTTGGTCTTTCTTTGTTGCTGGGTGAGAAGCATTAGCAGAGGCAGTGCAGGGGTTGTGGAACAAGGGGGTGACTGGCTCCCAAGTAAGGGTTCTGGGGAAGGGGCCCATTTTTCCCACTGCTGCTGCAGGAATACAGTGAGAAAGTAAGGAAACCTGCAACCCCTCTCCTCTCTAAGGCAGCAAAGAGATAACTCTACTCTTTAAAAAAAACATTTGACTGACATTTGACTGCCCTGCCAGGACCCCCAATGTTCACTGCAGCTGTGTGTAAGGGGTGGGAGACAGCTTGGACTCCAGGGTCCACACATTTGCGTTCCACCTTCCTGATGCTTACCCATGTCTCTACAAAATTTATGTTTTTAAAGTCCAGCCATTTCTTGCCAGTCTTCCAAATTCTTACTTGGCTTTTAGTTTTCAGAAATGCTAGTGAGTCATGCATGACAGCTTCAGTGACCAGGCTGATGTGTAAGACTGGCATTTCAAGTTAATATCAAAATAATAGAAATGGTTTGCAGTTAGCTGTCTTCAGGGACTGAGGAGGCTGCACAGCTTTTTCAGAGCATGTGACACACTGCTCACATTATAAACCACTAACAATATTATCAAAAATCTCCTACAACATAAATGAATAGCTGTATACATGATGTAGCTGCCACAAGTTGGTTGTTTCCTTCTCAGTTTCTGACTGCAATATGTAATAATAATCTTCCTAGAGAAAATTAAACAAACCACAACTACATACGCAGAATTTCCACTACTTCTATTTTGCAAGATACTGTTCTGATACAGTGACTGCCTTTTGTGCTCTCTCTCAGAACAAATCAGAGCTTAATAATAGAGCAAGCATAGAGATGTACAGAGAGTGCATTAAAGTCACCTCCACTTTTCCTAACAAACACATTGCCATCTGTCATCTCCATAGCAGTGTGTGAAGGCAAAAATTTCAGCTTGAAGAAATGATCTAGAAAGAACCAGTCACTGCACATGCATTGATTACTACAAATGTGTTGCTGTAAGGGCAAACCTGATTGGGAGTCTGAACTCTTATAATCTCTCAGAAAAGATACAGAGGGGAAAATGGGAAACCAGGGAAAAGCATAATTATAGTGTCTTCCTGTCAAATGGTTGGAGGGATAAAATGTCATCTTCCTGTATAATAAATAAATTAGAATTTCAATATTTAAGTCCTTGTCAGAGAGAAGATCTGTCACAGAATAACCATTAATTTATATGCTGCCTCTAGGGTAATTTTTCTCCATTGAGGGCATTTGACTGTTAAATGCTAATAGGAATTAAATAAATGCCTATGAAGTTTAAGATATCTAATCAAGAAAACCCAGAAAAGATTAAAATTACTTCCCTCCCCCCTGCTACTTACAACAGACACTGGTTGTGATATCCAGATGTGAAGCATCTAATGAACATAATGGCATCTATTTTAGGAACTACTGTAGCGTCAATATTACTTTGCAGATCACGACACATTAGAAAAAAATTAAAGACAAGGAAATTGTGGTGTCCCTGTCAGTTGACTTCATCAGTTGCACTTTGTATTTTATCCTTGAAACCTGTCAGACTCTCAGTAAACAACATTACTTCAGTGTCATCTATATTCACCAGAAGATCCTAATAGGAGTTGAGGTAACCTTGACTGTCAGTCCTGAATGGCAACCAGCAGTGACCACATTTAGGGCTCTGGTCACATCACTCTTTTCTGGACAGTCTTTGCTTTCCCTTTCTTTGCACTTGCATTTTTATGCATCAACACATCACTCCCTTCTTTATTGGATCCTCTATAATGACTCCTATTTCCTTATCCCTTGAGAAGAGGCACAAAAATATTAGTTTTTTTCAGCATTAAAAAGCATCACCATGTACTACCAACCTATATTATTCCATATAATATTTAAACTTGTGTAAAGGAAAAAAAGGAGTTATCACATTTTAAAACTTCTTATCTAGAAAAAAGTTAAATTTAAGTTGTATAGGGTTTTGTTTGTTTGTTTGTTTGTTTGTTTTAATTTTTTAATTAACTTGACACTTCCCTAATTTCAAAACCTACCATTTTTAATCCAATTTTT
Organism: Turdus rufiventris; assembly: GCA_013186435.1. Classification (NCBI taxonomy): domain Eukaryota; kingdom Metazoa; phylum Chordata; class Aves; order Passeriformes; family Turdidae; genus Turdus; species Turdus rufiventris. The sequence continues at coordinate 7,445,199 of PYHW01010717.1, forward strand.
AAAGTGCTGCCATTTGCAGTCCCACTTTTGAGAAATTTACTGCTCAGAAAACTCAAGCAGTCTACCCTTTCTACTGGAATCCTCTTTCCATGTACTTGTCTCCCTTCCTGTGTCAGCCTTAGTGCCCTTATGTGCCCTGGAAGACAGTGTAATGAGGAGCAGCCACAGTTCAGGAAGCAGAGCAGCAGCAGATGAATACCAAGACCACTGCAGATATCCTTGGATTTGTGAGAAAGCCTTAAAGTCATGGGAGATTGTTACTGGAGGCAGATTTTGGGAGAACACCTCTCAGGTGTTGCCTGAACTGCCTGCCAGGATTGATCTTAACCTTTCAATGAATGTATATCAGGAACTCAAGAGATATACTCAATTTTATCAGGAACATAACTGGGAAAGCTTCAGAGTCAAAATTTATATAGGTGCACCAAAGGGCAGATGCAGAGGCTTCTCTCCTTGAATTCCATCTTGGTCAGCATTACCTTCGATGTCTACTTGGCAGAGAATTTTCCTTGACTGCAAGCAAGTGAGCATTATTCTACAAGTTTTGGCTGGTTAGCTATTATCAGGATGCCTAAGGTTTTTTCCTCCCCTGTCTGTTACCATAGAGATGGGAAGCACAAGGTAAGAGCACAGTGATGGTTTGTTCATAAAGCAGGGATCATCTGCTGGACTTGCAGGAAGAGTTTTTAAAGCAAACCCCTTTACTGAGAAAATGGAAAGGCTCTATTGTATGATGGCACTAGAGTTGTATTTATTTAGTCATTGTGCCTCAAATTGCTTTCTGGAAGACTATTTGAAAAACGTCATGATCCTAACTCCATTTTAAAAAAAAATGTTTCCAGAAGAAGCATCATCATTATCAACATCAATAAAAACAAGCCTGGAGGGAAATCCCGGTCTTCAACTGTACTTGTGAAAACTCATGGTATTCAAATCAAAGTTGCAATGCCATGTGCTTGAAAGTGAAATTGCACAGCTTTAGGTCACGATAAAAAGTCTCCAGAAATGTCGATGTTTGTTTGTTAATGTTGCTGACAGGCGGAAACTCAGTTTAATTGTTAAAGCCCAGAGTGAGTTTTGAGGCTGGCAGCCTAAACAAGAAAAACATCCTGTGAAAACTGTTGCAGAGTAATGTGAAGATGTAACTTAAATGATTACATTCATGCAAGCTAGTCAGGAAAGGGATGTTCATCCAGGGTACAAATAATTATTCCTAATTAATGAGTTCCCTGCAAAAATACATCTGTACTTGAGAACCCTATGGTCTTTACAGCTTTGGTAGCCATCATCTCAAAGTCATAGAGAATACCTTTTTCAGCAGACATGACCTCAATCTAAAACACTGCCAAGAGAAGGAAGACCAGAGCTTTTCTATTGGAAAGCATGTGGTGAACTATGGATTGGAATTGCTATTGTCATGTGAGATAGTGATAAATAGTAGTCATGTGCAATTTCCACAGACAAATGAATGTGTAGCTAATGATATGTTTTGCTCATTTTGCTGCTGGATTGCTCAAAACAAGACTTATATCTGCAATTTCTGCAGGTACATAGAAGACTCGGACAAAAAAATCCTCCTATTCCAGGATTGCAGCCAGGCTCATGGGTTTATAGTTAGAAACCTGATACAATTTTTACACCTGAAATTGCTGGCTTTTGTGAATCATTGTCTAATTAAAATGTAATGCATATTCTCTCCTTACAGCACCTAAACTTTACCACTCTTCAAGAAATAGCAATGCCATAATTTGGGGAATGGGGGAACATAAACAATGAGGTTTAACATTCACATTCCCCTTCCTTTTTCCTCTGTACATGACTGCATTTATGCTTCAACGCAAAGCACTCTTTTTATTGTAGTGCAAGTCTGCCGCAGTAAATTTGTGACAAGTTACAAGGAGAGTTCTCCTGTCACTAAATACCTATCATTTTATTTCAGTCAGAGGTTAAGAAAACATGTAAAACCAAACTTGTAGAAAATATCCTGAATGGCATGGAGAAATATTTAATTTTTGTAGCTGCTTCACACTATTTTACTAGCTCCTTTAAAGTAGTGCTATGTGAGTATTGTTAAAGTGGAAAGGATACCTTAGAAACCAAGTTCTACAAAAACAGCTCTAGAGCAGTAAAAACAACAATTTACTTTATACAGATATATTATTTTATAAAGCATGATAGTATGCAAGACTTACAAAATGCAGAGGAGAAAAAGAATTTCATTTTCTTGTATTGTGCTCAAGAAGTCAAGAAAATTGAACTCTCGCAGCTCACATTGGACTTACTTCAAATATCTGCTGCCAGTCAGAAAATTCCTTCTGACAGGATTCCACTTACCAACTGCTTTGCAATCCAAGGACTGTACCAGTTTTCAATCAACGGGAAAGGAACATAACACAGAAGCTATCATCTTCTACAGATGACTACAATCTCAGAATACCTGTGGAAAGTTTTGGAGAAGAAAGGTGCTTGTAGAGCATTTCTTTGGTGAAGTTATTTTAGATTGAGTTTAACAGTGAATACTGTCATAGATTAAAGGGAAGGAAGAAAAAAAGATAGAACACATTTAGGAGTGAAAGATGTTCTGTGAATTAGAATAAGCAATTTTAAAAAAAATTCACACTATTTCAGTCACCCTCACAAGTAGACAATCAATCAGCAGTGAGTAACCCTGTTAAAAGCACTAAGAACAATACCAATTGTTTTATTGTGAATCTTTAAGAGTATTTCATGGCCTTCTAACTTCCAGAACAATCAAGGCTAGAGAAATAGCAATTAAGATTCATGTCTCATTTCTCAAAAGTTATTCCAGTGAGATTCCAATAAGTAAATTTTTATTCTATCATTTTTTCTTCTCCTCATTGAACACTCATGTCCCATTGCAGTAGAGGGAGAATACAGTTTCTGAAGAAACTTAATATTATATTCAGCTAGCAGGTGATAAAATTGATGTGGAATGAATGGCATAAGGATATCCAGTGCATCAGAGTCATCAGCAGATACCCTGAATATTGCTGTTTCAAGGTATTTGTCTCATTTCTCACAGTGTGCATAACGTAAAATGTTAGAAATTCAAATTGTGTTTTCACAGCAGTGATCTGTGTCAGAGTAGAAGGAAAATACATGGTCACAGTGGTTCAAAATACTACAACAATGAGAGGATGGTGCACACTGCAGCCAGTACATCTTGATGGTCTCTCTGGCACAAGCATCTAGCAGGCAAGGCAGTAAAAATGACAGATAATACCTCCGTAGACCCTGACACATCTACTAGTCACGTTAACAAATTCCACTGCAAAAAATATACTACCTGGTTGTTGTTTTAAATGTAGTTTGTGGATAGCATCCAGAGTGCAAATGTGTCTGTTGGACTGAATGCCAGACCTCCGGGATCTCAGTGACCCCGTCATTTACCCAGGTAACACCCACATCCATCTAGCACACATTAGAATGCACTGTGGCTGCTGCCTGTGCTCGAAGCAATCAGCCACTGCTGAATCCTCGCACTGTGACACTTGTCTGTGACTTAATTCTGGCAAGTCTTGGCAATCAAACAGCCAAGCAGACGGCAAACATTATATTGCACTTAAGTTCTAACTTTTTGCATATAAAATTTTGTGAAATAATATGTATGGCCGAAGGATATTCTTGCGTTATAAGTTTGAAGCTGCAGTTAGTATTTAATGTGACTAGTAATGCATGTCTTACACATGCATTCTTAAAGACAATCTTATGTCTTTGAAGATAGCATTTCTCTGATGGATGTACATGCAATGAATTTACATAACACTTTAAACTCTAAAATTGGGTTGGTGCCCGACACTGCAGCAGACAAGCCTGATCATTTATAGAAGACTCTCTCTCCTAAATGTCATGTAGCATCTTTAATACTAATAGTGAGCTATATGAGAAGACAGTAACAAAAGAGATGAAGAGAACTGTAAAACAGAAAAGACTTGCAATTAAGGAGATCTGGCAGGATCTGTACTCCTGGTTAATTCACAGGGTTATCAGTATATGTGTTCAAATGCAAGCTTACACCCAGCTCCAGGAGAAGTTGAAAGACTGACAGATAACACACATGCAAAAAGATTGTTTGATACATTAAGGCAGCAGTTTCAGACTTTATGGGTGAGCATTCTTTTTGATAATGTTAACTGTCACTGAGTCGGGTGTTAAAGCAGGCCCCACATGATCAGTGCTGCATTTACAATGGTTCAGGACAGTTCTTGAGACCAACAAAGGCAATACTTAGACCATCTACCCACTGAAAGTGAAGTTCAGTAACTGATATGTTGATTCTGAAAAAGTCAATAATTTCCAGACTTAGAGTTTTCAGTTGTTTCTTATGCAGATTTTTTTCACTGCTGGTGACTCTGAGGTCCTTAGTGCTTTACGATACAGAAGGAGCAGATTCCCACTATCCCAATCTATCTGGGATATATGCACAGTCTCCCAGAATGACTGGGCCTTAGTATCAGGGGAGAGTGACTGGAAAGGAGAAAAATAAAAAGAGAGTTTTTACAAGGGAGACATGGCACATGCTAAAGCCCCATTTCAATAAAAATACCATGAAAAAAATAAATCTCTACCTTAGGCTATGCCTACCATCTGACATGCAGAACGCATGGCAGCAATCTACTTTTTTTTTTTTTGGGTAAAATTAGCCCCAAGGATCATCAAAATCACCAAGAAACACGTGCATGAGATTTCTGCTATATCTGATTTTTTCAGAAAAAGTTATCTCTTAAAGGACCATAAGCTATTTGCCCATGATACCAGTCATGACCAGATTGATACCAGTCACAATAAGTGATTCATGAATTTTTATTTCTACTTTCATCCCATTACTGATGGTATTTGTACAGTTACCTAAAGTTTTTTTTATTTATGATGGCAATTACTCTGTTCTAGTGGTGTTTTGGTTTCAAATAAAAAGCTCCTGAAGTTCTTCAACATCAATGCTTTTAGGTTTATGTTGTTTTACTTTTAAAGCTCAGAAGTAGTGGGAGGGATAAGTTTGCTTCATTATAGCACAGCTTTCAGGAAGACACTTTATATAATATGTAATTGCATATAATGACAATAAAAATAATAAAATTTAATTACAATAAAATATGAATAAATATTTTAATAATTACTTTCAACATTTTCAGATCCAAATATGCTTATTTTCCGTTGCAAATATTTTCATGGACAGGTTCATAGTACCTTACTTTTCTCACTTATCTTGCTTACCTTTGTTTCACTTCATTATTTTGGCTTCACTTTAGCTAAACTTTTTAATTCAAAAATAATCAGAAGGGAATTCTAACTTGACTATAAAGACTACTGTCTCTAAAGAAACAGAAGCTTTGCAATACAGCTTCAATAAAATTTATTTTGCCCTTACAATTTAGCATATCAGTGTTTGCCGCGTTATTTGAGTGAGTTTTTCAAGTGTATGCTGCTCGAGGCAGAAATGACTAATTTTGTTTCAGTACCACCAAGCTTAATTGTTCTGACCTCCAGTTGGAGTATTTAAATAAATAGTAGTGAAAAAGCAAAAGAACAATATCTCTAGGAGCTTAAAATAAAGACCACAAGCAGCTTGAAAGAAATTACACCATTTAAAATGTTAATTTTCCAATTTCAATATTTTCCACTTAACATACTGCTAACAGTAAGACAAACATCATGTTCAGATTGCATTTTATTGCCTCATCAATGGACTTATCTGCTCTGCTGAGTTTAATTTAGCCTAGATACATAACACAGACCACATAAAAATATGAATTTTCTAATCTTTAGCTGAACACTGCAAGTTTTATATTCCTGATTACTTTATTATTGCATTTAATTGTCAATATGGTTTATGTGTTAATGCAAATCCAAATATAGTCCATTCCCTTTGAACAAAAAGAAATACTAAATTGTGATGAATTTCATCAAAATAAGAAATAAGACTTTAAGGAAATGTAAGTAAGATGCTGTGAGAATGTTGACAACAAGCATTTTCATAAACCAGGAGTGTAAAAATCATATACATGTTATGTGAGCATCCTATTTTATGAGATTGTGACAGTAGTCAGAACAAAAAATTAACCAACTTAGTTATCTTTTCAAGATTTCTCTAAATAACAGAACTTCATTTATCACCCACTATGTAGCATGCAATACAGTCAAGCTTCCATCTGACTTCCATAATTTTGATTATCCCGATAAAATATATGTTTAGTGAATGACTCTAGAACTCGGAAAATACATCCAATGGTAACATCTGAACAGATAAAGACTAATAGACTATTTATTCTATATAGTTAATATCTACAGTTATTTACTTGCATGTATATATAGCTATAAGTACAATGACTACAATTTTTACCTAATAAAAAAAATACAAATTCCTTTGAATTAGACATATTTATATACTATCTTAGGAACAAATATGAGTTGCAAAGCTCCAGGTAAATTTTGCATATTACCTCAGTAAAGATATTATGAAATCTTTGATAAGGCATTTCTGTTGCAAGCAAAGTAAATTAATTTTAAACATAAGATAGCAGCAGCAGTTATACTCTCCTACACAATAATTAAGTTTGTTCCAAATCTGTAGAGCTTCATGAAACATTTGGGCAAACACACTAGCAGAAATATTATTTTTATAAGACTCACAGCAGCAGCTACACCATGGAGAACACCAGCACACAAAGCAGCACACAAAGAGGAAACAATACTACTGAGGAGAAAAGCTGCCTACTATTCTCTATTTCATAATGTGAAGAAACCGTGAAGATTTTACTGCATAATGGCTTTAAGTTGCAGGCAAAGTCAGCAGTCATCATTCCAAGATCTCATTTGTTTGGGTCAAGCAGAGAAAATTGTCAAACCATTATAAACCAGGCTATAGAGACAAGGCAAATGATGCAGTTACACCATCTTCCTGACTGTTTACACTCATATTGACATCGTTCCTGTGTGGTGACAAAGTGGGAGGAAAAGGGTACTCTGAGGACTTCACTTATTTTGAACATTCTGTTGTGTCTATTCAAGATATCAGAGAAACTGGCATAACTGAATAGCTAAAGGAATAGAATTAAATCAGCTATGATATATAAAAAACCCTAAAACAACAACAACAACAAAAATTAATTACATGTAGAACTTACAGTCATAAGACAGCAGCAAGGTTAAAAAGTTCAAGATAGTTTTGCAGTGTAAAATGCACTGTGTTGGGCAGGATACAGGTTCATCTCATATTGCACCCACATGGCCGTTATTCACACTTTGTTCCAGGTCACAGAGGACACTTTTCTGTGTTTGGGCTTTTGTTCCAATTGTGCAGAAGCACAGGGTAAAATAGAGAGGTGGAGCACCAGTGTCATGTTGTAATGCCCCCTTTCTTTTCTGCTAACTAGGATTAGAGAAAATAGATGCAAGAGAGTAATTTTGGAAATATAATAGAAGGAAAGAGTGGCTCACAGTTATAAGGAAAATTAACATTTTCATTGCATGATGTGGGAGTCAACCTGGCTGGGACTAAGCATCAGCCAGACTCCACCTCAACAGACCAGGTTCAAGCCCTAGGAAACATTTATCTAAGTCATGGTGAGCCTGAGATTTCCTCCCAGAAGTCTTTGAGGTTGTTATGCTAAGTAGTCCCAATTCTCTCCCCTGATTGGTTATTATTTGCCACATAGTTTTACGTATTCCTAATCCCCATTTGTGATTAGTCCCTCACCCTCAGCGCCACCCTAGACTTACCTTATATATTGTTGTGCCTACCCATTTCCTGGTCTTTGGAGCTTGTCTCTGCATTGGGTTTCTTTTGTTTACAATTTAAAGTATTTATTTTCCAGGCAACTCCATCGTTCCCGTTCCTTTATTTTTGCCACCCTCACCCAGAAGTCAGGGAACCTTAGAGGTTTGTCACAACCACCCTCACTGTGACAGTATGCCTTTTTAATTTTTTTTCCCCTAAAATTTCTCAAAAAAACAGTACACCTCAAGTACAAATGAAGACAAACTGCAGAGAGATGCTACAGACTTTCAGTCTAAATCCAGGCACTGGCTTCCAAGCATCATTTTGGCTACCTGACATCCAGCTGCATCACTCTCACCAAACACGGTTGGCAAAATAAAGTCTTTGATATCTCAGTGTCAATAGTTGCTAATGTTCCTATAAAAATATGACCTTCAGCATCTAATAACTTTACAAGAAACCTTGACATTTTCAAGATGTAAATCCAACAGATTTTATGTTAAATGACCACAGCCATGACAAAACATGACAAAAATTATGTCCCTACTAATTCATTTCATGAAGACAGCAAGAATTAATGTCACAATATGATCAACACCATTTCTGTATGGAATCTGATACTTATAAAAATCCTGCTTGTAGATAAAGAATATCAATAATATGCTACAGGGTTCAAGATAATGAGAATACATATTGTTTATTCTTTTTGTCAACTTTTGTTAGGGTTTTTTTGGTTTGTTTATTTGTTTTTTTGTTGGTTTTTTTTGGTTTGGTTTGGTTTGATTTTTTTTTTTTTCTGAACAGAAGAAACCAGGGACCTTTAGGCCCTATGATCAGCCTCTAAAAAACTTGAAGCTTTCTTTTTGTGGTCAAATCCAAACTCCAGTAAAGTAGAAAGGCTCCTTACATTTCAAGAGGATAACATGGAAAACAAATTAATTGCTTAGAGCTTGCTATTTATAAGCCTGGGCTACAGCAGGACAGATGAAATTTTCTTTCCCACCAGGGCTAAAATGCAGACATGGTTCAATGAAGTTGCCAAACTTTTGGTGTTAAGTCAGTCACCGGCTACAAATAAGTCACCGGCACAGTTTCACTATCAGACTCCAGCTGCTGTGCCTTGTCCCTGGGTAACAGTGTAGGTCTCATCCTTCACATCTCAGTCTTTACAGGAGGAACAGAAGTTTCCAATGGCTATCTGCTCTGAGACTTTACAAATGCCTTTTTGCCCTTTGTGTTCTTCCAGAGTGCCTATGCAAACACTATTATTTCACAGCTGTCATATCTTTGAAGAAAAAAAAAAAGAGAATGAAAGGGAAATCATATAAATTGACATACAGCCAAACCAAGAAACAATTGAAATTATTTTTTTCCTGAAGCTGATATATGCAAGACCTATAAAGACAAGCTTACGAAGAAACAGATTTTGAATGCATCTATAATGATCAGTCTTGCATAGACCATAAAAGGTGAGCTACTTAATTTAACTGATAAAAGAAGGGCTTGTAATTTTTAACACTGATTTCATTTTTATATTTATTAAAAACAATTAAAAGCCATTATGAATATTGCACAACATATCATACAATAATTTCTTCTAAATTGAATAGCCCTCTTTATAGCATATTGTTATACTCTGACTTTCTGCAAAATGTAAGGCATAGTCCCTGTGACCTGCTGCTGGCATGCAATAAATTGCTAGTGATCAAACAGAGACATAACTCTACAAAGTCATCTAGTCCCAACAAGCATTCCAGGAAGAGAGAATATACTTACCACAACAGGTAAATTTTCTTAATGTTAACAGGCTTTGCGTGTTTTTTTGTTTGTTTGTTTGTTTGTTTGTTTGAATGATCTCTGCAGTTTTTAAATGCTGGATCCTATTATCTTTTTCTTTATTTTTTTTTTCCTTTTTTCCCTTTCAGCTAAGAATATACCCAATTCATAGTCCATTTGTGTCACTGGAAACTCTCTTTCTAAATATCCCAAGAAATTTCTCAGTTTCTGCCATTCATACTGTTTTCTCAATATGTATGTATAAATAGTAAGCAAACCTCATAGGAGATTGAAAAACAAAATACTCAAATATAATACTTTAGATTTAAGGAGAAAAAAATGAGTAAATGATTAATATTTAAAGCCTATTCCATTTTCCTGGATTCTAAGTGAAACTACTTTCATTATGTTTTTGAAGCAAATAATCAGAAATCAAAACATCTGAGAGGGGCCTAAATGAAATACAGTAATTTCATGATTATAACCTGCACCTGATTATAAGCAACTTCTTCTTCTTTGTCCATATATAAGTCGCACCTGATTATAAGCCAAACATTGAAATACAGAATGTGATAAAAGATATCTATTCTATCACCATCTGTTGAGGGTGGGGCAGTGATTCTTATCTCCGTGGTAGATATTCTGCTAATGGGCCATCCATTGAAACC
>PYHW01010717.1:7455650-7493606 GCA_013186435.1 Turdus rufiventris
CTTGATTTCAAAATTATAATAATTTGGAGGGAGGGGATTTACATTCTCCAATTCAAAGAGAAGCTCCTGCCTTTCTCAGCAGACACCTGTCCTCCAAACTAAAACAGCAACTTTTCATTCTTTGTCCTTTAATAAGCCGCACCTGATTATAAGCCACACTTCAGGTTCAGTCCAAAATTTTAGTCAAAATGGTGTGGCTTATAATTGTGAAATTACTGTATATTTTTTACCTTAATAAAGCTTTTATAAAGCCATCACAATAATATATACAACTCTGCAAGCCTACACCAACTATTTCCTTGGTGGTGTTCTTTAGAGAAAAATGTTGAACCCTTTAGTCTGGGTCAAATACAAGATCAATTCCAGTAGCAGTGCCTGAGCCATTGTATTGGGTGGAAACTGTTGGGAAGGAGAAACCAAACCCCAAAATGTATTGCATTTCTCTGGGATGAAAGCTCTTGTGTACACCTGGAGTGGAGCACAGAGAGACAATGGCAGGAGTGGGACCCCAAATAACATCTTGCTCCATCTCCTCCCCTGCTTGCCTACCCATGCAGTACAGAACATCAACACAGTCTGTCACATCAGCTCCCTCAAATCCCTTTCAAACTCCTTCTGGGGTGAGGGACTTCTTGTTCTGTGTACCTGTGAGCTCTTATTCAATCCAGCTCTTTGGTCTCTTCTCATTTTGCTGGAACAGTATTCATAGCTTCAGCCAGTCCAACAGAACAAGGATGGTGTGTAAACAACAGAAAAGTTAACCATTCTTAATTAAAACAAACAAAAATTAATAAAGAATTTGCAAAAAAATCAGTGATGTCATAAAATGAGACTTCTCTGCAGAGGGACAGAATGGAACATGTGAAGTTTGAAAGAGGCAGACACCTGTAAAGTTATACCAGCTGCAGTGGAAAGGTGAGTGTAACTACACCGTATGTAGCTGGATGGTAAACATTCTTGGCCTAATGATAATTCTTTTTACCCTCTTTGGCAACTTCTACAAAGAAAGCTGTTAGACACCAATTTTACTTTGCCAGAACAATTAAATAAAGACTGAAACATAAAAAAATCAAATTTAAGGAGTAGACCTAAAATGGCCACATGCATTCTGTGACTTCTTGTTGCCAATTCAAAGCTTTGACTTTATAGGAATATTAATCTTATCCTATTGTTTAAACCATAATTAGAAAAGACAAATATATTGAACCTTTTAAATGTTCTAAGCATAGAAGTGCCTATGAATTGTGACTGGTTTTGCCACCCCTTTAAACCTCAGATACATAAAAGCATGTAAAGTTCTTAATTTTAAACATGTGGACAATCCCATTAACTTCAATAAATATGTCCCCAAAGCTGAGTGTTTAGTGAAGACAAATTTCCAAGAATAAATAAAAAACAAACTAAGAAACAAGTCTAGTTTAACAAAAATGGAATTTTATTTCAAGCAGATATTAATGCCATAATTATTATTTGCAAAAAAAAAAAAAATTAACACATTTTCATGAGAGATCTTCTTTACCCATCATATAATGTGAGTTAGATGAGATCATAGGACTTTTTCTCAGTCAAAAATCAACCAGAAGCTAATGACAGAGTCTGAATTTTAAGCCCACGTATGACTAATTATTTGCTCTACTTGGAAGAATGTGTTTAACTGCAAATTTTTTATGACAGAATTTCTCAAAGCATAAATTACACTTGGACTAAAACAATTAATGTAGTTTAATTTGGGCAGGATCTTGGTAAGGATTAAAGGATTGCAATTTTTTTATTCTTCTTTATTCAATGACATAAAAAGTCATTGTAGAAATCACAGAGGTATCCTGAATTTGCTTAAAATAAATTAAAAAAAAATCTAGTAACTTTTACACAGGATGCATTTTTTAAAAAATCAGATTCAGTTCCAGTTTCAGATCATTATTAAAAAGATTTTAAAAAAAATGTATGTAAAAATTACTATGAAAATGGCTCTTAAAAATAGCTTTGGGGTCTCAGTCTGTCTACTGGTATTTAAATTGTGTCAGCGCACAGACAGAGCTTCACAAATGTTGGGATTTTAAGATAAGGAGCAAAAAATGCTTCCATATTTGGAACATAGATTATGGTGTCTAATTTTATTTAGCATATTTCCTAGGTTCTCTAGAGACTGAAGTTTCATTTTTCTATCAGGATCCAAAACAAAAGGCCTGTCTATTGTACCATTTCTTAACCATGACTTCTTCGACATCATTATCTTTTCTATAGAATTAGTAATTTCATCTATGGAGCACCTCAAAACATATATAAATTAAACATTTTTTCCCATGTGATATACATGAATGCAGGTCTGTTGGCTTTGGAGGGTGGAGGTTGCTTTTTGGGGTTTTTTTCTATTTGTTTTTCCCTTATTAACTATGACCTTGCTCTGCAAATTTAGTCCCAGTGAATCCCACTACTGAATAAGATTCAGCTTCCCATGAACTTCCTGCAACGCAACTTCACGATCAAAATAAAAGAATGGGGTTTGTTGTCTTGGTAAAGATTGAAAACAGTGAACCACTGAAATATGCAGGGAAAAAGTCATGGGTTAATAAATCTGTAAATAAAACAGCTTTTCATCAGGGCACCTAACTTCAGCATAGGAATCAGCTCTACTTCTCTCCACCTCCTTCCCCACTTTCCAGGATACAGAGGAAAAGCAACATGAATTTCAACTTGACGGTGAGGAGAGAAAAGGCTTAAAAAGATCCATGGTGCTGAGCCACATGATATCTATTTCACAGAGTGGGAATGTCTGTGCTCTAGCAAAAGACACAGCAATTCATAGTCATCACATCTGATTTTCTGCCTAGACCTTCAGTGGAAAGACTGGTTTTGCAGAGAAGTAGCAACAGGTTAGAGCAGGCAAAATGTGTACTTGGGTGCAGTTTAGGTTTCACTTGCACAGTGATCATGGAATTTATGAATTTCCTCTGTTTAATTATGAGCAAGTTGCTCATAAACTGGTAAGAATGTGGATTAATTGGCAGCAAATATCTATTGACTTGGGGTACTTTGAACTAAAACATAAAAAGGGCACATATGAACAGAAAAGAAATTATACTAAAAGGACTGATCATCAAAGGCAGTGAGTCAGTCAATAGCCATGTGAAATCCAATAGGACTGCATAGGTCTGTCCTGGTTCAATTATTCTGATGCCTTACTGTCCTGAAGTTAAAAACCTGCAAAGTAGGGAGGAGACAGAATACACATATGCTTTTTAAAGGCATTTTTATGCACATAAAGTCCTGGAAAGCAAAACCTTAATACAAATATTTCATCTTCTACACAATTTTTTATTTAATGTGACTTCCGTGCTGAGGAGGGCTGATTTGATTTGATGAAGGAGGGTTAGCAAAATAACCTACCGTTTTCCATGGTAGCATCCACAACTACATCATCCTTTCAGTCTTCTTTAGTTGCCTCTCCTTTTTTTTTTTTTTTTTTTTTTTTTTTTTTTTGTATTTAGTTGAAGGAGCCTAAATATTTGCCCTATTTTTCCCCCATCTAAGTTCTGAGGAAGAGAAAAATTCTGCTGACTACCTCATTTATAGCACCCCTAACATATTGGAAAACCAGTAGAAAAGACTGGAATTTGACCAAATACTTCACTTCCAAAATTCCCCTAAACAAAACTGAGTAGGAGAGAAAATAAGGATAGATTTGTCTCAAATATAAAAGACCTAAACCAAATGAAGCATTTCCTTGTTCTGCTTACAGACGTGTGCTACAATCTGACCTAATATTCTTCAGATTCTACAATAGGGAATTGTGCATGCAATTTCTGTTGCAGAAGAAAATTGTTCACAGAACACTAAACAAAAATACATCATGGTCCAGAAGAGATGAAACAGGTAGATGAGAGGGAAAATATTTGAGCATTAGGCATATATGTACAGGATGAATCTAGAATACTGCTCCTTAATAGATGTGTTATAATTGCTTACCTGTACTACCATCAATTCAATGCTTAAATAGATGAATTTGCCTCAGAATAGACTTGCCAATGCAGTTCTTGTAGGCAGGGTCTCATGGTAGGAAGAATAGCTATTTTCAATTTCCCTTTCCTTCCTTATAATCAACTTTATCATGTACCCATTCTCCATTTCAAGGTTTACTGACTCAAAAATATTCTGTAGCTGTATGCCTTCAGTATTAAGCATATTTTAAGACCAAACACAGACAAAGGATTAAACAGTGAGGAGTAAATAGAATTGAAAACCAGAAATTAATTTTTATTATTCAGTACATATTCTAGAACAAAAATGCATTAACCCTGTGTATTGTAATACAAGATGATCACATATTGGTTTTAATTCATGGAGTAAATTTAGTGTGAAACATTTAAGATGAACCAAAATTCATCTTTCAACCACATTATAATATGAGCTTTGCATGCCCCACCAAATTAAAAGTGTATAAGATTCAGACCTCTTTCTTTGTCTTATGAAATTATATGGGATGAGACTAAGGCACAAAACTGTGGAATTTGCTCCATTATCCTTTTGGACTTTTACAGATTTTGCGTTTCATGATCATTGCATGCTGTCTCCCTTTCTGAAGATTAGAGGCATGAAAGTGTAATTAAAATACATCACTGAAAATGAGAAAGAGACAAATTAATTGGTTTGGAAGCCTAATTTATATTATTTAAACATTTATGAGAATGCTAAAACGAACAAAAGAGTATCTCTCCAAAAGAATCATTATCACCTTCATTGTAACTTTTTATGCTACCTTTGAAAAATCTCTTGGTATCTAATCACATGTTGTAAATATGCAGTGCTAATTATAATTTGCCACAGGGTGATGTATCAAATTCTGAAAGGCTTCCTTTAGTGAATTCATAGCAGCAACAAGAAACAAGACTACATTTATAAAGGCAGTAGGACATACAATTGGGGGTGTTTTTGAGTTTTGTTTTGTTTGGGTTTTTTTCTTCTTTGTAGGTGTGTGTATGTGTGGTACTGGTTGTTTGGATTTTGTAAGAAAATATTATTGATATTGGAAGTGCTAGATGCTTGAAAATAATGCACGAGTCCTAAAAATTTTTTGTTTCCTCATCATAAACTTACATTATTTTAAGCTGAAATATTTGGGGAGGAAAAGCAATTCTTCAAAGCCTCGGTTCTAATGAAATGCAGATGACCACAATTCAGCTTTGCCTTCAAGAATAACTCCAGGGTAAGTGTGCATCTGCCCAGTCAGGAAGGGAGAATATCAGTGTCAGGAAGAGGTTAAGCAGGAATGGGAGCCTGGAGGTTTTGGGGCAGCCAGATAGGCAGAATTACGGAGGGGAATGCTCAGTCTGGACAAAGATGGGCAGCATTGCTAGATCCAAAACATTTTCATTTCTCCACAGCACTGATGTTCTCCACCCTGAAGATAAGGAAATGCAGTGGCACTGATGGCACAGGGTGCAGCATTAACTTCCACATTTTTTTGCTAAAACTGACCAATATTCTGTTAAGAAGACAGAGAGGATGAGTATACCACTGTGGAGATGTGGGGATTTAGTCAGTTTCAAATATAGCCACCTATGTTTTTTTTTTTTTTCTTTTGGACCCTGCTTACATCACAGCATAAGGCCCACCTAGCCAGAAGAAATCTGCATTGGGTAAATGCAGAGAGTCTTGGATGCAATTCTGCATGTCTGCCAAATCCAGTGGCAAATGTTTCCACAAGAATGAGTTGAAGAATTGAATGTGCTTGTGTCCTTTTATATCCACGGAGTACCATTTTATACCTACTCGAAAGAGGTATGAAACACGTAGTTAACAATGCTCTTCCTGGTGTAAATAATTTTATTTTTGTGAAGAATTATGCCCAATATTTTTTTTTAAATTAAATGTCATTTAACCATAAGTCATAAGACTTACCACAATTCACTGTATTACTGAATGTATATTTGTCTTTGTACTTTTTAGCAGAAATGCAATTTGCAGTAACTATTTGGATGCTGATTAGAAAAAGGTTTTTTTGTCTCTGTTAGTGCTTTGTAAACTTCGATAAGAAAATAAATGCAATACAGTTTGTCTCCATTCAGCTAAATTTGTTATTACTGAGTCACAAATATTTGTGGAAAAAATTTAAGTTCATGGACTTCTTATAGTAACATGTATCCATTCATAAAATAAATCCTTTCATGTTTAAAAGTTTTGCCCATCTTTCCTACTTCATTAAGGAATAAAAATCACTATTTAAAACAATCTAGGAAGAGGAATGCACTGTTAATTTCATTTTTATTTTCATCCATATTGCTGTAGTAGACCTTAGTTTATGGAGGAATTTCTCCTTGTTTTTAGATCATATTGAGATGGTCAACTATTTTTCAATGCTTTGGAAAATAGGATGACATTTCTATTAAATTTATTATTATAATAAGTCAAATTTCCAGCGATTTTGATTGCTGCAAGACATTTTTTTATAAAAGTTGTCTTTCATTTGTTTTCTTATAACATATTTTTTGAAAATACAACAAAATCAGACGTAATTTCAAATGAGCATATAATATAGCTTTTTCACGCTGTTGTTCGTGACTTTAGGTCAAATTGTTAACATTTTTTCTTTCCCTTCCTCATGAATGAAAGACGGAAGCAATAAAAGCAAAAGTGACATTTGTGGTAAATTATGAATGGATATCACTGTGCTAAAAAAATGCAAACGTCTGCATGAGAATTTTATGCATGGAAAATTATGTCAAAAAACAATAATTAGAATGATCTTTATTATTCTTGTTCAAATCATCTGAATCCCAGCAAAGTGCCATCTAACCTAATATTGTGTTTTTTAGAAAGACTAATAGATGCACTGAAGGTAATGGTACCACAGAGCAATTGAATGTTATTCTTTTCCATAGGTGTTTTGGAGAGTTCTAATTTGGAGATTATACTTGGAGTCACGTGTGTAGTTAGTAAGCCTATGCCTGGCCTGTGGATTTACAATACAACTTTCAAATTATTTATGCTTTTAGTTACACATCTCCAAAAAAGAGACGTTTTGAAAGCTAAACACGTATTGCCCAAAAAATGCTAGGATACTCTGCTGTTTTATTTGGGACACTGGGTAATTTTACTGATTTCCCTTAAATCCCTATAGTACAAAAACTGATCTGTGATTAATTTTCTTGACACCACTTATGTTTGAATTTAGCGTCATATTATTTCCTTTTTTCTTTCTTTCCAATTTTTTATATATATATATTTTAAATTTCAGTTTCTTGTTTAAATCAGTACAGGTTTCATTATTTAAAAACAATGTTTTGCTTTTTCCTGTGTCATTCATTATGGTTCTCAGAACAACGATTTCCTGACTCTGGAGGCTAAGCAGCTGTATCATGAATTATCCAGATATAATTGTAATAGCACTTCTCTTTCTTACTCTCTTTCAATTGCACCCTCACAATTTCAGGTTTGCTCTTCAACCTTCTAACTAATTATTCATCATGTCCTGAAACCCTTTTTTTTTCTTTTTTTAGAGGTTTAGCATGGACACATCTAACAGCCATCCTACTATTACCATATTTTGGATTTAT
This sequence comes from Turdus rufiventris, assembly GCA_013186435.1. NCBI lineage: Eukaryota > Metazoa > Chordata > Aves > Passeriformes > Turdidae > Turdus > Turdus rufiventris. The sequence continues at coordinate 7,463,204 of PYHW01010717.1, forward strand.
GAGTTATTTATGAGTTGGCCATATTGAATCTGAATATCTTGGTGAATATCTTGGTGACTGCTATTTCAAAAGCACTACAAAGTCTGCATTTTTAATAGGATGAAGATATTATATGTAAATACTTAAGAAGAAAAAAAAAAAAGAAAAAGAAAGAAAGAAACCTTTCCCTGAACTTTTAATCACCTCTAAAGTAATTGCCCTCAGTTGGTTTTAAATGGAAAATTATTTCGTTGTGGAGCACATCTAAGAATATGGCCAGTCCTTTAACCTTTTTTGCCTATTATTTTTGCCCTTTCCTTTAGAGAAATATTGATTTTTAATTACATCCTTTTCTTAGATAATACAGGTCACAATGTCCCTACCCTGTTTTTAATTTGATGTGCCATCAGTATCAGCAGCATTGCACAGGTCTGTAAAGAGAAAGTCTTATACCTTCTCCTGAGGATAGTTACCTGACCATATATCAGATAATTAGTTTAAAAAAAAAAAATTTGAAAGATTGCATGCATCAGAGATTGAAAGTTATAACAAAAAAATAATCAAGAAACCACATAGATTACAAATATTATTCTAAATATATAATTTTGTTAATAAGTTTGTAAATTTAGGCATAAATTAAGGGACAAGTTTGATTATTTATGTTATAGCATTTATGCTTCTTACCAGAAGTATAGTAGGTAGAATTCCACAGCTTTGCACGTACCCATTTTATGAGCCTAAATACCTAAAAATATGTATGAGAAAGTTTATGTGTACTGACAAATCTCCATGGAAATATGTACAATGACTGACATATCTATGATAGTCAAAGAGGGTGCAAATACAATATTTTAAATTTTGCTTATCCTCTCCTTAATCTTCTCCAACTTCTGTGTGGCACTTAGCCAGATCTTAATTTTTAGGTTTTGGGGGAAAATAGGGTCACGGTAGAAAATCCTATTTTATTTGCAGAGGCACCTTGTGTAGGAGAGTAGTACTGTGAGAAAAAATCATATCTCATGAACAATACATGCAGGTGCCAGGACAATGAGAGAGAAGATTAATTTCAAATTTCAAATGGGAACTGGTTTCTGCTGTGCATGGTATCAGAGTTCTGGTGATACAACAAGGCAAAACATCACCTGGTGCTGGATTGGATGAACTAACAAGTGCAGTCTTTTGTCCTTGAAGTTAGAAATAGATTTTGGACCTGAATGAAAGCTCTAGAATTATATTCCTTGTAACAATAAAAGCCTCACTTCTTTTTAATTTGTGTTATTGTTGAAAAATGCAGAATAAGGGTAGCAGGAGCCTGCCACATACATCATAAAAATTGCAGACAGCTAAATTGCAGCTCCTGATGTGTCTATGGTCCCCATCAGTGACCAGCTACTTACAAATTCAGCAGAATCTGAACATTAAATCTATATTAGATGAGATTTTGCAAGAACAGAAGAAAAACTCTGCTTGACCTGGGAGAGCAGTTACAGCTTGAAGGGTCTCTGTTGAAAAAAGAAATTCCATTTACACCGCTTTAAAGCATCAATGATTTCAGCACAAGCTGTTTTAAGGAAAAAAACAACTGTTCCTTAAAATAACCTACCTTAAAATTCAGAAGAATATCACAGACTTGAATAGGAATATTCTTCATTTTCTGTTAAGAAATGGAGTTCAAACCCAGAGATGGCATTATGGAAAATTATGGGAAATCTTCAAATATCTTTGCTCAAATTTCAGGACTATTTCTACTCTTCTATAAATAGCTTTTCAGTTGAGAAAAATAACAATGAAAAAGCAATGGCATCATGGATTTTGCAAGGATTATGAAACAAAGTCTATCCTGATTGTCTTCTAAAAAAATTTCCATTTATTTTCCATTTGAAAAACTTTGCAGTGAAGTAAAAAAAAAAAAAAAAAGAAAAAAAAGCAATTATTTCTAGATCTTAAATGTCTCGTTAAGAAATCTCTAACAGTTTACCACATCCAGTTACATCAGTACAGGGAGTGAAATGCAGCTGAATATCTGCAGCTGAAAGAGGAGGATAGGTGGTAAAACAGTGGCACATCAGAGAAAATGAAAAAGATGTTATAGATTCTACATAATATAGGGTTATTGGTCTTCCAGCCTGCTATTCTTAAAGAAGGATTAAATAGGACAATAATATTCAAGATTTGCAGTAATAACTGACCCACTGTAAGTAGGAAGTAAGAATATCTTTATTCAGTATCCATATCTCACACAACTTACACTGCATGTCTTGTGCTAGGCAGTGATAACGGGCAGGTTTGTTGCTGCTTTAAGAGAACACTGAATATTATTATTGCTTCTTAAATGTTTTCTATGGATACCCTGGAAACACCATATGTCATTGATTTCTGGTAGAGGCTACCCCATGCATCTCACTCCATACCAACTGTTGCCTTAGCTTTTCTTCTTCACTTACCGTGGTTTGTATTCACAAACTCCTGGCAGACTAATTGCATTCATCTGGAGATCTATTATTCCTCCCTGTCTGCATGAATCCACCTGAAACTGGTTTTCAACAATATTTCTACTCCGGGCAGAGCTCACCTGCAGTTCTGTACAGAGGAAATGCCATTCCAACTCCTCAGGGGAAGAGATAATTATTCTCTTTGTTAGTTATTTTTCCTAAGGAAGCACTTTTTTCTGGTGGCAGATTTTTTTCCCCTTCTTGTACTGAAAGCTTCCTTTTCAATAAAACACAGTAATTTCCAATGCATGTCACCTTTCCAGATTATTTAAAATGCAGATGGCCAACCAAAGTAACAAGGTTGGAAACATTTCCTGGCCCAGCTCACAATCAGAGTTTGGATGTTGTGTTTATATCTATCCCATACTTTGAGCACCACATAAAAAAATGCGAAGAGGCACAATCATAAAGAAAGACTCAAAATTTAAGGTAGAGACAGGCTCAGCAGAACTGGAGAAGTCTTTCATCAAAGATCCAGACAAAAGCAAGTACACATGAAAAAGAGCTGATTGTCTCCTCTACTGTCTTTTTTTCTCATGTTGATGAATCTTGTTCTCTGCCCACCTGAACCCCCTGCCAAACTGTTGTATATCTAAAGCCATGCTGTCACTTATAAGTAATAGTCCTTGCTTTAGAGCTGTTGCTGACCTAAACTTTTTCTGCCAGTGATTTCACCCCATTCACATGATTGGTGTCTCCTAGAAAGTGGATCTGAGTGCTGTAGTAGGTTGATACATGAATTTCAGCTGCTCATACAATCAGTCCTGTTCTTAACATGGATATTTAAGGAAATGTTAGGTCAGATGTATATCAAACATTTAATTTACCAGGAATGTACACCTCTAACAAACACATCTGACTCTACATCCAGACAAACATGTGAATGGAAACACATTCAGTGGGTCTTCCACGACGAAAAATATATTCAATTCAGTAGGAGATTTATTTGCTACTAAGAAGGATGTATGTGATGTTTTGGATGATATAACTGACTTAGTCTAGCACCTGACAAATCCAATTCAGTAGGTGACACAAGGTATCATTTTTGCAGAAATATATTTGATATACTAGGTTTTGAATTTGATGCAAATTAGGTCTTTTTCTTTGTTGAACAATACTTTACTTTTCTCCTAAAGCATTTGACTATAGACAGTATAGAATATGCAATTTTTTCCGTTAAATTCTAATAAATGGCATGTCCATTATACTCTGTAACATTTATCCAGCCTATTGAATGCTGAAATGAACAATGGAAGTGACAGAAACCTTGCTTTTAAAGAGTTCTTTTGACACTACATCTGAAAGATGTCTTCTAGCTAAAAGAGAAACATCCAATATCTGGTCTGTCAGCAACCAAACCAAAGCTTTACAAAGCATTTGAATGTAAAAAGTATACTGTTTTGATATTGCCTGTTATGAGAAGAAAAAGTAGAGATGAGAGAATATTTTAGTTTTATTACAAGGATTTTTCTGATACTTAGGAGACATCCTAGACCTGTGTATGCATGTATACTGAACTACTGATAGAGCACCTAACTAAAAGACGTGAGCCTGTTCAAGTTGTTCACTAACATCTAAAAGAATAGACCAAAAAGTCTACTAGAAAACCATGCCAAATAATCTCATCCAAGCACCAACCAGACAAAAAAAACAAAAACAAAAACAAAAACAAAAAAACAAAAACAAAAACAACAACAACAAAAAACCAAAAACAACCAAAAAAAAAAAAAATGAAAAGAAGGGAAAAAAATTAAATTAGAGCTTTGACACTGCTCTCATCAGCAAGAAGAAAGTATTAAGTATTAGCCAAAATTAAAGTGAAAGATGTCACTGGCATTTATTAAGACCTTTCATCCACCGTGCATTTATTGCACTATGCATAGGGAAATCCATAGAGCCTGACTAAAACAGCTTATGCTTTAAAAAAGACAAGCAATACATGAAGGTCAGGGAAAAAGTAGTTCATACACAAATCACAGCTTATATTACAAAAAGAATAGAGAATATTGCTTACTGAGGCACATTTTAGCTAACCAATTTCACTCAATTCACTCAATGCATGCTTTGCCAAGTCCGGTGCACAGAACTACCATGCTCCAGAATTATGGATAGCATATTCCACTCAAGGGACAAGCACTTTTTACTAATAAATGCTCCCTAAGAATTTAATGCAGAGATGGAAAAACTATTTGTTTCAACTGAATCACTTCAAATGAACTAATTTCCTATTGCAATGAATTCAAAGCATCCTGTCTGGTGCTTAGGGCAGTTCTGGAATGATTAGGTCAGCTTTCAGCTACACAAAGAGTGCTTCAAGGCCACGTCAGTGTTGTTGCTTCTTGAATTCTAGAATGCCACTGGAGCAAAAGTAAAGAGTAAATTAGTTGTGATACTATAACATGTGATACTAAAACATGAATCTTTTCACATCAAGAGTCAAAAATTTAAAGGATATTAAGCCTAAATTCTGATCCCTCAAAAAAAGCATTGCAAATAGACCTGAGTTGCCAACTATGGCTACACAAGATAGGCAAGAATAATATCTTTGAATTTTTCCTTGGTAAGAGAAAATAACCCAACATATGCAAGAAAATACCAGTGGATAATGAGATCTTTTCAAGAAGTCCCTTACTTTATACCTAGAGTTTTGAAGATGACAGCTAGGTTAGAAGTGCACAGACAATTAATTCACATCAGTAGCACAAAATTTGCTGTTATGTTATAAAATTTGGGTAGCAGCAAGGGAGGCAGTTGTTGATTCAAAGGTACCCTCCATAATGTGGTGACTTTTCATGTAATTTAGGCTGCTCTCTGGGCATTTGAGCAGACAGTCAGTCTCACCCTTGTTGATGAACAACACACAAAAATTCCCTATTTGTTCACCATTTATGATACAGTTTAGTGGTTTAGGGCAGAGGCAGTGCTGGGTTGACAGCTGGACTTTTAACTGTAAAAGGTTTCAACCAAACTTGATCATTTTATGATTCCATTATACAGACTCAATTACAACTCAGATATTAGAATTACTTGACTTGGGTCCATCTTGATAAATATATTCTCTCTTCAGCTAGAAAGAGAAATGCACTGATGAAGCCAGGGCAGTTTTGGTGCCCAAATAACATTACACATCCAAGCTCTCTGAAAAGAAGCATCTCCTATTTTGGCAAATGCACCAGAGTTTGGAGTTCTCCAGATTCTGCAGAGTAGAAAGTGAGAATTGAGGAATAATTAGGATATTTATTATACAATACAGAAAAAACAACTTCAAAGCAGTATTTTCTTAATTTTTTTCTCAAAATATTAAACAAAAGCACTAAAAACCCCTGACAGGATTATGGTAAAAAAAATCAAAACCCAATTCCAACTATAGAGAAGCAACAGTTGAACAGGAGTCTAGTCTCTCCCTTTTGTCTACAGTCTTATCAGTCTCCTAGCACTTCAAAACACTGAAATATCAAAAAGCCCCTATCTTCACTCAGTTTATTTTTCTGTGAGAAGACACCCACATTTTGTCTATCAGCTCTGACTGACCTTGAAGGTAAATGTCCCCACCTGACTTTCCACTTATAATAAGAGAAGTTCAAGACAAGAGAGCCCAATATGAAATACTCTGTTGTATGATTTTTCTCTCTCAGGAGTTTTCGATTCTGTAAGTACAGACTAATTTGATCTTAAGTCATCTGTATTTTACAGCAGCCTTCCATGTGCATCAGAAGGTCTCAGTCCAGTCTTCTATCATTACAAGTACAACCTGAAGGCTATTTTTTCTATCTTATTGCATCTGTTACTCAGTGTGCTTCTCACCCGACTCAGGCTAGACAATTATTATTTTTCCAGCACCTAAAACCAACATTCCATTCAGCTGCTACAAAATCTTACTTGATTTTCTTTGCCAAACCCTGAGAGGAAAGTCACTGTTACTACACTTTGATTACCGCATCACTTTCCCCAAGGAACTTCAAATGAAAGACAGAAGTTATTTTAAAAAGAAAATTATACCCCCACAAGAAGCCATAAAGTACCAGTCACATAAGATTTATTATAATGTATTGTATGAGAGATGAGTTTAGCCTAGAGATACACTTGAAAGTTTGCATATTTTCATACATCTAGACCTGATAGAAATGCACTCCTACATGTATGTGATAAGGTATTAACTTTGATAAGAGCTAAAAGATAGTTCTGAAAATCTTATGTTGAGTTCTGCCATCAGCAGTTTATCGTCTTCTATAATGCAGATTATAAGCAGTGAAGATGGATCTAACAAATCATATAATTACCATCAATCAATTTTTGTACTATGTAAATGAAATCTGAGTTTCTAGAAAACTGCCTTTAGATGTAGAATTTTCCTTTATGGTCTCTGAAGGCTATTTTATTTTTTAAACCAGCTATTACTTTAGAAACATTTACCTTTAACAGCTGACGCTCAGCATCATATGATTTTTATCAGGTAAGTGTATTCTGGAAATAAGAAGATTACATGCAGGTTGTGCTGAGACAAACTGAACAAATTGTTGCCTTGTATTCATGATATACCTCAATGGAGGAAATCTTCACACAGGTCTTATTAGGAGAAGCATGATTTGAATGTGTTTTGATTTTTTTCCTACATGTTTATGGAGAAATAACATAAGGTTAAAATTTAAAACCTTTGTTAGGATTCCACAGAAGTGGAAGAGCATGGTAAGCACACTCCAAAGATTGCACTGTCCATGTAGTTACAGGGATTCTATACTGAGACACTGTGACACCACTTTATTGGAACAAATACTTTATTATAGTTCTAGTCCACATATCTGCTAGTGCCAGAGGTTGAGGTAGCCTTACAATATGAATTCTCAGTGGTTAACTGGCAATTATAACAATGCTAATAACCAAATAACCATAGAGGCCAAGACTCTTGGATCATGGTCTTGGTGCTGGATTGTTGTTCAGAACATGCATAATTCCTTGTATTTGGCAAATTATATGATCCTTCCCATTTTAACAACAAAAAAAAATTAATATGGTCTCCTGAAGCTGAATTTTGAAAGTGACACAAGTATGTAACCAATAGTTTTAGTCATATTAATAGCTAATTTGTACATTTTTAGATTATAAATAGTTTCTAGGTTTCATTTTGAAAATACTTTATGCAATAGCATGTTTCATTATCTGAAAGGAAGTGATATTCCATCTGTAAGTTTTCTAATTTTGTTTTCAATATGATGACAATTGAGTTTATTAAACAGAAAAACACTAGTTTTCTTTATTTCTTTAGATTTTTTATTTTAGAAGAATTTCAAAAAAAATTATAATTTTACATCCTGTTTAGAAATGACAATAATTTCTTTAGATAAATAAAATTAAATAATATTCAAACCAAAACATAACAAAAACCATCTCTCTCTCTTTTATCTATTAATTTTTAAGAAGAACAATCCCTCAACAAAGTGTTGGAGTTTTTTTGGCAGAGACTGAATATTTCTGTGTTTTTAACTCACTGGTAATATTTAACAACCATTCAGATATATTTCTTTATACCAAGGGCATCTGACACCATCTTGTTCTGCTGGCTGTCTCTTGGAATGCTTTAGTTTAGAGTTGTATAACTTACACCTCTTTTTTTTTTATTATTTAGCTTGAGAGTAATCTGTTCTTGTAGAGTCATAAACTTCCCTTTCTCTTCATATTCAGGCTTGATTTGTATTCAAAGCAAAGCAGCATCGTGGCTGGCCCAATGTATTTGAAATGTTTCAAGGGAAAGAAAATTCCATTCTCAGGTGTGTTTGAACAGAGGACCTGTAAAGGAAGCCCAGATTTGACACTAAGTGTACTTTTGTTAGTTGTATGAAGAATGAAATGATGCAGTCGTGGGGTAATTTTTTGTCAGTGTTGCTGTAACTGCAGGATCCTCACTGGCACAGAGGACTGGCACCATAGCAAACTTTTCCACTGTTTGTTCTTCTACCTAGACAGTGAGCTTAAGAGATTCTGTTAATCTCACAAGGATACTTATCTTCACTGTGGTGTCTAAGTGCCAAGTTGCTGCTGAGAGCAGTGTCCCATCCCAGGTTCACTGAGAGGGTCTGGCTGCAGTGTCCTTTCAGGAGAAAGAAGGTGTGGGAGATAAGAGGTGACCACGCTGCATCCTGCCATTAGCTTTTTGTAAGTTGATGAGATTCATGTACTTTCAGAAAACTTTAGCTTGGGAGAAAAAACTTGAGTGCTGAGAAAAGGCAGCAAAACACATGAATCTGCAGAGAATTAACTGCCTAAATTGTTTTTATTTTCTTTCCACCATATTCCTACATCCTCCAACCACAAAAGGGGATGTGAAATGATACATATAGTACAGTCACCTAACTGAAATGGAATACCAGTCAGAACGGCAGGTTCTCATATTTTTCAGTCCTGCAGAATGATCAGTTATTCTATATATTAATTGAATGTTGCAGTCACCAAAAATGAGATGAACACCAGAACAGACCACAAAAACTGAAAAAAAACTCCTTAAATATTACATTTCCACATAAAAGGTCCGTTAGGGTTATGATTGGCTTTCAGCAGAAATTTAAATAACACTCTAGAAAGATTGATATGAGATAGAGAAAATGCATTGTGTCATTTTATCATCACCATTATGACAGTATGACATCTTGACTGCTATGAGGTAGGAGAAACAAGAAATTATGTCAGCTGGACTTAAGGAGAGACTGCCGTCTAGAAGGAATTTGAATGTATTAGACAAGTTACTTCAAACTGTTACTATTTTAAGGGAAATCTCATCTCTAGGGTAGGTTATTGAGACAACTCAATTTGTGCTCTTTTGTCTCTGGTTACTTGCCACAGTGACATGCATTCAAAATAACAAGAAGTCAAAATAAGCAGAAGAAACAGGGTAATTGTGCCTACACCTTTGCTTGGAAATCTCTATGCAGGATGGGTTTTTGCTAAATAATTTTTTATACTCCTGTAAGGAGTACAGGCAGTAAAATTTTTGTATTTTTTTTTAATATCATACAAGTGACTTATGGCTACATTCCCTGTGTGTTAGCACTGTACAAACAGTACAGAACCACCAAGGTATGTTTTACCACAAATCACCCCTTCCTGACATTCATGCATACACAAAACATTTGATGGCTCTACTGATAATTTCTAATAAGTTCGTTGTGCTCTCTATCCATATTCACAATTAAGAACAAAGTTATTTTCCCTTCACAGAACAAGGAAAAATCAACCTTCCAAAGGATTCCTATTTCTTGTAGCGTTGAGCAAATTGAGGCTTTGTCTCTTACTTTTCTTTTTACTCTTCATACTTTATTTGAAACCATCACAAAGCAGCCTTAGTTAAACTATAACTTGGTTGGATTTTTTTGGTTCATTTAACTTGTTTTCCTGAGTTTTGCATTTCCAGTCTGTGAAATATTGGATACAGAGCCCAAATTAACTACTAAATCCCTAGATTATGTTTGTCCATCTTAGAAGAAAAAGGCATTTTCAGATGCTTGCCCTTGATAGTCAAATTTCTATTAGCAACTGTAAATTGAAACGTTTTAGAAACAGTTATGCAAATGAGTTAGACATTTACAAACACAGATGTGCAGGTCTACACAGATCACCCTTTTCTTCTTACCAAAGCCAAATACTAACTTTCATACCCATACAGACTCTTTTTTCAAGCTTTTATTCTCAAGCCCTAGCATCTCAGAACTGAGTAAATAATTTTGTGATGGAACAGTTATGAATTATTGAAAAATAAGAGAGTATATCAAGTAAAAGTCTTCATAAAATGTATCACAATTTGCCCACTCCTTGGGTCATGGAGGGGAGGAAAAGGAAGGAATAGAGCAGCTTTTGAATATTTGTACACGAAAGAGGCACATTTTGGCATTGATTTGTTTCAGTAGCCATTACTACTAAAGGCTGCAGATTGATGTTTCACAGCCCTTTGTCAGAGGCACCCGAGTCTGACAGTCATTTGAGTTGTGAGGATGCCCAGAGGGAAGGAGACCCTTACGTAGAAATAATTTCTAGGAGTTACAGATGAAGAAGATCTCCAAAGTAATATGATGATTGCATTCCCAATTATGCTGATACGCTTTATGCAGAGATGTCTAGGCCCTAAGAAAGGATTATCTTAGTTTGTTTTGCCTGTTTCTTATATGCACATGCTCTTTATAGCAAGTACCCCTTCCAAAATATTCTGAGCCAATTCTTCCATTCTCTTTTTCTTGATTGTATGAAATTTTGGTGCATACTCTGCAATCAGAACAATACTGTCATGGTTCAGTGTTGTGCCGAGGCAGGAGTGTAGTTTTTTTGTTGAACCCGAGCTGATTCCTTTGTGTTCTGCATTTATCTGGGACACCATTGATTTCAAAAGACTGATTTCTGTAGAAACACCTATATTTTTAAAAGATCACCTTCACATGGTCTTAAGAAACACACAAATATCACCCTCTATTCTGCTCCCTTATCCCAGTATATTAAAGGGTGTAACTTACCCCTTCCTGTGTGTGAAGCTTAGACTAAAGAAAGAAGTCTGAATTTTCGGGTTTCTTTTTAATTCAAAATTCAGTTCACTTTCAAGTCATTCATGATTAGGCTATATATTTATGTTTTATTAATTTATTAAGGGAACATTTGTTTTATGCAAAGCATAAAATCATTCAGATTGGTTCCACTTGATGTTAGACAGTGGGATTTATGTAAAAGCTTTATAAGACTACTTTATAAAAAAGTTAAGTAGTCATCAAATCAGCTTTCATGTGACTCTATTCCATGTATTTTTCAATTTTTTTTTTGCTAAAATTCTTAATAATTGCTGCTAGACTTGGCTAAATGCTTGCAATTTATTTCACACTGCATTGAAGGACACAGCAGAACACTCAGTGATTGTAGTTAAGAACAGAATTTCACCTCTTGCACGTAATCTTCTGTTTTCATATCTTTTTATACCCTTTATTTCCCATACATCATCAGCAGTAAAGTGACCAATTCAGTCTGAAGATTCAAACTGACTCAAAAGGATTTGCATTTGATCCTCACATTCAACTATATATGCTCTGGATGAGAAGAAATGCTCTCCAATGCAATTACCTTTTCAAGGGGCATTTTGAGAGTCAGGCATACAGCATATTCCACTTTCTGCATTCTGCAACACTTTTCACCCTGACAGATTTCTTTTTGTTTGTTTTTGTTTATATGCCTGACAATTTCTACAAACAGATGTCATTAATTGATACAGAAATGTGGATTGGTACCAAATTTCTGAGAATCTCTCTTTCTTTTTCTGAGAGTTCTGATAAAAAACAGGAATGAGCAAGAAACGTACTGACACAGTTTGCTTTCCCTTAATTGTTTCAGCTTTAATTGAAGAATCTGGGTGGTGAGCATGTTTCAATCTGGTATCAGTGTAAATTTCAAATAGGTACCTCCCCGATGCTCTGTGGAAGGTGGCTCTTAACATTTCAGAGCTTCTCTTGGGCAGCTCTTTACATTACTATGATGGAAGAAATAAGATTGAGAACATTTTCTTTCCTGACTTGTCATACAAGATTTTAATTTGTGGATAAAATATGACCAATGAAATAGTACAGCGAAACAGCCATTGTAACATTGCCAGCACACACTCGTGTCTCATCTTCCATTTCAAGCTGTTACTTCTATGCTGTGGAGATCACAGCTGAGGACTGTCTTGCACAGTTTACAGCTTATAACAATAGCACCTTGATGTCACATGATGTAATAAGTGCCAGATGAAAGCAGTGTACATAGGGAGCCACACCTGTGACTTCAGCAGCTTTTCGTTTTTGTGAAAATTAGACCACTATATTTTGGCAAGACTGTCTCATCATTTTTGTCTGAGCACTGCTATAAGGTGGGAATATTAGTTCAATATGAGAAGCTGACCAAGCGGATTTCTTTTTCCAGTCTCAAAATAGAGCACTTTCTTTTTTCCCTTTATTGATGAAATCTTTTCTGCCCTCATGAAGGGAGACTTTTCTCTTTCCTCTTCCTTCAACTCAGAAAGGATCCTTTTGCATATCAGGAAGAAAAGGCCTCTGTTGCCCAATACTCTCAAAAAGCAGCAAGTATTCACTTAGCAAAAAATGTAAGGGCTACCTACTCTGACCATAGACACATAGAATAGTTTGAGTTGGAAGAGACCTTTAAAGGCCACCTAGTCCAACCTCCCAGCAATGAGCAGGGACATCTTTAATTAGATCAGGTTGCTCAAAGCTCCATCCTATCTGCTCCATCCTTAAATGATTTGAGGGATGGGGCATCTACTACCTGTCTGAGCAACCTGAGGTTTCATTTTCTTGCCACACTCATTGTAAAAAATATTCTTCCTTATTTATTTATATATAAATACCATAACATATAATCTTCAAAACAGTATTGTTTATGGGTTTTGGTTTATTTATCTTGGGGTAAATTTCTGAGAATAAGTGCTTTTCTGAATCTTTATTTACAAGATCAGTATGATGCATCAGCACAGTTGCAATTGTTTGCCAGTCCTTGATTGATTTATCTTTCCTTTCTAAATTCTGAATCAAAATTATATGTTCTGAACTGATTCATACAGGTCTTCTACAGAAGAGATACTATACAATGTATCAATTTAAACCAATTGATAACAAGACCCTTTTTCCTTGTCAATTTTTCTATGAACCAGCAGCAAAAAATCTGATAGAAGATTTATTTTTCTGGGTACAATTACTAATGCATTTAGTGTGTTCTCTGTATGCCCAGAATAATGAAGAAGTTGCCCATTAGTTCAATGCTGAATGAGTAACAACATTATTGAGGTCATTTATCAACCAGAAAAAGCATATTATATTGATTAAAACAGGGTAGTTAGGTGCTTTTGTGTCAGAAAGTAGAAAACCTAAGCTTGAAACAGAAAATTATTATTCTGCAGGTTATTTCAAATACAAAATTGACCTCAGTTCATTACACTATATAAGTCAAAACACTCATTCCTCAACTGTTGACCTGACCTCACTGTCAAAAATCTTGAATGAATGTTCAGAAGAAAATATGATTGTAAATCAGAACGAAAAACTGCTTGGACAGGAACTGTGCATTGTTCATCACAATTCAGTTCACACTATTGCCATAAAGATGAAAAGTACACATGTGGGAGCAGAAATAATAACAGCGGGAGAAAAAACAAATGAAAAGGACACAAAAAGATATAGGCCAGACTCTCAACTGATATAAATTTGTCTATCTCCATCTGAACAACAGAATTCAAGCAGATTTACATCACCTGAGGAGCTCATTTCACTATAGTTTTGGTGTTATGGCCACATAAGCTCCCCCTAACTCCCTCTAACCAAGCTGTACACTTGGACTATGATGGTAGATGATGCATTTTTTGTTGAACATAATCTCAAGTAAAAGAATAAAATGGTTACACTTTTTCTTACAATAAAATTATGTGAATTTTAAAGTGATAAGAAGTAGGTAACTATGTTGACTAATATTCCCTGCCACTATTCAGGAAGAATGCAGTTTTACATGGGAAATACAGACTTTTTTTGAATGAACTTTTAAAACCACTTACTATTTAAAAATTCTAAATTTCTCGCATTTTAGAAATGGTTTTCAGATATTCTGAGAGCCTTATTGTACATGCTGGGACATTTTCAGCCTGGAAGGAAGGCCTAAAGTAGGTCTTGGAAAGCTGGTACTTCTATGATTCAGACTTAAATGCTAAAGGAAATGGATAAGAGCAGTGAAACAGCAGTGATTCCTGGTCAGTGTTGCAGGCTTATGGGGCTGTTAAAGATAAGATGTTTTTGTACCCCAAGAACAAGACATAGAAACAATAAGTTTCTATTTAGTTCTTCATGTAGCTAATTACTTGTCAGAAATACAAAATAAAAATCTATTCTGAAAGATCTTTTTGGAGTAGGACATTAGTACTTTAATGCACTAAAATGTACAATATTACTGGGGTTTTTGATGTTTTATGAAGAAAAGTAGATAAGTTATTTAATCTAGAAAAACGGATCACTGTTTATGACCACTACTTTTACTCTCTGCTTATTTTAGAAGGAAACTATTCTTAAAGTACAATAAATAGTAATTTCATTGACATGAGAGAATATTACGGCATGACAGAAGTCATTATGTTTCTTCATGACAATGACCAGAAAAGTAGGGAAAAAAATAGTTTTTCTTCCATTGTCATAAATGCCTAACAATTCCCATATATTTAGAGGGATGACTCCTAAGGTTTACGTATGTAATTCAGGTGAGAGTAGCATTTGAAGAAGAGGATAAAAAGAAGTACAGGTTCATAAGATGGACCATACAGACATTAAATTAAAAAACCTTTTATTTCCCCTACCTAGGAACACCCCATAACTTCTGGTATATAAGTTGTCATGATTCCTGTATTGTTGTACCTATCTAAGCAGATCAAAAGAATAACCTACCTATACAAGAATCCCAATAAAGAAACATATACAGTTAAAATTCCAACACATTTATGACAGATAATGTCTCTCTTGTCTGTCAGTAAGGCAAGCAGTGAGTGGTTAAGATTCTCTAGTTAAAGAAAACACTAGCAATTTGTAAATCTGTATGTTATAATACCTCCAATAGAGCCTCAATTTTTTTTTTTTCTGTCAACAGACAGCCTATATAATTTTTCTTTTTCCAGTTTTGAAATGTCTATTAATAGTATCTGTAACACTGAAAGCATTTATAGTACTATGCCAAAGAGCTCAACACTAAGTAGGCAAAATTCATATACGAATATTGTTGAAGCATAAGGTTTCTCACTAGGGCAAGGAACTACATGGAATCATGTTCATTTTATCTATCAATTTTACAGTCTTTTTTTTTTTTTTTTTTTTTTTTTGGTAAAGTTTTTGTAAACCTTTGAAAATAACATACCCATCTACTATCACTTCCAAAATTTATATCGAATTTTCCTTCCTGACTTTTCTGATGTATGCCTCATTTTGAATGTGATAGATCATCAACCTGTCTCAGCAGCTATGTTTCATCATAAGCACATTGTGTGTATTTATTTTTTTAAAGGCTGTGACAGAGCAGTAGAAAGGAAGGATGCCTCATGGGTTCTGTCTTTCCCATTCAAAACCTGTGGAAGAGGAGACTGCTCTGCCCCTGAGCTGCAGGTGTGCCAGGTGTGGTGGCTTTTAAGCCAAGCCAGAACCAAAAAGCAAGCAGAGACGTAGGGAAGCATGTAGCCTGTAGGCAGTCCTTAGGGCAGGAGACCTCCTCCCCAGGGTTTAGAACTACAAAACTTGACAGACTTTGCATCATATATTGTTACGTTGTCTTCCAATAATGGTTTCAGGGTCTATTTCTTTTCACAAGTGAATCCAGGTTGATCTCTCAGGGTTAATACTAACAAGCCATTGATACCATGTGGTATCTGCACAGAGGTAGCAAGCCACGGGATCAGGATCTTTCAGGATCAAGAGCTGAAAGAGTGCAAGTGTAAGCCATGCACAATCTCTAAACCCTGAGTGCCTCAGCACTTCTTAGGCAGGGAAGAGTTTGACAGCAAGCTGCACCCCTGCAAAAGTTGCCCAAGCCTCAGGGGTGTTTCCCAGCATCTCATCAGTTAACTTCCCTGGCAGAGAAGAGATCCCTTTTAAACACCTGAGACAGCTAGATTTACACAGAAATTTCAGAAACGTACAATAATAACGCCAAAATCTAACTCCAAGAAAAACTAACTTGTGGAAAGAGAGCCATCAACAGTATCTAGCACTGAGAGAAATCTTGAAAGAAAGAGGATTCTTGTGAACACTGAATCCTTAAATGGCAATTCTTATTGAGATTGTGAGATATGCTAAGCAGTCAGAAAGGTAATAAATTGTTAAGATTAGCTAAAACTGTATGCAAAATTGGGAACTTTTGTCCCTAGATGATACCTCGAATAACAAGCTCTAAGTCTAGCCACATTTCTCATTTCTCTTCTTCTACCGAAAGTACTAGGAGCAGAACATACGTAGTTGAAAAGTGTAAGTGTGCTTCCCTTGGAAGGATCAAAACCAAACAAAGCAGAAAAATCTCACCAAGGACATATTTAGGGAATGTGGGGAGCTGCAGAATGTCTCTTGCCATGCTGAAAAGGACCAGGAAGGCAGGTGCCAGATCTCACAAAGCAGTCCTCTACAGCACACATAAACCAACACCCTTTCTGGGGAAATAATAATATAATAAATAATAATATAATTGATCACATGTTTAATTTAAATAATGATAATAATAGTAATTGACTTTTTCTAAAATAAAAAGAATATTTGAATTGCTGAGGCTGAGCAAATATATCTTAAAAATTACTTGCTTGAGCTTCATTAGTCAGAGAGAAAAAAGAAAGTGTAATTCAGATTATGTGAGTCCTAGTCTGAGTCCCTTATAGCTAACTCAGAGATATGACTCACACTTTTTGCCATGCCTTAAAACAGTATGCTGTAGCACATGTGACCTAAGGCCATCTAATTATGTATCCTGTTTCAACCAGGGGTAAAATCAGATGCAAGCATAATAAATGGCAAATAAACACCCTCCCTGCCTTCAGCTGTTTTCTGTTCACAGACTTTGTAACCAGAAATAATTTTTCCTGGCAATTTACTCTTCAATCCATGCAACTGTTAGACATTTATAATGCACTTCACCCAACAGTTCTACATCTCAGCTGCTCTTTGCATGAAGAACCTAATTGTGTTTGTTTTGAGCGTGGTTTCTCCTGCCTTCCTGTGGTGTTCTCAAGCTTTTTAATCACTGAACTCTCTCCAATTTCACCATGCCAGATACAATCCTATGGATCATTGTCATGTTTCATCTTGAGCATCACTGGTCCAATATGCAGTGTCCCAGCATAATCATTCTTCATACGGAAGACACAGCAATATCTTTAATCATCATGGCTGTGCTCTTGTGAAGTTCTCCAGCTCCTTATATCCCTTTTGAAATATGACTGCATACAATGCAACAATTCAAGATGCAAGCTAGCCATGGATTTTTATATATACACTCTTTTTTTTTTTTTTTGTATTTCTGACCTTTGCCTTACTTTTCTGACAACTACCAAGCAGAGAACTGACATCTTCATGACACTTGCTATCCAATCAGTCATAATCCACACTGTTAAGAGGATTATCATAGATAACCTCTTTCCTGCAAGGTGATGGTGAATGCAAGAAACCATCATTTTATGTGAAGTCAGAAGTCCTTTTTTCTGTATCAATTATTTTATACATGATTACATTGAATTTTCCCACACATTTTGTTCCAGTTTCATGAAGTCCTTCTGCAACTCCCTTCAGATAGGCTGTAGCCTTTGTTGCCACACTTTTTGTCCATCTCCAGCTTATTTATAAATTTGTTGAAAAAAGAGGGTTTTCAACCAGGTCTCTTCAGAACTTCATGTTTTCTTTCCCTGCAAAAAATGGTAATTTACTCACTTTTTTGGTTTTATTCACCCATAAATTTTATCTAAATGAAGTTTTTCCCTCTTCTAATTTTTAACTATCATATCAATTATAACACTTAAAAACTACTAAAAGAAGAAAACAAGTTATATATGATGACTAATACTCAAATTCAGCAGTTTTAATCCATATTATTAGAAGTATATATTTCTATATCATTATTGAGAATATATATAACACTATTGTTAGAAATTATATAGAATATATAGCAATTGTATAGATTGTATTATTAAAATAAAACTATTATTAGAAATTATACAGAATATGCAGAAATTATATTGAATCTATTATTAAAAGTATACTGCTGACAATCAAACTATGCTTTTTTTTTCCCAACATGGAAGTGCCTCCTTACTTAATAGAGTTGGAAGGGATCTTAAAGATCACCCACTTCCAACTCCCTTCCCATGTGTAAGGACATTCATTAAGAATTAGTGATGATCTGTTGTTTATCAGTTCATGGGAAAAACTGAGGTGTCTAGGATAGGAAGATGTGTTATTTCTACACAAACAAAAATCCCCAATTAAATGAAGAAACTTGGGTGGCATTCTTCAAAACATTGTCCTGACTGATGTGTATTTGCAGAACTGGACACCATGAATAGTGGTGACTGCCATTTGGATAGGAAAGAGAGAACTCATGCACCTATTAAGGGTGCTTTTATTCTGCCCTTTATTTGCAATTTCAAGATGAAAATATATCTCTTTCATGCTTGGCTACACCTGAAATTAAATTGTCGGCATTCTTTCATTGGATCAATAACTTTGTAAGTAAGATTCTTATTTGCAAATGTGTAGTCTGAAACTGTGATAAAATATCTCTGACCATACTTGTTTCATTTTCTTGCACTACAATTTTCACTGAACAGCTGTAAGATATGTTTACTCTGATTTCAGCTTCATCAGTATTTAATGAGACGAAATTCAGCTTTGAATAAATCAAAGCTACTTTAGTCTTCATTCTTGAAGAATCTTTAAATTTAAATAGTTTGGATTAAATTCTTACCATTTCTTTAAACAGTCTTTGAAACTTGAATATATAAGTTCAATAAGAAAGTTGTTTAGACCTTAACAGGTAACTGCCTATTAGATATAAACATGTTTCCATGATTAAGAAATACAAGTAGTTTTGGCATTAATATATACTGATAGGATCAAATGATGTTGATGTATTCAGAACCTCCATGTTTAGGTAATAAAGAAATCACAAAATTGGTTTGTTCTTGAAACATAAAGTTATGGAGCAAAAGAGGAAATATCCACAAGTAGAGGTATCAAAGGAATTTAAAGGTGTTAAACACTTAAAAGATTATTTTAAAGGAAGTCTGGTTTTTGTGCCTGCAGATGTTCAAGGGGTTACAATATGTTGTTCAACATACCTTTAGGCAAAGAGCTGCCTGTGCCATCAGTAATGACAACTTGGAGAATGGGCGGTGAGCAGAAATGCCAATGGAAATACTAAGAACTGAAGCATCTGACATATCTGTTTTATAGGACTAGCTGATTTTGGTGTAACGTTTTATTAATTAATCTGAATTACTTAATTTCTCAGATCATTAAAGAATAAAATTCCAGGTGTAGCAGTACAACCACATGTCAGACTATGCACCTAATATGTATAGATTATGACCTGGTACCAAAATCAGAGTAGGTGGCTTTCTTTAGCATAAACAGCACTCCAGAATCACATTCAATTAATGACTCTGGTGAGTAGTAAAGATAATGCAATGCAAACTTGTCATATCTGTGGGACGTGGATATATCAGAATGAACACTCACAGGTTACATTTATTTAATAGTGTGTGACACACAGAGTGAATGATATTCCTTAGAGCTATCAAGTATGCAGAAGTACTTTGTTGCTTACAAAGCTAGATAACTCTAAAAGCAGTATTCACTGAAGGTATGGCACAGCATGTTTTTCTTCCTCACCCAGAAGAACCCCAAGTACTTTTTGATCTCTCACAGTCATATGGAAATACAGCTCTTATGATCTGAGGATCCAAAGGAAAAAAAAGTGCCTTCTTTGTACAATAGGGAACAGGCCATGTACTAAGATTCCAGGTATTCAGTGTCCCCATATCCATGTGATCATGATGCCCTGGGGATGCAGGATTTGCCCAGAAGCATGACATCCTTTGCACCATGGGACATGGAAAACGGCCTCTAGTGAACATACTGGGGAGAGGAGTAGTGTAGGTTGTGGCTAACCCACATGGCAGATTGACACTCTGCTCCATTTGAAGCTTTCCTGATTATGCTGCCTGAGAGAAAACCCCAGAAGGTCCTCCAGGTCTTTCTTCTCTGCAAAATGGATGTGCCATCCCTTGGAGACTATTAACATCTATATGTGTATTCCACAGGCTGAAGAGTGAGCCACAAATAATTCATGTAGCCCTTCTGAACTGAAGTAAAGGGCACCACTAAGAAAGAAAAATGTATGCAAAATCTAATGGGCAACAATGGCAAGAGGTCAGTAAGAAGAAATAAAAAAAGCAAGCTGCCCCATTATGTATAATTTGTGAGCAGAAAAGGAACAAAGTTAGATGATTTAATTTCAGTTCTCTGCTTATAATCGAGGAGACTTTCTAATAATTCAAACTATTGTGAAAATAACAGTTTGGAGCACAACATAGATTAATTACTACTACTACAAGATGTATGCTGTATATCTTTGGTGTTTGGAAGGATGACAATCTTTCAATTATATTTTGACAGCGTGTTTTAAAGGTCTTAATGCATTTAATTGGCATGTTTGACATCCATATGGATCTATCACCTATTTATATTGCTTGTGTCCTCAAAACAAATGTTTTCTGAACAACATGGTTGCTAGCTTTTGTTTGCTTTTATTCTATAATCATTAAACATACCACAGATTACAGAAATTAAAGACAGTTAGAAGTTGTTGTTACTGTAATTGCCAGCTGGATAGGAGAAGGTTTGAAATTAATTTCTTATTTTCAAGAAAGAAGAAATAATTATTTTCAGTTGCTGTCACATTGATACAGGTTCACATAGCCAGTAATAATAAAGGCAGTCCTTAGCACTGAAGAAAAACTAATGCAGACATTTAGTAATGAGACAGCTGGAAAAAATACACTCAAGAGTAAAAAAATAAGCTCCTAAGAGGTCCACAGACTAGGGGAAGTAAAAATACACCAAATATATTGGTCAGCAATGGAAAGAGGTTACTAGGAAAAAAAAAAAAGGATCACTAAAAATGCTTTATTGGTGACAAAATCAGGGTTATTATTCTTGAAATGAATGCTCTGGTTTAAAAGAGCTCTAGTACATTTCTGAGTCATAAAGGAGGGTCAAAGAGAAGACAACCACTGTTCTTAGTTGCATTTAGGATATTCTGAACTTTGATTAATTGTTAGACATTCCTTCAAATAAGAGTGGACGTTTCCTACATGGTATAAATAAAACTATTTTCTTTGTGCCAGAGTGATTAAATACAATGTGTTCATTGATTATCCTGATGTTTTATTCTTCTGCTAATATATTTTATATATATGTATATATTTACCAAGTATTTTCTTTTTTTTTTTTTTGTAGAATAATTCTGATGTTTGTAGGCTTTCTTGCATACACATACACAATATATATGCATTTTTATGTGTGTAGATATCTATATACCTGACATATGAGTAGTAGAAATAGAGGAAAGAAATGAGTCCCTTTAAAATTTATTAAAAAGGCCTCACATTTTTATTTTGTAGAATGAGCAGCAAATGATGACTTCCGTATTTGACTATTTGCTATTAAGTAGAACTATCTTAATGAAATAAATTATCTTGGACATCAGAACTTATTATATTTCTTTAGATAGTGAGAAAATGTCAGACATAATGTGCTTATGTGAAATTATTTTCCTCTTTGTTTACTCATCTTATGCATTGAATGAGCTTAGGAGGTAAAGTGAAAGTGGGACCTGTAAGACAAGATCTCATCAGATAATTGAAAGCTATTTCTTGATACCCAGAGTGACAGAATTAGGGTTTTGCAGAAAAACCTAAATACAAGATCTTCTCACTTGGTCTGCTTGATTTAATCTAATATTTTCCAATTTAGCCTTTTAGTACAGAGTTTTTAATTGATTGAATTAAGGTGTTTCATTATGGAAAAGGGTTAAAAGTAAATATGCATAATTTGGGTCTTCAGCTTTGCAAACATTCAGACCTTAAATTGCATGAGGATGTGATCAATCTGAAGTTCTTGTGTGAGGTTGTGAACTTTGAAGTTAAATCTGCCCTGAGCAAAGTGTTAAACCATAAGACCTTCAGAGGTCCCTTCCAGCCTCAGTTATGCTGTGTTGAATGATAATAAACCCTACCTTAATTATGTCAAGAAAGTGAAGATCATCCTTTTTACCTCCATTTTACAGAAATTATGATGTCAGTTATAATGTCTACTTTGTTATTGGTAGTGTGTAAGGTAGAAGGTGCACTACTTCATTTAGCAGTCAAACCAGTAATTAAGAACAGGATACTTTTCCCCACTTTTATTCCCCTCCTTGTACTTGGTGCCAGTACTTCCCTCCATGCCCTGCTTAAGGTTGTGAATTAGAACTGAAAGGTTGATCACAGCCTATCAGTCTTACTTCTTCCAGTCATCAATGTACTTCTAGTTCATTATTTGCCATGGTTGCTGTTACCAAAGCATTGGCATCAGCCCAGCCCATAGACTGGGATGTTCATGTTCAATTTATCTTGGTCAGTTTACTACGTCTTTTCAGAGGAAACAAGGTACAAAAAAAGAAATCTTGGCATTCTGCTGCTTGTATCACAACCACACCTGAGCTGAATGGAAGAGGAAAAGGCTCAAATCCCCAGGGTTTTTCCACATCCAATTTCAGATACTGATGGCAACATTAGAGATGTCAGAACTTCTCAAAAGATTCTTCACAACAAAATATGTCAGGGAAATGTACCAGAAAGCCTCTAACACATCACTTGATAATAAACAGACAAATATGAATAGATTTTTAGAATCACTAAATGTCTAAATGTTTTTTTTTTGGAGTTGGGCAGCCTTGGAATGCTCATACATGCATTTACACAAACATGAACATGCAATAATTTACATGGGAGAAAAATATAATATTCCCTAAGCCTAAGTGAATAATTATTTTTCACAAGACTACTACATGGCTTTTTTACAAAATACTAATTTGTGGTTGAAATTAAATCAATAACAACAACAAAATCACAGAAAATCCAACAACAAAAATCCAGAACCAAAAGAATCTGAGAATCCAAATGGGAATTTACATTAACCATTAACTGTCATACTAAAGCAAAAATATGATGGGATTTCCTGCTAATTCCAGAAGATTGTTTAAAGTATCATTGTAGAATAAATCATCATCAGAATTCACAAATTCAAAGCCAATTTTTTGATAGCCCTGAAACACACCATGAAAGTATAAAAACTCAATGTGCTATATTACAGAGGCTTTTCTGAGAAATCCAGTGATTTCTTTGGATTTAAAAAATATATAGCGGTAACTTCAATAGCCAGTAATATTAGAATTAATTGTCTGTAAGTCTATTTATCACTACAATTAGCAAAAGCAATTCATGATAACAAATAGAAGTAAATATTTGTAAAGACAATTTTTAAAACGCAATACTTCCTACAGAAGTGTACTATATACCATCCCATGGTGATGAAATCTCTACCTCTTTTACACAGCTGACTGAGTTCATCAGTCATTGATGTGTGGAAGTTTACCAAACGATAAAGTGTAGAGTTTGCCACAGAACAATATGCCATGGCATTGTGCAGTGCAGGAACTGCTGAAATATTCCAGCATGTTTTAGCTGACTTCTTTAACTCAACTTATACATACATACCTACATATATACATACATACATACATACATACATACATACATATATGTGTAAATTTATCTGTGTATGTATGCACAGAAATAAAGTGGGAACATTTGACACAAACATTTGATCCAGTGGTGTTCCCTCTAGTCTTTAGCCATCACTAACTGTAAAGCCCATGCCAACTCAGCTTTCTGCATTTTATTACTGAGTGAATGCTGTTTCTAGCTGCCTTTTGTTATGCTCTCTGCTGTGGGGGAGCTGAAAGCATTTTAATGCCTGGTAACTAAGCTGTATTGACTCAGAAGTCAGAGAAATGATTTGCCATTTTTAGCTGGTTTGGTTTGGTTTGGTTTGGTTTTATTTTCCCCCATGACGTGTTGCAACCAGTTGGGCAATCACATTTTCCTTTGCACAAGATGTTTTTTTTAAAGTCTGCTGTCACAAAAGGTTTTTCTAACATCCCTAGTTTCCTTCTCCCAGAGTCTGAAAGGAAACTTTTCATGTCACTGTTTAAAACAGAACATCACAATTAGGTCAGGAAGATTAAAAAACAGTAAAAATTATAAAATTCTAAATTTGCTATTTGTGTATAATCCTTGGCCTATTGTTGCCTTCAGAGAACACTGCTAGAAAATATCCTAGTATAATGCTACAGAGGTGGCATTTTTAGAGAATATGATTTTCTTGCATTCAGTAATTTATTTTTAATTGCAAAAGGGCTTTTAAATCCTCAGAATGAAAGCAATATAGAACTGCAAAACATTATAATTAATAATAAATGAGAAAATTAAGTGTTCTGTGAAGCACAGGTAACAATCTGTTTATATTTCTGTCTGTGCAATCCTTTTTTACTAAGTTTCTTCAGGAGATTTGTGGAAACGAAAAGTAATTTATATTACCAAGGTGTTTTACTGGGCTTTTATGCTCTCTTTTCAATGAGCCACTTTTAGAAACTCACACTCTTGGAAAGGCTGAGCTTCTGTCTTATAAATGGCTGTGCAATAAGAACTGTGAAAAGTGTGGCTCATGAACAATTGACAAGTTTGTGAAGAATATCTGAAACTTATTTCCATCCCCTGATTTATGTAAGTTTTATTCATTACTCTTTTTTTGAGCCAAAATAAATACTGTTTGAAAGTTATTTACTTTTGTATCATTTATCTTTCAAAAATGTGGAATTAGCTTTTAGTTAACCAACTAAGTAGAGGATTAAAAAATAATTCTACATTCATTAAATTTCCATACATTTCTTTATCATAAATGTCCATATGCTTGACTTACAATCCCCATATTTTTTTAAATTGATAAATTCATAAAAATGAGAGTCATGATGTCATAGATAACTCTACCTAAGACTGAAAATTTGGATTTCATTATGCATGTAGAATTTCCTTTATTTTATTTAAATCATTCTCATTCTTATTTGTTCAGAAATTACTTTTTATTTATATGCATTGTATAATATGAAACAAAATAGTCTCTTTTTTATCAAAGTTGGATGTTGTTTTTAATTTTATTTTTTTGAAGTCTAATTTGCTTTTAATGAGCTACTTTGAAAAATTGCATAAGAAGGAGAAAAAAATTGCATTCAAATGTTCCCTAAATTAAAAAAAAAAAAAACCAAACATTGTATGGATATCTAAACAGTAGTTAAAAGCAAAAAGTCCCAGAAGAATCTATTTTCCAGTTTATAGAAAAAAAAATCTAAGTTAAAATTTTTGCAATTTAAAAATTATATTATTTGAAGATAAATAATTTTAGTATACTTTGATATATAAGATACATCTGTTCTCCCTAAAAATTTAAAAGTTAGGTGCTTAGGTCTGAATTAGTCTTTTTTAGATCTGCTTAATAATCATACGAGAGGAATAGACATACTGTCTATTTGTAGAATAAAAATTAAATTAGTTTAGAAGTATTCCCTCAGTAGGTCATAGAAATTGTCTGCTTTTTGTTTTTCTTCCTTTCCTGTAACAGGAGGCCACTTACTTTCATGATAACCCAAGACTTAGATATTTTCACTCTCAGACATTCAGATTTTCCTACCACTATTCCAACAGAATTTTCTGATGTATATTTTCCTATCTATTATTTAAAGTCCTAGAAAGGTATTGCATTTTTTACTCTATCCCAGAAATTTAAAAATTACTTCTTGCTAAAGCAGAAGTTAATTTAAGACTGTAGTGAAATACAGTGTGTGCTGAGTTTGTCATGTTAGCTATCATTAATGACCTAAAGAGAAAAAGAAATAACTCCTTCAAAGAAAACACGTTAGCTTAGAACATATGACATTCTTTTCACTTAAATATGGCATTGACTACTCACCACATTAAAACAATCAGTTTCATCTTTAGAAAACCATTACAACTTCTATTAAAACTAGGAAAAAAAATCTGAAATAAAATCTATATAGTATACTTAGATATAAATGTTCTGTTGTGTATTCACACAGTGCTGTTGGTCGAGGCTGCAGCATTTAATACTGGAGTATTTTGAAAGGGTGATATCACAGTCAGTTTAATTTTTCAAAAATGCTTAAATGCAAATTTCCCAACAGATATGGCTGAAATAATATATATAAAGGTGTTTTATCAATGTCATTGGAATTATTCAGCAAAGTATGCCTCTATACTTAAATTTTATTTTCTATATTTTTGACTGTTTTCATATAAGTAAGAGTTATTGTGCAGTGCAAAATTCTGATACCTCATCCTGAAAATTCTTAGTACCTCCATGAAATAATTGGAAAATGCTTTCATCTATCAGTTTTAGAAATAAAAGTCAACCATATGGAAGAGTTCCCACTTTCACTGAACTTTATGAACAAAAAACTCATCACAGAACTCCGTTGTAGAAATAAATATTGGGAAGAGATGTCCATAACTAATTAAGATTCACACTCTCTTCCACCAGAGTTCAGTAGCTCTCACAATAGGCATGTTTTGTAATTATGCCAACTTTTGAAAAATACCACCTGTCTCTCTGCTGGAGACAAGGAGACAACCAGCAAACTTGATAGGTTGTGAATCCTCTAAACACAGTGAAAAGTTAAACTACAAGTTAAACTTCCCTACTCTGTTGTAATGTCCATCCCAGCATCTAATTCATGAACACACTCTTCTAATTGCTTCCAACAGATTCAAGTAATGTGGGTATCATCCACTGTTTTAATGGATCTCCTAGTCTGGCTCCCAATTTCTCTGCAACATCAAGTTTTCTAAATTTATGGTTGTATTGTTGTTCATTTTTATGTCTTTAGCAAAATAAAACCATAAGTATTCCCCAAGAAAGCTGCTCAAAATTTGTTTAAAGGTCAGAATTTCTTTTCAACCCCCAAAGGAAATACACCCTAACCGAAAAAAAAAAAAAAAAAAAAAAAAAAANAAAAGAGAGAGAAGAGTGCTAATTCTAATTGCAAAGTCGAGATTTCTCACAGAAAAGAAAATTTGAAGTGACTTTCACCCCTTTGCCTACACTTTATTCAACACGACATCGACTGTGTGAGCTGTGAGTATTGCAGACAGAGAATTAGGATCAGCTTGAAGTGTCCTTGGAACTTTGCTGAAGGCATCAGTGGAATTCCCTAGATTGGAGCTGAGACATCTAAAAAGTCAGAAGGTTCTGCAGAGTTCAAGATCTTCTGATCAATCTTCTCTCAATTTACTAAACACCCTCACTGACTTCAAGCAATGAGGATCTTAGGTAACTTCCCCTAAGCAACAATAATTTCTCCCACATACCAAGCTGTTAATGGCACAGGCCAGTGAGGTTACATCATCAAACTGTGTTTTGCAAAAATGCAGACAGTCCCAGGAAAATGTTTCACTAGATAAACACCAGCTTGAAGATTCAGATCATTAAGAAGTTGAATAAGTTGAATAAGTTTGTCATACTAGTGAGGATTTCTCTCTGATGCTGTACCTCATGACAGCTCTCCTTTGCAGACACCTGGTCCTAAACTTTCTCAGTGTCTCTCCAGTGAAGCCACCAAGGACACAGAGAACCTGTATGAACTTTTAACAGAAATTCAGGTGCTTAGAAATAAATCTTTTGCTACCAAAAAAATACAAGCAGAATTATTTATGAGACCTTTTTTTTTATAATAAAAGTAATGACAAATAGATGTTTTGTAGACATAAAGTTGTTTCTAGCAGGGTTTTCCCAATTCACCAACAGAGGGAATAGAAAAGTCATTGCACATTACAGCAATTTTTTCCTGAGGTATAATATATTTTGTGATTTTTCCACAGGTTTTAAAAGGAGAGAGAAGAACATCTTGGCTGTAGCATTTTGACATATTGTAGCAGATTGCAGTTGTTTTTCTATGCAAGAAGCATATGAGAAATGTTTCTCCATTTTAAAATTTTTAGACTAAAAATGCACACAGTATTAATTACCTCTGACCACAAGTGGTACTGAGAGTGGATCTGGGAGGGATAAGAGAGATTTGACTTCTGGCAGAACTTGCCAATATTATTGGAATAGAAGCAATTAATCTTTGTCAACAATTAGTATGACAGGCAAAATTGGCTTAAGTGATTGATCTACCCTCACAGTGACATAACAGCTGATGAACCTGGCCATATAGGTTATAATGTCAAAATGAAAATTATAATGAATGTCATTATGCAAATTTATATAAAGTCAAAGAATGGGGAAGAAATCAATTTGAATAATAAATTGTCTTATCCTTAAGATATGTTGTATTGAGAAAAAGAAGTGAAAAAGGACATATTAAAACCTTGGAAAGTTAACCCCTTCCTAGTTTTATCACTGAATGCTGCTAACAGGAGTAATTAGGGACATCTACATCAAAAAAAAAAAAAAAAAAAAAAAAGCAACTGATTTTTCTCCCAGTGAAACAGTTTATTTGCAGCTGAAATGCAGCTGTGTGAGAACCACAGTGAGGAATAATAGTTTGGAAAAGATGAACAAAAATCTGGTAAAACTGCTTTGTATAAGAATTTGTATAGTTATGCATACATAACATAAAACTCCTGCTTTTGGAAGAACTAATCCATTAAGCTTGGGAGTGCCTCCACACTCCAGAACCTGGTCAGCCTCTGATTGCTCCACAGCCTGCAGAGGGGTGAAATTGAAATATGTGTGAGCTTTTCACCCCATCACAGGAAAATCGTCCCAACCTTGGGGACTGTGAGTAACCTTGGTTTACTGCATAGGGAGAATGAAGAAATAACAATTCCAGAGGCAGCACTACAAAGGAAGTTTAAAAGTCAAATCATTGATATACGGCCTTGGATTTTGTGATCAATGCAGATACTTGTATTGCATAAGGAGTAGTTTTTATTGTCTACTTTATATAAGTCTTTTTGCTTGTTTACTTCTGCATCTAAAATGGTAACCCCCTCTGATGATTACACCCTATGCTTATCAAAGGTAAATATGCTATACAAGACACACAGTAGTTCTGTTAAGTTTGAACTTGCTGGGAATGCACAGTGGCACTAATATTAGTGAGAAGCTTTGAGCTGCTCACTGTATTCAGAAGTTTCATCACTTGTCATGGGAGAGCTACAGCATTTTGCTTCCTCAAATGTCAGGGTAGGTAAGGTTGCAGTTGAGCTTGGAAGTGTGTTAAAGATTTTCTCAGCATTTTTACTCATCTAGTAGAAAAGGAATACAGACTTTAGAAGGTTTCACATAATTGACTGTGATCTCTCATTTAATTTCACTTTATATGTACTACACTTTCAGTCAGAATTAAACACCCTTTTAAAGCCCTTTTAAAGTGCTGGCAGACTCTGGTTTGTATTCCACAGCTACTATGTATAAATTTATTTTGCATAAGTGTATTTTCTCAAGCAATACAAAGCACTCAAAACTCAGATCACGACACTGCCCTGCTCAGTGTGTTTACATTTTCTGAGATCAGAGAGCAGGCTGTCAGAGCAGTTAGCAGGTGTACTTCTTCAGTTCAGCATTTCTAGAATTTTTCTCTAATACTTATCATCTCTCAAGCATAATCAGGAAGGAAATTATCTTGTCAGAAGCATCACAGTTAGTTTTGCTCTCTAGTGGCTTGTAAGTTTCCAGTGTTTTGCTTTTCCACAATGTAAGTCATACTGCCCTTGCCTTTTACTAACTCAATTTTAGCAAAATTAGAAATTAAATTCAGTTTGATATGCATATATGCTACAGAAGAAATTAAGTTCTGTCTCAAAGTTCTTTTAACATTAGATTCCTGGGTTTTTTGGATTTTTTTCAATTGTCACTGTAATTAGTGTCCTGCTTTCTTTGGTATTTTGACCACTACTTGTATGTAGCCATTTTTTTTTCTTTGAATGTAGGAATAAAATAAAAGGGTAGAAAACAAAGATATAAAGTACTGTAATTTAATCTCAGTGAAAAAGCAAACCCTAGAGTATGCTCTAAGAGGTCTAAATTGCTCAGTTACTGCTGTTTGTCAGAATGATTTGAATGGAAGAGAGGTCTAAAAATTACTTGTTAGTTAAGGTTACTGACCACGACAGCTAAAATAGCCTGTTAAAGGACTCTTGGATGGGGAATCAAGAGCTAGAATACATTCCTTTCAGATGATAAACTCTGAAGGGGCAGCAGCATAACATAGCTCTGAAAACAGGAAAGAAAAAA